>JAKZAN010000006.1:6901280-7284351 GCA_023053545.1 Lepidurus packardi | reverse complement strand
GTAGATACAACAGTATGTGAAGGAACTCAACACTCTGGAATCTCGGAGAGGTCGCAAACCACTCGATGTGGCTAATATTGTGTACTGGTTCAAAAACGCCCGGGCTGCCTTTAAGCGGGCTGAGATGCGCACCGGCCCCGCGGGTCTGGAATCTTGGAAAAGTCCCCTGCACGACAGCCTAGACTACAGCCACGGCCACTACGACGACAACAATGAAAACCCGAAAGACCGGAGCACTTCCATGGAGCCTCTCGATGCCGATTCCTCGTCATCCAGCTCGGGGAGTCCACGTTCTGATCGCGAACGTTGCCACGAAATTGGGCGCGACGGCGAGCGTCGCATTTCAGACGCCATGGACCAAGACGGTATTGAAACCCATCAAGTCAAATGTGAAATCAAAGACGATGCGCTTGATGTGTCTGACACGCCGGGAAAAGAGGCTTTGCTGGGCGCGAACCTGGCCGAGAGTTTGGAGGACGAGCATTACGCGAGTTTGAACGGTGAAGCTCATTACAGCCACAGTGACAGCGACGTGGACTATTCCGATGATGAAGATAAGCGACCCGAGTCCCGAACTTCGAATTGTGCCGAGAACCTGAGCATCGTCAAACGAGAACCGGGTACTTGCGGCAGTACCAGCACCGAATTACTGTCCCCGCCTTCTTTCTCCCAACAGCAGCAACCTCCAACGTCATCCTCGTTATTTACCCTCAAGTCAAGCTTGGGTTCCAATCCTCACGCGGAATTGATAAGTCCGGAGCACTTACGCCTCCACGAGTTGCAGCAACGTTACAGTAATGCTGCAACGTTTCCCTCGACTGCTACAGCCATGTCGAGTAACGCGGCCACGGCCTGCGGCCGCGGCTGCCATGATGAATCACCACCAATCCATCCTGAGTCAGAGTTTGGTGTACATGTCGCCTTATTTGCCCAACCTGAGTAACTTGCAACAACAATCGTCGTCAGCTCATCATCAGCGACTGCACTCGCTGAGCAGCTTAGCTGACGAACGCCGTAAACGCAATCGGACTTTCATTGATCCCGTAACGGAAGTGCCTTTGCTGGAGCAATGGTTCGCTGTCAATACGCACCCTTCGCATTCGCTGGTTTTGCGTTACACCGACGAACTCAATCGTCAACCTTACCGTCAGAAATTCCCCAAGTTGGAGCCCAAGAACGTGCAATTTTGGTTCAAGAATCGTCGGGCCAAATGTAAACGCCTCAAACTGTCCCTCGATAATCCCACCAACATGATTTACAAACGAAGCTTCGATCTAGATGTTACGCAGTGAGCTTTTTTTGCTCCCCTTCCTCGCCAAAAAAAACGCAGTTTTGTTGTTGTACTTAATAATTCGAAATTTTTCGAAACTCTTAAAAAAGTCTTAAAGGAAAACTTGTTATACAAACTCACCGGCTCCAACTGTGTCTATAAGGAATGTTACCGTCTTTTTAACTATATATTTCTCGATTCGTTATTATAAGAAAGGGAAAACCGTTTTGTTTTGTTTTTGGCCCCCCCATCCCAGTGAACTCCTCTGCTCATGGGAAAAAGACCTGTATTCTCCTGCAATCTCTAGTCTTTGGTGTTCCATCCCATCCCCCTATTGGCTGTGAACAATAAAAAGACACTTGGATGAATGTTGAAAGCGTTGGAATTTTTTCGAATGAGAGCGACAGCTTGTGATGAAAGTAAAGAATAATGTTGGCTGAGAAGGCTATTAAGTGTTCGAGCGTCTTAGAAGGAAGGATTTTGATACCGACATCAGAGAAAAAGGAAGGGGGGGGGGGGGGGGGGGGGGGGGGGAAAGAGGCCCCGTGCTTTCTTGTGCGCCCTTTAATCCGCTGATTTATCTTCAGCCGGCATCGGGCTGGCGTGGGCTTATCTGGGACAGGAGGAAGCTGAAATATGGCCGGCTTTGCAGAATCTTATTACGATAGCTGAGTTAGAGGAGGAGTTACGAGCATCCCTGCCGCCCTTAATCCCAACGCTTTTATAACACACTCCTATATAAAAGTCTTCCTTTTACTTTAACGTCCCCCTGTGGTTCTTGGCCAAGAGATGAGCAACGACGCCTGCAAAAACTTTCCTTATGCGTAAAAATAAAAACAATAATAAAGGAACAGTATAATAAAAAAAAGGCGCTACTCTCTCGAAAGGTATATATGTCTAGGTATGTATATGTATAGTACAGGTTTTCGCGAGATCCATTGTATAACCCACCATCTGTATCCGCTTTTCCAGGACACGGAAGTAACGATATAGGAGCGATGGGATTATGCTCTTGTGCATGGTGCTTTGGCTCCCCTAAATGGTCGGCCCAAAGTTCCTCAACGTCATACAAATGATCTTTTACCACAGCTATTTCGGAGGCTGGGAACAGCATGTGTAGGCATAAGTTAAACTTTCTATTGATCTTGATCCCCTCCCTTGTCTCCCATTAACTGCACAAGCTGACCCGAGTCAAACCTCTTTGGCATACATGACATACGGCAGTCATTACAAATTTATGGTTTATACATTTATACCTTCTCTTCTCTCCTCCGCTCTAAATATATACTTTGCATGCGAGTAAAAGCCGATTCCTGCCTTACCGAGGACAAAACTCTCTATAATGGGCATGGTAATAAAGCAGAAGATCTGTGCGCTTTTGGAATTTTCTACTTTTTCGGGACTTGAAATTAAAAAAGATAGTAAAAATCTCTAAAAAAAAAAGCAACCAATCTGTAAACTACTGCTGATGGGGGTTTCGCTAAGGACGGACTGACAAGTGACACTTTTTCATTTCCTTTTCTCGATTAAAAAAATCCGGGCCTTTTCTCTATTTCACCGCAACGGTCCAGATAAGCACATCTAACAGTTAGGGACGCCAGCTTTAGACAAACCATTTCTTCTTTCGTTCGGTGGTTCTTTTCCTCGATCCGTTAGCAGAAGGAAGGAAAGGACCACCGAATCAGCTTTGTGTCATGTATTCAGCACCCCAACACTCTATTTGCTTTTGCTTAATAAAGTGTACGATCGTGCTTTTCGTTTTTAAAAGTTAAGTCCGTACATTTATCAGGCTAGTACTTTTTTCAGGCTAGAGAAGTTAAGTGTAAGTGTAAAGAGTTAAGTGTAAAGGGTATATAGGTGACATGTGAGAGGGCGGTATTGAAGAAACTGGGTTTTAAACTATAAATTTGACGCAAACTCCACATTTAAGACCCTGCAGCGGAACATATGCAAATAGCTAGAAGAGCTCACGGGAGCAACTTGCACGGTTGTCAAAACATGTATGCAAATGCGGGTTTTGTTCCAGGCTATACAGACAACTTTTCAGCCGATTAAAGGCTCTTCACGTGTGTATAGACGGCAGGCCCATGTACGTGTAATCTATCCGCCTCACCTGTTGCACTTCTCACCGGGGTTGCTGCCTCGCCTTTTCAACAACTCTTGCTCGACGCCTAATCCGTTCAAACAAGGAGCAGACTATTCCGCTACAAATACCAAGATGCAAACCAGGCCACCGATGCATGCTCTTTCTGTTACCGCTTGGCATCGGAAACTCGTTTCCAAGATATGCCAGACGTTTTGGCGGATACTTTTCTCCCCGATAAGTATTCACACAACTCCTATCCCACAATACAACACACACAGACACACACACATACACACCATACCTATAAAGCTGCGTGTGCTTCCACCCCTGCACAAACAGTCTGCTTCGTTGCTTTTTCCACTATTTAACACATGAATTAAAAGACGCTCTGCTATATTGCACCAAGCTGATTTGGCCCCCTTCCCCACCACCTCAACAACCACAACTTTACTCGCACAGGCTTGCTTTGGTTGGGAAAATGTTACGGGGGCTCAAAGAGCACCACATCGAGTTGTTGCGAAAGGGTAAAGCATTGAATTTGAAAACCATTTCCTATAGATGCTTGGGCATTGCCGCAAAATTGAGATGTATGCTTCTCTTTCTATTGCAATCTATGCAACAACTTTGCGTGATCAAAACGTTCAAAGAAAACTGGCACCGAACAAGAGACCCATAAAATTTTGATATGCCCATTGCTTGCCCTTAATCTCTTCAAAACTTGCGGGGTAGAATTGTGAAGGCCCCATTATAAACTATCTTCTGCCGAAGTGTTGTTTCTCCCCATCTGCGGCAAAATTACACGGCGGCAAAATGGGCAAGTAATGTCTAAACTCTCTACAAGATTAAACTTTATATACAGTAGATGCGGCTTATTGTGATCACGTTTGTCAAGTGAATATTGATTCTAATAACCGAAAATCGGAAATACGTACCTACATGTGCACATATAGATAGGTCGTAGCTTCCATTAGAATCACTACTCCCACTATTTTTTATTTCTTAACGATTTGTCAACAATTTCGATAGAGTGATTGAGGAATTCCTAACTTAACGACCGTGCTTAATTTGTGGCAAATCTTTTAAATTTGTCTTGTCATAAGTTTCAATGAGCCGCGACTTCACTTTTGCATTTAAATCAACTCTTTTCTTGTTCGTCGCCATTTTTATATAACCACACGTCTAAACACAACTAACACTGCATACTCCTACGCTTAGGTAGGATTCTTAATACGATATCTTTTCTAATTTTCCCCAATCAATTAAAGGAATTTCTCATTCAATTGACTAACTTGCTCATTTAAATGACTATGTAGTTTAGAAGGAATTCCCCCTATGCGTAATAGTAGCTGGAAATGACAAGATTGGTCGAAACGACGTAAAAGCGATGTCGTAATGTCATTGGTCAATATGCACAAGTCCATGTAGCAATCACTTCTGTAGTTTCGTTACTGTATATGCGAAGATTCTTTTGAAATTGATTATAATATCCAAAAGTGTGTTTCTAATAACGGATTAAAATGCCATGAACTTTATCATTTTGAATCGGCAGTTTAAAATTTGATTCTATAAAGGGGCTGATTCTAATACCCAGTGATTCTAATAAGCAGCATATACTATATTTATTTACCGCAACAAAACTTCCAATAACACATACCGCATTTCTATTAGACGTTGGGAGGGGGTTAGCAAAGAGTCTGAAAGGAATAGACTTATTCTGAAAAATAGTTTATTTCCCCCTGATTTTCCGCCTGTCAAGCAATAATCTTCGTTTACTAACAACCACGGAGCAGAAACTCTTTTCACGCGGGATACTTATGCAAGATAATTAGCTTTAAGCGGATTTCTTTTTCCTCAACTTGAAATGCAAGCCGTGCCATATACATAGATACCCTTCGGAGGGGAAAAAAAATGTTATAGAGATTATTGCTCAGACAAGTCTCTCGGGTTCTTTACTTCTAAGCGGCTTTTTTGTATCTCGTAACCACATAAGAAAAGGAAAGAATAGTCTTCAAACCATGGCGCTACGACAATTTCCCATAGCACCCAGCATTTCACATCGCTTGATCGCCTATCGCCCTCTCTGCATAATTAAAAATTGTACACACACAAGCTCATAGCGAAAGAAAAATAAATAAAAAGCCAGAGGGAGAAAAAATATCAACATGACAGATGACGAGTTCAGCTTCCTTTCCAGCAACCAAAAGAATATAACTTATTTTTATTTTTAAGGGGCCAAATTGTTAAGCAAAAGTCCCTTAGCTTGGAATTGCTGTGAGTCGACTGATGTTGTATTTATATATATGTGTGTGTGTGTTTGTGTGGAGTCCATATAGCAGCAAGTAGACAGTCAAAAATCAAAACACTCTTCCGTCAGTAAGAGCCGATAGAATAAACCTTGCCCAACCATGAATCCTTTTTGCTATCCCCCCGATACTACAATACTCCTGCGAGAATGCATTGAGCTTCGGAACCTTCTTCTCTCCTAGCTATCAAGACTCTATTGGCATGCACGACAACTTTTCATCCCTTGATCTTCCTACGAAAATGAAAAATCAAAAGAATCTCTGTCCCAATCCAATTTCCCGCCGATAGTCGGCTCAGGGTAAGCCTCTTTTGGCCAAGCATTTGGCATTTATAGTTTCAGCAACCAAATTACCATAAAGCAACCTTCATCGCTTTGAAAATAAGATGCAAGACCTTTTCTCTATACTCCCATATAAACCTCACTGATAAAAAGGTCTTGATCGCATGGAGTATTCGGTCATGATTGAACATCTCCCCAGAGGATCAACTTGATACAATCGAAACCATTGTTACAAATCTTTCCGGCAGACACACGAACCTGCAAAGGGAGAGAGAGAGACATAGACATAGACCTGGTTTTCAGTGGGCTCACTGGCGCTCTTAATGGTACAAAAACTTTTGGCACAGGACATGGAAATGTTCCGTTTTTCGGGAAGACTCCGGCATAGGCAAAGTATTGGAAAGAAAAGAGCTAGTTCAGCGAAGGCAACTTCTGAATTGGGAGTCATTGAGGAAAGAGTCTAACTCATTTTCCAAGAGTTAACCTGATTTTTGCTAATACACGCGATGAGGCTGTATAGCGCGCGGGACCCGAGCGGCAAATAAGAGGGCAAGTATTACACTGGGGTTCGTGATAATTAATTGAGCAGCGAGGCCCAAAAGGTTTTCTCATGCAAAAGGTTTCCACGGTAAAAGCACCCCAAGTTGCACTTACATTTTTCTGCACTGGGAAAGTAAAATGCAACTTTATTTTAAAGGGAGGTTCAAGTCAAGCGAATCCCTGTAAATGCTCAGGAAGCAACAAGCTCAAACAGCTTCCGTCAATTTAGCTCCACTAAATAGCTGCTCTTAAGAGCCTGGGCAACAAATCAACCACAGTTCCTTTCGAACACTACTTTGTAATAGTGTTCTGCAGTACACTACGAAGTAATGTTCCAAAGGAACTGTGGTTAATTTGTTGAAATATATTGCTGATTTGTTGAAAATATTCTAGCTAATATAGTGGCCAGAATATTTTCAAATCCATTCAAATTGCAACTTGCATTCAAGTTGCATTCTTCAAATTTTCGAATATTTTTGATTTTCGAATAGTTTTAAAATATTCTAGCTATGATTCTATAATTAGAGGATAATTATAACTTTCCTTTATTCCGAGATTTCCTTTATTCCTTTACTCCAATCGCAAAGTTTCTACATAGGAATATTTTTACTATTTATATAATTGAAGTAGTTATATCCCAGCTAAAGACACATCACTACAGAATTTATAAAGCAAGGCGAAACGAAGCTTGGAAATATTACACACTAAAACGACACGGCTAGCCTCGACAGGTTTTCGATCGTCAATAAAACGGCCTGCAACAGAATAGTAAAGCGTGGGTTTTTGCAGAAAAGAGAAACCGGCCTCCTTTTGATGCGCTCACCTCAAAGAGCTGCAACGTTTTATGTTGCATTATACTGCGAATATATTCATAAACAAAGAGAACGTATCAATTGTCAATTTTCGACTATATCGCTAATTGATCTCATTCGCGTATACAAACTTCGACTTTTTCAGAAAGTACGTCAACTGGGGCAGGAACTCCAAAGAAACGAAAAAACACGATCTTACCTCAACATCTGCAGAAATACATAATCACAATCAACGTGGTGAACTATCAATGGTCATTTGCCAAACATTCATCTTTGCTATTATGCACAGTGTGCACTAGATGGCGTCATACCCGCATCACTAAGGAAATTCTTCTAGGATGACAGTAATTTCCCAGACTTTCCCAATTTTATTTTCTCCTCCTGGAGCCTTATACCTCGTAGTCGATTAACAATGTGCCATCCAAGGCTGTAAAGGATCTGTTGTCTCGTTGATGGATTAAGTTAGGGTTGTGACCTTTCATTATGTTGTTTCTAAAATTATTATTTATGAACGGGTATTTTCTCTTAACGGTACCATACATGAATACATTTGAGATTTAAGAACATTTTTATTGAAGAAAAACTAAATAGCCGATAACAGCGAAGGGGACGGACAAAACAGCGTATGTACCAGAAAAAAGAAATATAAAAAAAATAATACAGGTAATGCGAGCTATGCAAGTAAACCCCTCCGATACGAGACCCATCATCACAATACTCTCAAAGAAACAGCACATTGTCCAATGTTCATTAAATGCCATGGCAAGGTACACATATGCTGATTACAAGGAGCTCGTATGCTTGTCATTATATCGCAAATCAAAACGAATCGAAGATCGTTTCCTTCGAACGGATAACACGCCGGACGCTACGAAACTACAAGCTGGAAAATCTTTTGTTTGACAGTGTAATCCAAATAAACCACTTAGATTGCCTGACAAGGTAAAGGCACTCCAATACTGCCATTGTGCATGGCAACTCCAGTCTCAACACTAATAAAGCAACGTTCCACATTTGACTCTACTCGCACATTAGCTCACGTCTAATCTCCAACTCCACTAATACTACTAACCATTACATCTCCTTAGCTCCTTGGTCCCCTTGTACAGTATAAACCCTTTATTAAGAATTAATGACAAAAACCTTGGCAAAATAATGCTGCTCTACAACTTACATTTCAGGAGCATGTGCGGGCTTCAAGAGAACGCGGAACATATTTCCATCGTCACCTACAAATCATAGAATTATAGAATATGTAAATGAGAATACAGCTGCTTCAAAAGCACGTTACTTTGGATAACCTCCAAAGTCCAAATGGATTCATCCTTCAAGTTATGCACCACTTCATCCGTGACAATAACATGAATTCCAGAAGGACCCTGGGTATAGAGCGCTAAAGAAGTATCGTTGCTACCACCTCCTTGCACCAAGACCGAAATCTTGGAGACGAGTTCCATCGAAGTTAACGATTCCAGGTATATGGCATGGAAAGCTGACGGCTGGCTGTCAAGGTAGCTCAAATAAAGAGTCAAACGTGGGGTTAAAGCTCTATTAAAAGGATGTAAACAAAAAGTTTCATTAACTTTCAATGTCCCAAAAATAATTAATAACATTATAGTTTCGGTACTTGGCATGCATTGCATTGAAAAGGCGAATGCCATCTGCTAATCCACAGATCTGGATGAGATCGTCTCTGGAAAGACGAAGAATGTCCGGGCCCGCGAAATGTGCGAAAGTGCGTGTCAGCGACTGGAACCTGTTGCTCTGCAGCCACTGGGCCGTTTGCTGCGCAGTGGTGTCCACGGGTAAGGGCTGCAAATAGAACTGGTAGACGGATGGATTTCCACTAAAAATGGAACTCTGGAAAAATGTCACGCCAACTTTAGAAACTACAGAAGGTAGCAAGACTAGTTCATTTACTGGACTATCGGTGCCATTTGGGTCAAGCACTGCTGGACTACTCTCATGACAGACGTCGTTCCTAAAAGGCATACCGTGTTAGCTCTTCCAAGTACTAACTCCAGAAATTATCCAAGACTTACAAGTATTCTCCACTGTAATGTCTGGCAGCAGCCGGGTTGGCGTTTGGTCTGACGACCGTGCTCACAGTCGTCACAGTCGTAGGGATAGATGTCGTAGCTGGAGGAGCGCTCACTGTACTGTACACTGAATCCAAGGGAACCTAAATAAAAAAATCTCTGAAATTAAACAAATAGCAACTTGAACACATTTTCAAAACCCGTACCTCTGACAGGACAGTACACACGCAGGATGGCTGATACTTTTCCTGCTCTAAAATGGGTCTTTTCAACAGCTTCTCTTTGTCTTGCTTGTGCTTGCGATCTGCGCCTTTCAACTAAAAATTACCGAAAATTAAAAAACGGACTTTTCTTTGTAAGACTTGGAAGGATTCTTTACTTTGAACACTTTAATCTGACATGCCGCTACGTGTAACCGTTTGGGTGTACCATCCTCGTCTCCATGAGCGTAGGTTTCAACCTGCAAGCGGAAGGGCACTCCCTTTTCCCCGCCATGCTTCTTGGGGGTGAATTCGGTTCCAATACAGTTAATCTACAAAATCGAAGAAATACCTTTTAGTTTCTTATTCCTCAGGATGCGGGTGACGAGGATTTACCTTGATATAAACGCCAACTTCTTTCGTTGGATCCCAAACGAACTCCACCACGTTGAGTAGTTGGAGATCTTGCATGACGTCGTATATGCCATACGATAAGGGGACGTCGACTTCCACAATGCGGTCACCAAGTCTTGTTTGTCTCCACGCAGCAATCTGCTCTTTCTCCATGTACTGCAACCGCCTTTCATGGAAGCATAATCTCACTACGCTCTGTATATAAAAAAGTGTATATAAAAAAATCGATTAAAAACCCCATTCAATCGATAAAAGAAAATAGACAATAACACCTTTAAGTATTTCCCTCGAAACCCGGAAAGATCCCCAAGTTTTTTCAGCTTAATTTCGTATGATTGTCCTTGGTTTAGGTACGTTAGCGTTTCTTCGTTCACTTTGCTCGCAATGGAGGTCGACGCGGACAAGACGTACAAAAACCTAAACATAAACTGATTAAAAAGCCTTTCTGGAATAATAAAAACATATTTCAATAAAAAATAAATAAACACCTGTTATCCGCATTGGCGTCGGCTTCATTCAAGCGCTCAAATTTGCTATACTTGTCCATAGTACTTATTCGAGTCGTGGGCGTGTTTGGAGAAGGTCCAGGCCCACCCAATCCTTCGTTGGATGATGAAGACGTCAAACTCGATACACTACCGGTCCCCCCATCGCCTCCCATTCGCAAACTTTCTCCAATCGGTCCGTTCACGCTTGAGCCGGACGCCTGTTGCTGCAATAATTGATGGAAAGAATGGCTTTGGTTTCGTACCATGTTTGGCTCTCCTGAAGCATTCACACCCACACGACTACAAAGGCAAACACCCCAGAAGTGAACATACATTGAAGTTAAAATATATTTGAAAAAATATTGAAAAAGATTTGTATAAAATATACTAAAATTTGGAAATTTACCCATTATCACAGTTGGGCGACGTCGCTTCTTGCTTAAACACCGTCAATGAAGGAAGAGCCAACAAAGCCTCACTGAAAAAAAAAATTAAAGCAAATTAAAGCAATATGCCGACAGTGACCATCTCACGAATGACTAATTAGCGACGAGAGATCTTTTTCCTTTTCCCTTCTTGCTGATAATTCCTGAAAAATCCGGATTTGATTAAAAATCTAACAAAGCATCTACACTTCTGATGACGTTCTCTTGCTTTGTAGGTGTGCTTTACGCCCCCTAATAAAGTGATTTTTCCTCTTCATATCTTTCTCCCTGCAAAAGTATACCAAGCTCAACGTCCCAAACTCCCAAGACGCGCTTGGTTGCACCAACCAAAAACATACTCGTATAGCTTTGGGCAGTTTCGAGGGGCCTCACAAACGTGGGCCAGAATGTCAATTACTTGGTTAAGTGACACACTCTGAACACCTTAGCTTCCACCGTCCTCAATTTCCACGCACATGATTCTCTCAAGTTGCCTGCGTGTAAGATCCTTTGGTTCGTTGAAAAGTCAATTCACGAGTCGTTTACCCCTCCCTATCCCTATGACAAAATGTAGGCACACTCACTTCTCAATCTCCCATGGCGAAGCGGTTTGCCAGGGTGGACTTCTCACTTTTCTCCGGCTCCAATCCAGAGCTACCGTCGAGGACAAGTAATTGGAATTGCGATAAGGGTGCCGAGGGTTGCCCGAGTACGCGTATGTTGAGGTAGGATAGCCAGGGGAAGGGTACGGGTTCGCATTAGGGTAATCAGCGTAAGGGTAGGTCTGAGAAGGCATGTTAGGAGGCAAGTAATGAGCTGAAGAGTTGGGTGGGGCGTAACTCTGCATCACTCCTGGATTGTTGGCTTGGTAAGCTTTGGCATTACTGCCACGCGGTGGTAAAGGGTAAGGCGCCACTTTGGCAGGCGTTTTGGACCGAGTTGATATGAGCTGCGATACAGAATTCCAACAACAAGATCGGTTAAGCTTTTTAATGTATTTTTTGTTTACGTCACAAACTGTTTTCAAAGCTCCACAGGCTTTCCGGGCAGGCCTTTTACAGTAAAGATACTACGAAAAGTCACAAAACGGCCTTTTCGTGCGTTTAAACTGTGAACCGGTCTGACCGAATCGCTGTTTTCGCCGATAACAAGTGACTGTGTACTATGTTGTGTGTGTGTGTTTGAGCGTGTACCTTCAGTTTTGAAGCAGATCAGCCCGCAAATGCAAAAGTAATACTTATGGAATACGATTCTGTTCTAAGACAAACCAAACTGGCTTTTAATCACAGTTAAAATAGTTGGTTCACTTTTCTTCTTAAATGCAAACTTTTCTTCTTAAATGCAAGGGGTGCCGAAGCAAAGACAAGTATAAAAAATTCTCAACCGAAGTTTCCTTGAAAAAAAAACAGTACAAGGATAAAATCGGTTGGATTTTTTTTAAGGCCGCGAAATTCACTGGCGTTTTATTCCGCGAAACTACGGTTTAGTCCGAAACCAACGTTCTTGGTTGTTTTCCGAATGATAGCCCCACATCACGTGATGGCTGCCACAGTAAATAAATACGCGGACGCTTTCACCAGGTCACTTGTAGCAACGTATCCGACAAAGTTCAGACTGGGAACATACCGAAGCTACCTTTGGTTCTGTGATCAAAGACTACGTGTTCCAACTCTTCACTTGGACTCGAAGGTTGTAGAGCCCCATGTCGTTGGATCTTTCCTAGCTCCGCCCCCTTTTCTGATCTCAAAGCGCTCCATTGAGAGCCCCTCGAAGCTTTTTCCAGAAAAAAAAGATTAAAAATAGCTGCGCAAACTAGTTACAACAATACTACGGTACTTAAAAGGGAAATTAATTAGAAATTTGTCAGGACAGGTCCCTTTCTCCGATTGAAGTTTGTTAACATTAAATTACAGTATCTGGTATCTGGAAAGTACAGTACTTGATCTGGTTTAATCCTCCCTTAAAGAGCGAGTCCAAGACTATTGACGTAAAAACAAGCAAATTCCAGTTTGGCTTAACATGAAACAGAATCTAACCGCATCTGTCCAACACCTTTGTTAACCGGATATTCTCTCTTATATGTGGTTAAAATAATGTTGACGGATTCGCTATAAAATGCAAGGTGGTTTAGATGTAGAATTAAGCGGAAAGCTTCTCGAACACTAAAGATTCCATGGTTAAAACCCCCCACAAGAAATGACAACGACGAATGTTCCCCATTAATTACAGCCGACAACTGCTAAGAGAAACCGAATCAAAATTGTTATTAAGCATTTCATAACTGTGAAGCAAACATCTCATAGCTTCCAATCGGATTGCCAATGTAAGACTACCAGTTTGTAGTACTTCGTTAATATTGAAGGAAGACACTGTGACAAAGTTTCACAATAGCTCATTCCTCTCCCGTGTGGAGAGCTTCAGTGAC
Source organism: Lepidurus packardi (assembly GCA_023053545.1). NCBI lineage: Eukaryota > Metazoa > Arthropoda > Branchiopoda > Notostraca > Triopsidae > Lepidurus > Lepidurus packardi. Next base: position 7,271,068 of record JAKZAN010000006.1, on the reverse strand, counting down.
TCATTAAGGTGGAAATCGCAAGAAACCTTAACGAGACCCCTGCTGCTGGCAGTTAATGTCCATGATACACAACATCCGGAGGAAGCTTATGTTAATTACTTCGTTATCTTGCCGTTGATCTTGGATAAAGAAGATGCTCCCTACCTCTAAATAAGGAATAATCACCAACTAAGGTAGAGAACCTCGGTAGCACGAGACTCGAAACCCCTAGGATATGCTCAATAAGTGACTTTAAACTTAGGGATGCTGCTGAAATTCGTTATGCCTACTTGACAGGAGGGCCGCCGAATGTCTGAACAGCACTGCCATATTATGCTAATCAATGTAGCTCTTTTTGCTTATATCTGTCTACTTCCCGACCTAAAGAATGACAAGAAACCTAACAATTTCTCAGACCAAACCATTAAAAAACGGTATCTCATTAAAGGGAGGCAGCGAAAGAAGCCAAAAATCCCTCTGGAAGGGTTTTTCTACAATCAGCGTATACCATCGCAAGTACCCACCTCTTCCACCTAGCTAAGTACCCTTCTGTGTGTTTGTGATCTGCTAAAAAGGAAAGTTAAGGTACGCCAATTTAAAAAGTACAACTAATAAGGTCGTCTCCCTCAAATCTGGACAAAAATCCGAGAATTTCGTATCAAGAAACGTGAACACGCAAGCGCTCAAAAACCACTGGCTGAAAGAGGTGAAACAAACTAACACGAAACCAATGCATCCGAGCACGCCCGTGCTAAACGTTGACAATGCCTAATTATGTGATTCCTCATAGAATTTGCTAAACAGCGTCCACGAAGTTAGTCGCAGTTCCCCATGTTAACCTCTCCACATACTACTTGTCTTAAACACAGATCAGTTGAACACAATGAGAAATCGAGCGTCTTTTGGGGATCTACCCCCTAACTCGACTGATGGGCAACAGAGGGTGCCAGGTTACGCACGCTTACTTACAACAGGTTCTCCGGTTTGGAAACACGGAGCTCAAAAGTGACACTTGTGTGTCCTATTGTTGCAAAATATTCTCTCGAAAAAGAATGACAAACAGGTGTCAATCAAGTTGAAAATTGGTAGTTGGATTAGAAGTGCATTAGAATATTTTAGCTTAGGTTAGGTTAACCTAAATTAACACTTGTACTTTCTTTCACTTCATTAGCTGAAAAAAAAATCATTGTTCGAAACTGACACACTAGTGTCATTTTTGACAGCGGGATATATTAGATGCGTGTGTCACTAAATCCAGAGAACGTGTTGCTTATGTAATAGCTTTCACAACGGGGGGAAAAAACAAGAAAAAGTAGTCAGTCACCTCATGTTATAGGAAGCAACGCTCAAATCCACGCCCAATCCCGATAAGCTGCCGTCGAAATCTGCAGCGAGGTTGTCATCAATATCTTCGGAATCTCCCATAGGCCAAGCATTTACACGGTGAACGGAATTCATGCTTGCACCTGGAAAGATCAAATGTGCTACCCTTACATCATCTTCCAAAGGAAAAATAACGTTTAACTTTGTAAATGCGAACATAATATCGTAATGCAGTCCTTCCCCAAATTTCAACTTTTGTTTTGTGTATAATTAACATGTCGCGCCTGCGTGACAGTTCATAACAATGACTTCCTTTGCCTTGTGTTTCGTTTTAATAATCTAGCTTAAGTTATTTACAACCCAAAAATTCGGAATAAAATAAGAAATGAAACGCCTCTTTCGCAACACAGCTACCAATTAGCTACGTGAGGCTATAATTTCCATTCCAATCATTTACATACAACTCTAAGCACAAATTCTTGGAACTTCTGACTCATTTTGCCATTTCGCATGCTAGCCAAACTCGCAATTCTTTTTGCCCAGCAACAGCACTTCGTTGTTTTTTTTTTTCTTTAATTATTATTCCCCTCGTTCTTTACGCAGGGAAAAAGGGAGCATGGACCCGGGGGCAAAGTCCCTGCAAACGTACCTCATTCGCTTACGTTAAAGTTAAACGAGCCAAAAAAAAAAAAAGAAAAGAGTCCAAAATTACTTTCTATCCCCCAACCAACAGCAGTCGCATGATTTTACACCTTTTTCCTTGTTCTGACGTCAAAGTAATTCCCTTCGTACAGTGACAAAAAGTACAGTGACATCAAGGACGTTCCTTTCACGCGGAAAAAAAAAATCAAATAAAAAAAGAACAAAACATAGCTTTCTACGTTCTACAGAATCTATACCTACGTTGTACCTGTACGCGGAACTGGCGCCAATAAAAGGGCCAAACGTATAAATCAAAACGTCACAATCTAAGCAAGTCAAACTACATGTATCTTCTAATCCCTGATAAGTTGATAATCGGCATTGTAATATCGTTTTTATCATTGACAGACACGCTTTAGGTACTTCAACTTTCGTCTTAGCACCTGGGGACCCAAGTTGCGTATTTCCTTATGTTTTTATAACCCCAATAAAGAAAACAAAATCCTTACTCTGATTATGCGTGTCTTTGCCGCCGTCTCCGGGATGTCTGTTAAGATGAATATGGTCCGTGCTGAGCTCCACTTCATCAACACGCAGCGGATCATGTACCGAGATGGAATCCACGGTACTAGCCAGCGATTCCGTACTTCCATTGGCCGAGTTGCTGGCTCCCAGACCTGAGTTCGATGTCAAAGGCATTTGGTATTGAGAACTAAAAACGGGTTCAACAGGGAATGTGGCGTAAGTGGTTATAGGTTGAACATTTTCCCGTGAAGAGGGGCTGACAACCAGTGGAGGGGGCGGTTGCATGGGGCGAGTCGTCAACGCGACACTGCGTAGGTCTGGAACAGCCATTCAGATCCACGTTAATTTTTTTTTTTCAAATAGATATATCCAGTTGTAAGTAAATGAAAATAACAAAACCAAGTTTTTCAAATTTTTTTATTTATTGTTATTTTTGTAATTGTCAATGTTACCTGTTACGTCGCCGTCAGGGAGTAAGAACTGTTCCAAAAGTTTACGTTTACGAGATGCGGTCAGAGATGCCAAGCTAGAGGCGCTGGAAGAAGAGGCCAACATTCTGGCTGTCGAGGTCGAAGTGGTCGCCGATGAAGACGAAACAGGGTTCCGCCCAGTCAGTAAGCCCACCGTTGCGCTATCAATAGTTGTGGGCCATGGGAATAGATCGGAATTATCGGAAGCATTATCACTCGATGAATCAGGGCTGGGTGAGGCGGGAGCAACAACATTGGGAGCTTTGGCTGGCCGAGGTCCGCGAGCCAAAGACGACGATGACGACGTCCGGCGAGGCATTGTTGAGCTTTGCTTCCCTTTGGCATATGCGCCTTGCATGTTCTCGTTGTTTTGGTACAAATCAGAAATTTGAAGTGAAAACCCTAGCAATTCCAACAGGTTGATGGATGGCAATTAGGGGACCCAGTACGGTTCTATGCAATTTAGCACATGAGTTCGCGAGAATCAATCTGGGATATTGATTCTACTTTACATATGGCATGTAAGGTTGCATGAATTGAATTCCAAATGAGGTTTTAAAAGACAAAAAATGGCACGGCGAACATACGCAGATTTTTTTTTTTAAACGCAACTGCTACACGACCTTGTCGTGTTTCAATGTGTTTAAAGGTCACGTCTTCTAAAGAATCACGCAATTTTTTTTCAGTTTAAAAGAACACGACACATGAGAATACGCGGTTTAGCCCCGAAGCGGTGCGTCAGTCCGCAACACTGGATCAGAGCTCGTAGGCGTGTCCACGGCCAAGGTTCTTCTGGCTTAGACAGAAGCTACGGTCATTGACCTGGTGGCTACCTCGATACCGTCTCGCAAGCCTGTGACCTAAGGTCACCGGCTCCAACTCCTTTGCATCCGGCGTGTCTTCCACGTCGGCTCCAGCATCCAGGCCGAGCAACGACCCTGCTTGACCTGATGAAGTACCCCACATCACGATCAAACACGACAGCTTACGATGTCCCCAATTCTTTGCACTTTAAAAAAAAAACACCGATCACTAGTTCACCCAAGTCGTCGAGTTGCTTCTGACAGAACCCACGTACTGGACAATGCTTTTAAAGGGTTCAGAAGTGTCGAAATACTTTGCAAGAGGATCTGAGCTTCAGGGTTGTACAGACGTACTTTTGCTTCCTAGGCGCACGTGTCATCAATGTTATTTCGCAATGCAAAGGTTCAGGGTCAGTATTAGCCTGACTGCAAGAAAGACTTTTTTCCGGTAAACTAAAAAGCAGAAGACGGAGAAGTCAGGTCTTTCCCACGTGCTTTGGCATCTACTCGGTGCGCAGCCTAAGCGGAGACTGGACAGTCACGCGGCGTTTTCAACCAAAGAACACGTGTGCAGGCGTCCTGGAATACAAAACAAGAGCAGCAACATTAGTGATACGAGAAACAGGAATAAACAAGGCAGAAAAGTGAAGTATTAAAGTACAACCCGTCCCAAGTCATATGCTGTGTCCAAAGTTATCTGTGGCTAAGTCAGTTTGGTTTGCTTCCCTCTTTATTAAAGAATTACGTCGTTGAGCAAAAGAAGATAATTCCCGAAATTGTTCTTATGTATGCCCTAGTTGTGTCAGGTTTGCTCATAGCGTATCGTTCACTTGCGGCATCGTCTTGCTGCTTTTACCCGCTCACTATTTTAATATGACGGTGACTTTCACCTTTCACAAATACTACAAGTGGGACAAACCTCAACAGTCTTTAGCCATGCTTTTCTATGCTGCATAGCAACATAGAAAATAACTAATAATATAACTATTAATAATAATAACTACTCACTCATAATACAAGTAGTAGTAGTATTAATAATAAGAATGTTTTTTATATTTAAAAGTAGCATAGGCCTTTGCAGGGATATCAAATATATTATTGCATCTTTCATTGCGAATCACTCTAGACTAAGGAACTGTAGCTTCAGTTAATACAGGCAACAGTGTAGCATGTTAATGAAATACCGCAAGGTGTCGCATAAAAGGGACCTCATTAGATTATTAAGTCTGGGGTATTAGCCTACCGGCACTGTGACAGTGCCTGACAAAGAATTAACAACGATGTCGAATTTGGCCCAAAGAGGTCAGACAACGGCTGTCCTTGTTCCGTGGCTTTTCTAGAGTTGTGGAGAGTTGTATGCTTTGTCTGGACTCCCCAAGTTTTGAAACATTATTTTCATCCAGGGATTTCCCAAGATGCAAGCTACTAGAAGGTAAAATAGAAGGTACCGGGAACCAGCTCAAGACTGGTACGATAGCCAAAAGAAAAGAACCCGAGGCCTTTGAGGCCCCTAAACGTCGGTACCTGCGATACCTGGATTTTTAAAAGAAACTGCACGACCTAGCCCGCAATTTTACTTTTAATACAAACGCTTTACATATGTGAAAAGCCGCACTAGAAAATTGTAACTTGACTGTCACAATCAAGTTAAAGAAACCAACAGAGGTTATTATATAAGCTTTGTTTCACCGTTTCTTACAAGACAACACAACCTCATAATTGACATGCAACGCAAGTAATTCTTTTTTTTTTTTTAAAACTACACGATTCTAAACACGTAAACGTGCTAACAATAGCTTTAATTACACACTTACAGAAAAAAAAATAATTTGGATACCACTTACTACATAAAATAATAATATCAAAGCTTGATAGCTATCTTCCACATACATTTATTCTGTAATATTCTTCTAAATAAATAAAAATATTGTTTTAGCCTGCTGCTGAGTTTGAAATCCTTCATGCATCTTCACGAAAATGGTCCATGCATCTTATAAGTTAGCACTGTTGCTAAGGTCTTGCCCTGAAGACAGATAGGAAGGGAAAAGAGCAACTTACACAAAACATGGCGAGGGAAGTAGAGGCCCATTTAGTACTTCGCATAGCAGCTCATTAAAAATGTATGTGTATGTGCTAGACCCACCAAGCTGCAGTCAATGTTTTATGACGCCATAAATAATAAGGCAAGTTTTCGTTTCTGCAATTTTCTTTCATGCTGATTAATTATGTTAAGTGTAAAGCTAGCCAAATTGCTAGCTTAACCACAACTCAGAACTAAGCTTACTATATTTGCACATAAATTAAAAAAAATAAAAAAGACTTACCATGATCTGTTACTGGTTCACAGTGATACGCAAATCAACCTTTACAGGATTTGCACCACTTCTACTTATTTTCACACAACAAACGTCTTGCTCTTGGCTTCAATGTCATCCCTTCTAGCCCAAGCTGCCACCTATCGGTTATGTTTACACTATATAGCCTTTGGGGCTAAATTTCCCGAACCCTATTTGCAAACTTTACTCACAATCTTGATGTGACGTCTACAACCCTGCGGAACGTACCTCAGCAATAATGAAAGAACGCTGTTTATAGCCAAGAAATGCCATTGGGTTGTAAGAAGGCACAACGAAAACGGGGTAAAAAAGAAGTTCACGTCATGTACTTTTGTACAAGTATAAAGTGCAAATACGAGAAAATATAGTTAATGACTCAAAACTACCACGCAATCTGCTTAACAATGGTATCAGGTTTTTTGCACACAAAAAACACAGAGTCATAGCTATACTTTAGCATGCAGCGAGGATTTTGGGCATACATCGTGTGAACGCCGGTTTTCTCCTTCTATACAAAGATATATTAATAAAAAATGCTTCAATCAAGAGGGAAAATTTACCTCTATGAGGAAACCCACACCTTGTATAATACGTTTTACGACATCATAGGCTGGCTCAATCGAGTTTTCGCCCGGTATATCCGCAAAATGGTACAACAATGGACCCAAGTTGATCCAAACTCCACCTGTACAAATTTTCCTTAAATTATTCCGTAAGTATAATAGGCAGCTTCTGTACCTGGCTTAAGAATATTGTAAATGGTTTCAATAAATGCCACAATATTGTTGGCACAATCAATAAAAAAGCACGTCGCAACACAGTCCCAGCAATCGGTTTCCGTGTATACCTATAGAATATGTTTAATCTAATAAAAACGATTTATTGAAAACGAATTTGAAATTACCTCAAGAAAGTCTCCGGCAGCCATAGAAAACTGAGCGTGCTTTGGTAAGCCAGAAGAAGGGTCGATATCTGGGAATGAACAGTGCCTACTTTGATCCGTCGTTTCCATATTATTCACCGCTTGATGGACCCATGGATAAACGCGGTACGTGTCAACCCCTTGAACCCTGCACGAAGTAACGTATAGAGAAAGGAGTTAATAAAAATTCACTATTTTAGGGGTAAAGAAAAACAGTTTACCTGTTGAGTAGAAAATTTGAAGCAAATAACATGAAGAGACTGAACTCATTTCCTTGGCAACTATACCCACGTCTTGCGATTTCATACGCCAATCTTCCCAGTCCAGCTCCAGGTACGAGAATCTGAATATCAGCAAGATCATTCTCATTCTCAGGAAAATAATTGGCAATTTCATCAAGGATGGGCTGGTAGCATGCTTCTCTTTCATTAGCACCTTCCGAGCTCCAATCTCTGACTATTTGCTTTAAGGTTGACTGAACTTTTTCCATATCGCCACCAGTAGGCTGTACAGAGAGCTTCTTCTAAATAAAAATCTGAACTTACTATATTTTCTTTTAAAAAGAAAAATCATTATAGATTACTGTACTTCATCAGGGTTGTGTTTAACATTCTCAAATAGAGAAGCCACATCATGAACCATTAGGTTGATGATTTCATAATTGTGCTCAACACAAACTCGCAAGGTCGACAAATGGTCTTGGTAACCAGAAAGCAGCTTTTGGTGCTGAGTAGGTAGGCTCTTTAAGTAGCGATCAGACTTGGCTAACTTTTGGAGGGAATGATGCCTATATATATAATTAATTATAAAAAAGAAACAACAATATCAATTACCGGCAACTTTAATGTTTAAAAGAACAATCACTGATGCTAAATTACTTGTAGTGCTTGAAAGCATTGATAATACGTTGAAAATGTTCCTTTTCCTCCTCTTCGATTTTAGTTGTTACATTGGCAGAATCAGAATCTTGGCTTGCTGTAGAATTTGGCATCTTTTGTTGACAGTTGCTCGTTCCTTTCAACATAGAAAATAAAATGTTTAATGCAATACGGTATACAATATTACCCAAGATAGTGGTCAAACTTAATATCTTGTATCTAACTTTTAAGTTCGGTTTAGAGTACGAAGATGATATTTGTTATTCTTCTTGTTTTCGGTTGCAGAGTGAATTGTTGTTTCAGTTTCAGTCCACGCCGCTCTAAAAACAACAGGAAAGAGGGTGTGCTCTGTCAGTTCTCCGAAAGGAGGCGGTTGACGGGCAAAGAGCCAGTTTTCGGAACTGGGAATATTTATTCAACTTTCTTAAAATATGATTTCTCGTATCAAATTAGTCAACGTTAACAAGAGTATTAGGACTATTGGAATTTAATTAATCCAGTTTAGTTTTTATTGGATAGCTTTCATCAAGCATCATTCCGTAGAGTGGCGCCAACATCTATTTGCACTGTGTTGCTGCGGCGAATCTTCAAACAGGGCTTTACTAGGCTTGCTTTCGCGCCCATAAACGGGACGACGGAATAAATCATAAACTTGTGAAATGTAGACGGAGAGTTATTTGACCATGCAAAATGCAAAAAGAGTGATAGCTATGCCTTAGTGGAATGAAGTCTTCAAAACGGTACGTAAACACGGAAATTTACTTTCTACTATCAGTATTACACACAAATAAAACGCAAGATTTCTCTGTTACGATGAAATTTTATTAAGAAAGAAGGCTAAGTCTTCCGCTTTGGCGTCCACAGACTTGCTTTACCAAGGGGATGTCGTGAAGTATATAAATGTATGAACGACTACTCATAAACGCACTAACCTTTTGTAACCCATTCATGGGTACGTATGTACGTACACACCGTTGAGCTAAAACTTGCACATTGGCAAAGGGAGGAAATATCGGTTTCCGTTTAACTTTGATATTCTATTGTACAGTGATCTTATCCAAAGAGGTTATGAGCGCGAAAACGATAAACTTTTTTCTACCACCATTGTAAATCTATTGAGTTGCGGTCATTATATAACACCTGACGGTACGAAACCTGTCAATCGCTTCGTTTTCGACGGTGAGAAAGGCTTTCTTCCTTCTTTGATTTTTTGTTTAAGTTCCCTTTTTCCGCTTCGTTGACCTTTGCCTTATATCGCTATTATATCAATATTTCAGTAAATTCGCCTTCATAATAAACTGTTATTTAACTCTTTCAGTTTTTACGTACAGAAACAGACATTGTACCATCACTTTGCTCAGACATAAGGCAGGAAATCAGGAAATGCGAATAGGTCGCAGAGGGATATGGTTTATGGATATGGATATGTAACGAAAAGCGTTGGCCTTTGCAAATTAGTGGGCTTTTGTACCGGCATACGTCACGGTTAAAGATGTTTATGTGCGGCTGACTTTAAGCTAACTGTACTTGTAGTACTAAAAGCATACAAGCGATTTTTTGCAGATATGGGACAGTTGTGGCTGGCAAGTTTAGCCCAGTTGTGGTTGCGTTACTCGAGGCTACTAGCAGCAACCTGACGTCGTTGGTATTCTCAAGCTTACGGTACCTACCTACCACTCCTTGACATAAGCAAAGCCCAAGTTGGCTTTCTGGTTGTGGCGGAAGACGACGACTTGCACCTTTTGCCTTGGCCCTCAGTAGCGCAGTTAGGCCAAGGTGAAGGCATCATTTGGATCGCCTCTAAACAGTGTTGTGATTCCGGTGCTTCCTTAATCAAATTATAAAGCACTGTCTGTTACTCTATAGTTATTTCGTTTCACATCGTATATTGCCAAAATGTTGAAACTTACTTTGTCATTCGTGTCAGTTACAAGAACAGAAACTAGCCTTTACCTGGATTAACCACGTACATTTGCTTAAATTAAACCCACAATTTTTCCGTGTTGTACTTTGCTGTGTGCTGAGTCTTCCGTATTTATTACTTATTGGATTACCCAGACCCGGGCGATGAAGTGATGCCAAGCACTATCAGAGGTAAGGATTTGTCTTGTTTATTAACTTTATTGGTGCTCGGATAAGAATCAATTAAATAGTTCCCAATTAGCCCTTATATAATTGGCGTTTTACGTGCGTTTCGTGCTAAAAAATATTTCAATGGTGGCGTAATCTCCGAATTTCGCTGTGTCACTTGTTCAAGCTTTCGAACTCCGCGTAGCGGTATATGGGGGTGAATGCCCGAACGGTCAGTAGGACTCTTGCTAGCTAGCAGGCTCGATAGACAAGACCTGTTGCCGTTGCCTTTCTCATCTGTCTTTTTCCTGGGTTTTAGCGTTACCTTCTCTATTGCCCCATAGGTCATACCACGCAAACCCCACATACTAAATCTTCATTCAAATTTCCAACTCAACTCAAACACTGACGCTACTTAGCGCAGGATTATGCTTCAGGAGAATCTGAATGCCATGATAGCCTAGTTTGATACCGACTACAGCAACAGTGGTTTGCATTTAATTAGAAATTAATACAAGTCAAAATAACGAGTGGTAAAATGTTAACCAGTAGCAATTTATTTTTACTACGAATTTATTATTAGATTTATTAAAAAAATAGTGATAATAATCAAACATGCAGGCCTAACTGTACATTCTTGCTTCGATACATCCTATCTCTCTCTTTCTCTTTCTCTCTTCCCTTCTACATCCTGAATTGGGACTTTATCATCTCCAAGTCCACAAGCCCAATGCACCGTTACAAGTGGCCTGGAGCAGGCGATGAGCTGCTTGGTATGCTATAGTCGTTACCTTCCGTCGACGTCCGTCTTCACCCATCTTGCCTTCCCGAAGGGCCACAGCAAAGATTAGGTTAATTAGCATTAAGTGGAAGGGAACTCAAACGGTGCAAGGAACCGCTATTTTTACCCGGTCGTGCGTTTTTCTGGCCTTTTTTGGGTGGTGTAGAGGCAGAACGCATCAGCCTCTGCAGAAGACAGTCGTTTATTACCCCGATCCCTGTCCTCTAGTCACCTATTGAGAAACTACAGGTCTCGTTTCGTATCAAGTCGAGTAGCACTGTTCAGATTAGAACGGACTTTTTGTCATTTTCTTTTTCTGTATAAATTGTCTGAATGCTTGTAAGCGTGTAGGGTTGACGTCATTGAACCATTGGTACTCATGGGGGTTAGGTATAGGCTATGTTCCGCTGGCACAAGTGAAAGTGTCCATATCTGTTGAGTCTGTCACGGTTTGGGCCAAAAAAGGCATTCAAAATCAGCTTGTATTCTTTACGGCGGGAGGAACAAAAGAGCAAAGTTTCCGGATCATGGCATCGAGTTGACTTACTACTCTAAACCTTGCAAAGCAATACAAGTATTCCGAGTTCGGAAGCTTCGAAAGGTTAGCAAAACTTGTACATTTGCTGCTTCATGAAATACAGTTCGCTTTCGTCGCTAATATTTCTATCGTTTCATGCAGAGGGGATTTGTTTATTATTATTATTTGGGCACTCAGGAGTTTAGAACGGAGGCTTTTGGCTTGGGTAAGCCGGTTTATAGTAAAAGTGAAAGGCGCAGTTGCACCTTTAGCACGTCTCACTTGTCGGCCCTGTCACGGGCCAAGCGGTACGGCTTTTGTTGTGAACAGACGCTTTTTAGTCAGTTGAGAGAAGATATGTCGAGTGATCTATAACTTATTTTGTGACCAGTCACTTTTTATGACTGCCTTATTTATTTTTATCATAGTGATGACACCCATTTAGGGAATTACAAGTGGGCACTCGGGATTTAAAGTGCGCATTGCTTACTGTTTTAAAAATCCAAAGTATTGCGTTTAGCCCGCTGCGGCCGTTCCGTTTCGGGACTTTACTTTCGGACGTTGTGGGTGTTTTCGCTAGAAATTATTACGCAATATTGACTCTGACAGTGATGTTCAGTTAGCAGTTGAATTTGTAACAGTGGCTGTGTCTTTTTAGCCCAACAATAATTAGCCTTTTCACATATGTTTCTTGAGACGGAACGCAAGAAAAAGGAAAAGTGAAAGTTTTTTTGAGATATCTTGCAGGCCACTTCGCGGAGCTGGTGCTAGCGTGTACAACTGAAAAGCAAAACAAAAATGCGGCGTTTTCTTAATTTGAAAAAGAACAAACAATGAGTGGATATCAAGAAGGAAACTCAAGACGTTCAATTCCCTTGAAATCCTTCTAATCCAAGTCTGCTTCTATTTTGGGAAGGCTTTGCCAACAAAGCACGTGATAGCCCAAACACAGCAATAAATTGGATTAAAACAGTTCTGAATCTTAAAAGTCGCTAGATCAGTGTGCATTGGGACTTAGTCCACATGGTGTGGGGGTTTCTGTGAGAAGATTTGACACTTCTTTTAAGCTGCATCGTGAAGTCATATCAAACCTACGAACCAGTTGCCTTTGTAGCTTGGGTTATGAAAAGGATTGCGTGTTGGTAGTGGTTAAAAGACAAAAAAGGAGAAAAGAAACCCTTCTTGGATATTTTTTAGAATTTGGACGCACACTTCAAAGGTGGCACTTTCTTAGAACAATGACGAACGAAATGATGCATCTGTGGAACTCGGCATCTTGCTTGGAAGATAACGAAGGTTTCGATGATAGTTTGCAACAGTCTGCGTCTTCGGCGTCGCCTGGCATAGGATCGATTAAAGGTTAGCAATCTGACCTTCCTATATATTACATTCCTCAGATACGAAAGTTATTGAGAGACATACACGAGTCGAAAGTTTCTCTTTGTTTTTCCGAGTCAAAATGCTTCAGCATGAACCACGCCTATATGACTCTTAGGTTCGAGCGAGGAGTTTCGATTCCCCCAAAACTGGTCCGAACTGTAAACCATTGTTAATGGCTACGAAGAGAGAAAGTCTTGGGGGCTTGCGTCCATCAGAGCACTGGTCACTTTTTTAGAGTTAATTTTTTTAGAGTTAATTTAAGGCAAGACGACTTGGCTTTGTTTGCAAAACTTAAAAATCATGCATGGTATCCGCGTAGGAGGTCTTCTGTATTGTAACGGGAACGAAAGTTCAAGATTCGACTGTTTTGAAATAGTAGGAGAGATGTGATATGAGCGATACAAAAGAGCCGCGAAGGGAAGCGTGAAAGCGTACAAGCTCTGTACATTACACGTCAACGTTATCCTTTGGCAACATGGGCTCCTGTTAATAAGAAAAAGAAAAGTTGGGAAGCATGGAATTCGTCAAAGGACTATAACGAGTTGTATGCGACTGCTGTAAAAAAAAAAAGTAAAAAATCCCAGGTCTAAGTCATTTGCATTTATCAAGTATATTCACATACGCGAGTCATCATGTTCTCTTCTAAGAAAATAAATGCAAATAAAAAAAATAATAATAAATAAAAATCCGAGGTATTGACTGTAACTGTACTTTGCAGAGTCACGCCCATCTGTTGCAACTTATTTAGCACAAACCCGGGCATCTGTTATACGTTTCAGTTCCTTCTTGTTCGACAATTAGTAATTTGCAGTTTACTATGCAAACGTCACTCAGATGTTTGAGATGTTGTGCGGGTAGATTTACTCCCAGATGTTGGAACTTTCTTAACACTGTCAACGAAAAAAACGTATCTTCACCGTGAACTGCATAGATTTTAGAACAGCGCAAATTTGACCGTTTGGGTCTTTTTTTCTTCCTTTTTTTAAAAATTTTACTTATACTCTATGTTGTTGGGGGTCTTTTTTATCCCGTTTGCCCCTTAACCACACGCGGGCTAATAAAACAGCCCAGGAAAAGCTTTGGGGTAGTGTTTAAGTTTCCCGCCGAGACTTTTTCCAATGCAACGGTTTATGCCCTCTTTTATACAGCAAAAGGTGTAGCTCTAAAGCCACATCAGACGGGCCAACGACCGTCCCGTTGGCTGTCCCGCTCCCGCAGTTCCCTAGCTCACGCTCCTCGCTTTTTGGCGGTTTGCCCACCCAGGCCACATACACACTGACCCACTTCCGGCGGTGGTTGCCCTCAGCTCGGGACAGATTCGAGCTAACGCGAATCACGCATCCCGAGACAACAATACCCCAAAACCTTTCCTCCCAAGAACGAAAAAGTAAATGAGTAGCACGAGCTCTAGCGAAGAGGCGATCAAGTTTTGCCGTGACCACAAGCTTCTTCTTGTCCGGAGTGGTCCGGAGCACCCACGAACACGCATTTTGATGCTTATATACATAGAGGAGCAAGTGCTTTTACCAAGAGTAAAAAGACCCCAAGTCGCAAGTTCCATCAGCGAACTTTTTCTTTTTAGGGGTTTTTTTTGGCGCGCGTCACTGATTGATTGTCGCGAGATGTTACGATATGCTCGCTAAATCGATAACGAACGAGTTCAACGTCCAGGGTTCGAAAAAAACTGATTTATTTGTTCATTCCCTCGTCAATGGTATATTCTATAAAAGGGAATCCCGCTTCTAAGCATACTTGTTTCTAAATAAATGCTTTTTTATGACATCAGTTACTAAGACTGACTATTTCAAGTAATCCTGCAGCTTTTCATATTGCGCTTTGAATTTCAAATGTACGACATTTTCGCTGCCCGGCTCAAGTTACATAATCTTCCCTGTTGGTAAACAGAGACTTAAGGATCTCATTAGAGGTTATTATAAGCATAACAAGAGTTCAATGTATTAATACTCGCATTTAACTTAAGATTGCAAAATGGGGAAAAACTGAAAAATTATAAATATTCTTAGTAATATTATATTTATATTCTTACTAACATTATAACAATTTTTAGTCATATTTTATTCATGTTTATTCATATTTAGTAATGGAATAGTCATATTTTAGTAATTCTTAGTAATATGTAGTAAGACAAAAAGACCGAATAATTGCGGTAAGGGTTCATTCGCGGTTCATTATTTACGTTCTAATACAATACAAGTCCGAGTTCGCCTAAATTGTCTTTCGTAATTATTATCACCAGACTTTAGATTTACTTTTGGTTTGAAAATTGCACGTTTTCCGGGCCTTTCAAGGTGCTAAGGATTAAAGGGAATTTCCAGTTCTCTCTTTTTATATTCGCAGTAAAAAAAGGGTTGTTGCTAAGAAAGAATGATCGCAATATTCGGGAAAGTAATTCTTTCCTCCCCGATTTCTCTTCCTCTTTTGTCTCCGGTTATTGCGTGTCTATAAATGTGCCGGAATTCGGAACTTCCCGTTAGATATTGCGCTATATGCACCGTTACCTGCATCACTGTAGGTGTTGCCTTCCGTAAATGCAAAACGGAATAGAACGTTCTAAGAACATAGGAGGCACTGGGAACCAATGCGTTGGGCCCGCCAGCCTGTGACGTCACGTCACTTTTTAATTCTCTCCGGGACCTCAAGCGATTGTCAATTTAGACTTTTGGCACGACAACTGGCAAAAGGGAGGCCCATCTTTTAACTGCACGCTAGGCCTATCCTTTTATTTTATTTCCCCATGCCTCTTCCAAAGTTTTGTGTAGCCGTAGGAGCTCCTTCCCCAGGCTACACCGGAATTTGTTGTTCCGTACGATGGGCGATGGAAACGAATCCGCGGTGTGGGCCAAGTCAGTCGCTTCCCGACCTCTGCTTCGCGCACAGCTGAACAGTGCGTAGCAAAGCTAAGCCTATTGTTGTTTCCCCACCGTCGACTGCCACTCCAAACGTGGTTTCCCTAGTGCTCGTTCACAAAGTTATCTTCGCATAACGAAAAAACCCTCCCAAAGGTGATGTGTACTGTGTTATATTTCGCCATTTATTCTGCTCAGGATATTTTACAAAAGCCTTCATACGGATATACGCTTAAATTAAAATACCTAAACAAGCAGATAAGTATTAAGAATCCCCCACCACAGCTTATTTTTCACGAGTTGAGTTTACCGGTTCGGAGCGGTCCAGTCCGCTCTTTTCATAGGCTGTGCCTTTTCTTTCGAACAGTGTTACTATACGGGTTTTTTTCGTTGTAAGAAAGTTCATGATTGAGTTTGTCAGTTATGTGAGTTGCCTTATTGGTCGCGCATGATTTCGAGACAGCAGTGCAAGGTTTTCATCTTGTCTGGCGAGATGGAGTAATGGAAATTCGTGCGGCCGTCCTCGGTCGTTGAACTCTTGCCGAGACATAGTAGGATAGGTTAGCGTGCGCTGATAGCCCGCCTGCCCAGTTCTGACTCTCCTCAACGCTAGGCTTTGATTCACGTTAGTCGGGTTTGGGTTCACGTTGCCAAGCGAATTGCAAAGCCCCAAACTACGCTCGTACCATACAGTTTTTTCTTGTTTGACTTGCAATACGTTCGCTTGTTTTGGCTCATTTAAGTCTTGGATCTCTTGCTATCGGGTCTCCAATAGGTCATTTTGAACAGTTAGCATATCACTTTCCAAGAATCTTTCGCGAGTCCAATAAAATAGTGTAAACTAAGAGCTGCGTTAAGAGGTGGCTTTAGGGGAGTAGAAATGGTCCTTACGAAAAATCAACGGTTCATTAGGCGAATTCCATATGATATAACCAACAAAAGGGACCTTACTGACACTCAACTGCAGTAAGGGCGATTTTGCTATGTTCAGCCGGGGTAAAAGAGACCTTAGTAACGTATAATGACAATAAGAACGAAATTGCTATTACTCGTACTTTGTAGAGACTTTGTATGAACTTTGTAGGGAGGGAAAGTCATGTCAAAGACGTAAGTTACGGAAAAAATTGTAAAGCTCCAAGTCCCACCCAGTCGCCTCTATCTCATCTAAAATTATCTCTCCCTCGTGCTCTACGAGTAATCGCCAGAGTGCTAAAAGGACTTAAAGATACGGTATTTTTTTTCGTGTTGACCGTTTATGGGCTCCTTGCGTTTTATAAATCGCTTTGGAACGTTTGCATTCGCTATCTTTGGTTCCCACCTTTTTCGCATGCATAATAAATGAGTTTTATTTTATTTTCTGGGTAGCACTCGAGAGTTAAAGGCTTTAAATTTAGCCAAAAATCCCTTCTTGAGGGCCCGGGAAATATCTGCGGACTAATGAGTTGAGCAGGTTATATTTTCTTTGGAGTCTTTTTTGTTTGTTAAGTCAAGTCAGTGGGAGCGTAGTCATTGTCGCTTTTTTTGTTGTGTATACCCTCAGCCAACAATTCCACACTCATGTGACATTACCTAGCTAGTGTCAACGACAAACGACGTCAGCGAGCAGGACTTTGCATTTACACGAGTCGAGCCCGAATTACGAACGAAACGAAAGAACGCAAAGGTTCTCGGCTCTTGTCTGGAAGGAGTCAATGGCCGTCCTTGCACAGGGCCGCGTCGTTCGGTCCGGCAGGCGAGAAGCGGGCAAACTTGTCACGTATCGACTTGAAAGAGCCAAGTCAGAACTCCTACTACTTTACCACCCCTTACCCTACCCCCTCTTGCTTGCAAACCCTTGATAGTTTCCCGAAAACCTTATACAGTTACCCCTACATCTATAAAGAGAACAAGTCCCGTTAGGTTTTCACCTCCCGCCAGGTATTTTTCCTGAGAAATGTTGCTATAGATAAACCTTTTACCCCCACCCTTTCGTTATCTCCCAAACGCGTACCCCCATCAAGGATATAAAGCGAGAAAATCTTGCTTCAGACTGGCGATTTTTAAGACGTATAAATCCATAAAAATTCCCTTTTTTGTCTTTTTTTACTTCAGTTTCAAGCTTTTCGGACATGTTTTCTGTTTTGTGTACAAACAACATGAAGTCGCGTTTCGTATCAATAGACTGGACCAGGGTTTGAAGATAAAATATTCGTGTGAGAGGTCAGTATTCGCCTTATGCTGACGACTGCGGCTGCTGCATGCGTTTGCTCGCAGGGGATGGGACAATGACCCCGAAAAAAATAATGAAAAAAATATGAAAAAATCAAATATTGGGGAAAGGCAGGCAGTAGCTTCCTGGCAAGGTTAATGAAAGCTGGGCATGGATGTTGGGATCTTCCGCATTCTTGTTAAAATATTTTTGAAAATACAATACTTTGGCAACGTGAATTCAGGCAAAGGCGCGAGTTTAGAACCTGAATGATTAATTCGAGTTAGGTAAAGGTAGCGATGGCTTTTAGATGTTGTTACTGTTGACCCCGTCTTTCATTTGCCTTTTGTTGTCATCGAGGACGGGAGCCAAGCATTCAAGTGGAAATGACAGACAGAGAAGGAGAGAGAAGGCAAAGCTTATAACGGAACTTGTTCACCCTTTTCTTTGGGACACGGTACGGACGAAAAACTGGTAAATTTGACGAGAACGAAAAAAGCAGTGCATTCTTAACTTTTGGACCGTAAAGCAGAATAAAAAGCGGTGTATACGATTAAACAGAAGGTTCCCTTAGCTTTAAAATAAAATAAATCAGCGAGGCTCAGGCAGGATACAAGCTTAAAGATAAAACTTGTCTTTTTTCGCCTTTCTTTGTTATAATTCATTTGGACAGGTACAACTCTCCAGCAGTTCACCGGTTTTTTTTATAGTTTTTTCTTACTTTTTATGATGAAAAGACCTGTTAGAGCTGTCGTTTGGCATTGAATCTTGCACAGTGCAATGTACAGCAAAAGACCATACGGTTAAAGTTTTTTTTTTTTAATGGAGACTTTGAGAACTCGATAAGGCAACCTAACGGTAACCCAACATAGTTGTAGGGTTAGTTTCTCGCTTCCGTTTAAACCGTTAAGCGATGGGTAGCGGAAATTCACAATCCTATACTTTGGACGGGAACAGATAGTTTCCACATTTTAAAGGGGATTTTAATTACTATTATATTTTTTTATTAAACCTTGCTTTTTATTTGTTGTTGTTTTATCATCAATAAAGGATAAAACAAAGACAAATATTTTTTGAAACTAAGGGACCCTTAAGCTATTGTAGTTAATTTATTCATTTTATTTATTTACGTGGAATTTTTGTTTTGGCGTTCATAGGCTTGGGTGAACTTAGTCTTTCTTTGGGAAAGGTACCCCGCTATGTTCATTAAAACGTTAGGCAGGACCGCGCCCCCCACACTGGGGTAGTAACACCCCTTGGGGCTGGCCGGGGCTAACGGGGTTCGGTGAAGAGGCCCACGCAAATTGGCTCTGAAGAAAACGGAATTGGATGTTTTTATTTTTTTCTGCAAGCGAAAAAGATTGCCTTTTTTTCTGGGTCCATTTGAGTGTTTGATTTGAAAATTGGGGAGTGAATTCGGCGCTGGGAAAACGAAGTTTGCCTGACGATAGCTGGAACAAGTTGGATACGCCCCCTTCAACCCCGGCCGTTGCCCCGAGTTCTTTAAAGGGTACAAGCCCCCCTGTAAATGAAACAGACACTGTGCTTTGATCATTCACCATCTCAACTCTTCTGAGCGGAAAAAGAGCCAGAATAGACAAAGAACAGCAAAAAGCAACGCTTTTAAAACAAAATAACACAAACTCCCGGGATAAGCAAAGCCCTCCCCCCGAAAAGAAACTCTATATGTGCGAATTGAGCGAAGAACAGATTGGACGTTGTACCCCAACAACCCACGCTTCAGTCAGTAATCAAGAAAGGGGAGACCCTTCTTCGATGAGTATGGAAAATCCGCCTGGACATACTATGGATTTATTGGACGAGTTATTTGGCAACGAATGGGGCAATGGACCCGGAGGAGGCAAATTGCCTACTAATACTGCGCCGACCACGCATTCCCACCCACCCCCCGCCACCACGCCCACGATGACCACGTTAGGCCCAGGCAATACCTCCATCCCACCGCCGTGCCAAACACCCGGGCCCGGGCTGGGCTCGGATTTCTCTCCGGCAGCGCCTTCCAGTCAAGACAGTTTGGATGACAGTGAACATGAGTGCAAACCAGACTTTGCGGCCGATACGACCACGCCCCCGCCTCGCCGGAATAGCAACAACTCCATCAGAGGTACATTGAAGGGGTAACAAAAAGAAAAACTGAGCTTACTATAAAACCCGTCTGCGGAAGCAAAAAAAGAAAATAAAAGGAATGTAGGGATGGCTCTACACGTCCCAACAAGCCCTAGTCGAGTTGCTAGGGGCTCTATAGTCCCGTTAGACGCCTGTTGTCAGTTATGGAGAAGGATCGGAATGAGAGGAGAAGAGAGGGTTAGGATTGGGAGAAAAAAAATCTAATAATTATAATAATATTGTCTTCTTTCTTTGGCAAGTAAAAAAAAAGAAAGAGCCAATGTATACCGTTAAAACCGTGCAGACTATATCAAGAGAGACTGCCGCGTCATATAATTAGACGCATATGCGTATTTTGTACGTAGTGTGGCGTGTCTATGGTGTGTGCCACAGTTTTACGAGGTAATCGAATCGATAAGACGGTCACTGACCCCTTCTTAGGACGAAGCACAGGCAACACAGCGTGTATATCTATGTATATAAACTTTATACAACAGAAAGTCTGTATGGCATTACACTCCCATGCGGACCAAATGCGGATTGTCGTTTTGTTTGAAACGCCATTTTATTCGAAACGGATAACAATGAATTCTAGGGAGGTTGCATGTCGTGCAGCGAAACTATTTATACAGAACTTACAAATAAAAAGCTTCGCATATTGGTATGGAATCATTGTCATTGTTTTAATGTCGTTTTATAATGTGTTTGTGTCTTTTTGTTCATGTCCCCACCTTTCTTTTCTTCTAGCGCAAATCGAGATCATCCCCTGCAAAGTGTGCGGCGACAAAAGTTCCGGGGTTCACTATGGAGTCATCACTTGTGAAGGCTGCAAAGGATTCTTTCGACGATCCCAGAGTTCCGTGGTGAATTACCAATGTCCCAGACAGAAAAACTGTGTCGTGGACCGCGTCAATCGCAATCGCTGCCAGTATTGCCGCCTGCAAAAGTGCCTCGCACTAGGAATGTCCAGGGACGGTATGTATGACATCTCCATTTGCTTGCATAATAGGGCCTTTTACCTTGGATTCTTTTGATTCCATTTTCTCTCCCTTTTCTATCTCATCCAGCGCCCTTGTTGTTCCCGTACCGTACGTTTTCCCTGATAGGGTTATCCAAGTCCCTTTTTCCTTACGTCTCCTGTTTCTAATCAATATTTGGGAGGAAAGATGACACTTCCAGGCTGTATACTTTGACGGTGACGGCTATTCTCGATATCGACCGCTCTCAGTGGATTAGAGTATTGATCTCGGGCCGGAAATTCCTCACTATTGTCTTGGAAAACGTTATTACATTTCCACGATTAAGATCCCTTCAGATTAAGCGTTTTTCACAGGTGTTACCCGTAACATTCGGACGGATTCCGTCAGGATTGTACGGTTAGGCCGTCGTTAATTAGCATTCCCTGTCTTTATGCGTATACATTATCGTCCTTTCTCGAGGGATAGCAATGCGGAAGCCTTTGGGATCCCTCATGGTATGGTATCGTGTCTTCTTTTGACCCGCGACTGTAGGGGAAGACGCGGTCTAATCTAAATGTGTAAAAGATACGTGCCTCTACGCTCCAAACGCATTTTTTACCCTTTTTGGTATCTCAGGCTAGCATGAAAATTACCTGGTTGGGGCTGTACGAGAGGCCCGGGGGAAGGCTCTAGGTTAAAACC
Organism: Lepidurus packardi; assembly: GCA_023053545.1. Lineage (NCBI taxonomy): Eukaryota > Metazoa > Arthropoda > Branchiopoda > Notostraca > Triopsidae > Lepidurus > Lepidurus packardi. The sequence goes on along the minus strand of JAKZAN010000006.1, from coordinate 7,249,599 downwards.
GGGAAACCGGAAAAAAGGGTCTATAGGTCTTGTCGAGAAGGAATCCCCTTAGGCTTCAGGTCAGTGTGAATAGGGCGAACTAACGGGATCGGTCAAACTCAAACTTTGGAGCATTTTTGCTAGTTTTGACTGCCCCATCATCTTTGTCCGAAAGGCGCTATCCATCACTTAGTTTGGAAAATACTTATCCAAAGGAAAAAAAAATTGACATGAGAGCGTTGTGTCGCTTCCTTTTTATCTTCACTATAACGGGACAGCCTTCTTCAGCTCCGTTTTTATTCAGTTTGCATGCTTTGCCTTTTTTCTATTGACATTCTTCTGTTTATTTAGATTATTTTCTGTTTTTATAGACTTTCTCTTGAGCCCCTGCAAAAAAAGGCTAATATCTACACAGTCGTCGATTGTGATCTGTTCGACTTTATAGTACAATTATTAATTCAGTTCACACTTTTCGCCCTAGTAGAACTCCCATCCCACTTTTGTTTACATTCTTCTGTTTATTTATATTATTTCATGTATTATTTACTTTTATTTGAGCCCTAGCAAAAATATAATAGAACATTGGAATAGGGTAAGATCGTAGATTCTTTTACTTATTTATGAACTTTTCTTTTGAGCCTCCGCAAAAAAATTAAAAAATGGATATCGGGTAGGATCGTAGATTCTTTTAGGCTTATATTTACTTTTCTTACGAGCCTCTGCAATTTTTTTTTTTAAATGGGGATGTTATAGGGTAGGATTCGCACAGCCGTCGGTGTGATGTGTTCTATCGACTTTATAGTACAATTATTACTTGTCATGGCGTTTTCTTTATGCCTAATGGCAGGTGGATGTCGAAGTGGGTGCTCGCATAGCGAATTTTAAGTGCCATGTGTGCATGTCATGTTCTAAACATGGAAATCGACCCGTGCCATGATGCGTGAGTTTGCGTAAAAGCCCTTCTTCACCCGTATAGATCTTATTTTTTATTATTTTTCTATAACCAGGTTTTGGTTTTCCCCATTCGTGAAGCTTTTTCCACCTAAAAGAATGTGGGGCTCGATTCTTCCACTAGAGTCCCCTATGGTGCTCTATGGCACGCTGTCAATCACGTTTAGCGATGACATCGACGCCAATGACGCGCGATCTTGGCAAAGCAAAAGTCGTAGCACTCGGCTTTCTGGAAGCTATCATAACTTTCATGTTGTGTCTTTGTTGCATTTGTCTAATTTTTTTTCTTCCTAACGAGAAGAGAGCTTAAGACCACCTTGGAGACAGACTTACAAAAAAAATAATAATAATTCGTAGTATCACGTAGGGATCATGACTTTCAGCAGGTAGGTGTTCTGTCTGTCTGTCTTGGTCAGACTGACACAGTGCCCGTTAAAAAGATTCGTAACGGCAAGTGCTTGACAAGGCGCTTATAGAAGAATGCCACATGCAACCGTGCATTGCAAAGTACCGCAATTGACACAACCGCGCCTTGGGGAATCCTCCAAAAGTCCCGCTGCAGTGGGGATGGATGCGACTTGAAATTGTTCTCACGACACAGAGAGACAGAGACGAGAGAGAAGGAAAGAGAGAGGGGCGTGTGTTTTTATTAGGTGAGGTAGACGTGCCTTCCCCCAAAGCGGGAATAGCGGGACATCCTCCCTCCCGCGCTGTAAAGTGCCGGGAGTAACAAGTAACGGGACTTGCAGCTTTTGGGTGGCAAAACGCGCTGCGATGAAAGCCGCTTGGCTGGGCTTGCTTTGGCGAAGCTTGGGTGCAACGACCTCCGTTCTAGTGTGTCAGAGCAACTTGGGGTAAACGCAATCGGGCCAACTTAACCCGGGACCCCTGCAACACAAGCATGACAAAGACTCGCGCGAAGAGTGTGGAAAGTGTCGCGGTCGTGGATCGTTGACCTTAGCTGATGACTTTCCTTGCCGACAATAAGCGCCCTCCCCTTTTTTCCTTACAGAAATCCATTGCGAGTCTCTACATTTTAGCGAAACTTGGCGCTCCTTCTTTTTCGCCCCCTTCGGGGCTGAAATTGCCAAACGACGCCACTTCAGTCATTCCGAATGGTCTTTTCGGCGAAGAAATAGTCTCCCTCCCACCTAACCCCACCCTAGAATGTGTTGCCATGTCATACATTCACAGTTTCTTTCCTGACAAGGGGTTAAGTAATGGCAGGCCTTTTTTTTGCAAACGGCTGCGTTGATGGGAAAGAAATGTATGGAGGGGGCTCTTGTTTCCAGAACTGCATTAGGAAAGAAAAATGGGAAATGGGTCTAAGACCACGGTGAACTGCAAACAGTTGATCTTTTTTTTATCAAAATATGAAACTGATGTAATACCCCTATATCATGAGAGTTATGTAACCTGAAACAAAAATTTAAAAGAAATTTAACGATATAATTGAAAAGTTATGTTTAAATAATATCTAAATGAAAATGTCTTAAAACGCTGCGTCAAAAGATTTATATATGATTTATTTAAACTTTAAAAGTTTAAACTTTTAAAGTTAAACTTTAAAAGTAAAAGTTTATTTAAAAGTTCTAAAATTTTAAATAAATCATATATCTAAATCTTTCGATGTTAGGAAAAGTTTTAAGATATTTTAGGTAGTGGCAGGTCTTCTGCAAACGACTGCGTTGGGATGAAAATGCATGGAGGTGCGTGTTGTTACCAGAACTGCATTAGGTTTGCGTCAGGAAAGAAAAATGGGATATGGGTTTAAAGGATGGGACCTTGCTTCTTTAAGCTTTCAAGTACCGATCTATGCCATCCATGTGCCATTTTTAACACAAATTTTTTCCGCTTTTTTCCCTTGTCGTTTGGGGACCCACGATATTAATGTATAAGCTAGGACGTTGACCTCCGCGCCGTTTTGTCCGAAAGCCGCGAAAATTTACGACACTGCAGAGAATTATTGCTAGGCCAGTCTGTGGACAAGCAAGCGTAGCCTTTCACCATTAGCACCGCGCTTCCCCTCCCCTGAAACTCGCAGCCAAGATTGTGCAGTGTCATCTCAAAGAAATTACACCGTAATGTGACGTCACTAATATGCTTTTCTATCCAACAAAAATTTTAATTGTTATCTACCTTAGACGTGTTTGCCCGGCGGTTTGGTTAGGTTGGCTGCATTCTCCCAGGTTTAGGGAGTTATCAGCACAGGGCGCACCCGTCCTTCAGGGATTATCACAATTACTTGTTAAGTTAGCGCGTTTCCCGTCACCGTCAATAGCTCCTATCCCAGGCTGTATAGCGCAGCCTAATAGATTTTTTTTCCCATTTTCTCCCTCTCTTTCTTTCTTTGACATCCTAAGCAAATAGACTGGCTGCGGAAGTGTAACGAATATTGAATCCTTTCTATCCCCCATGGATAGTAACCTCTCATGTTTGTTGTGTTATTTCTCACCCCTCTGCTCTAGAATAAGGGAGAGCAGTGGCCGTGGGTAGGGGGGAAAAATTTATGAATAATAATCCACATCGAGTATTGATTTTGGAATTTTTTTTTGTTGTATTGTTTCTCCCTAATAGCTGTCAAATTTGGTCGGATGTCGAAAAAACAGCGGGAAAAAGTGGAGGACGAAGTTCGATATCACCGAGCACAGATGCGGGCACAACAAGCAGAAACGTCACCTGATTCTTCAGTGTTTGACACCCAAACACCTTCATCTTCAGACCAGCTGGTGGGAAATTACTCTGCAGGGTAATACTTTTGCATATTTAATTATTTTTTATAAAGTTACCTTGGTTCACATTTCTTAACCGTGCAATTGCAATTGCGTGGTGGAAAAGTGTAAGTGTCTTTTGTTTTGTGGCCCAAATGAATTTTTGAAGAAAGTCGAGGTTTTGCCTCTTTTTTTCGTGTCTCCTCTTTCATGTAGGTATTCATCGTACGCCGACGAATTGAGCCCATACACTCCGTCGGGTTACTTCACACCCACACATACTCCGCATAGCCATAACACGGGTCCATTAGGCAGTACCGGCCCTGGTAGTGGGGGTGGAAGTGCTGGACAGGCCTACGATATGGGAAGTGGTACGGATTACGTAGATAGTACGACATTCGACCCCCGCGGAACACCGCTGGAACCTTTACCGGACTCCAACCTCGTCTCTCCAGTTATGGCTGCCGGTACGTATTCTTGTCCCAGCAGGCGTCAATTACGCATTATTGCTCTTTACCGTTTGTATAGGAATTTTGTTTTTAACTTTAGAGAGAATCCTTTATCTGTGAGCGCTTTATAGATAATATTATTTGCCAGTAGCCAGAATCTATTTTTTTTTTATTAATTTCTGAGATGAGGTTAAAGGATACAAGGCTAATCTCTAGTACTGATGCCAAATCATAGATAGAAGAGTATAAAGGGTAAAGTAGGAGGATAACATTGCCAAAAAAATGGCGTATTTGCAACTTGTGGGGTCTTGGGTGTCTTGATGTGGTGTTGGATGGGTTCTCTTCTCTCCTGTTTCTTCGCTTTTCTTCTTCAGGTGGGAAATCTCCGTATGGAGCTAAAGAGGCACGGCTTGCAGGACATCTGAATAGTGGCTCTAATAACTCACATCAGCCTGTTTCCTTGCAACCCTCTTATCCGTCTTCGAGTGGACCTGGGCCTGGTCAAGCTGCAACACACGGCCACGGGCACGGGCTGCCTAGTAAGCCCACTCATCCTGTTCCGCTTCGGAAACTGGAGACGGATCTCGCGGAAGAGGAAGATGAAGAGGATTATATAGAACCTAGTAAGGGTGGTGGGACTTTCCCGACTGACTTCTTGTCATTTTCACATGTCTGTCGTCATATTACCAAAGAAAACATTAACCTAATGGACTACTACGCATTCAGCATGCGGATAACCGGCTTGAAAAATTGTCGTAACATTTCATATTTCTGGAAAAAAGAATAATCGTGGACGTGATCTACGTGTTCGCGTATTTATGGAAGTTTTCGATATTTGTAGATCCGGTTCAGATCTCTGAATTATTGTCCAAGACGATTGGGGACGCACATAACCGCACTTGCCTCTTCACTGCAGATCACATTGCTGACATGATGAGAAAACCGCAAGACTTGTCCAAGATCCTGTACTACAAAAACATGGTACGTTTCCGCTCGCATTTATTGTTTAATAATGAGATTTTCTATGTGTTGTCACGTAAACCTTAAAATCGTAAGAATTTTTGACTAATTCTTGTTATTTTTTGGATTTTTTGAATGGATAGGCTCACGAGGAATTGTGGTTGGAATGCGCGCAACGCTTGACAGCAATTATCCAGCAAATTATTGAATTTGCAAAAATGGTGCCTGGATTCATGAAGTTATCACAAGATGATCAGATTGTTCTACTCAAAGCAGGTGAGCACGAATCCGTTGTCAGAAACGTTCGCTAACCTTAACCGTCACTTTATGTTACAGGGAGTTTTGAGCAGGCAATGCTCCGCATGTCGCGTTATTTCGATGTCTCCCAGCAAGCTGTGTTATTTGGCGATACACTGTTGCCACTAGAAGCGTTTTTAACCTCAGATTCCATCGAAATGAAACTTGTGTCGTCCATCTTCGAGTTTGCCAAATGGTTGGCGGAAATTAAACTAACGGACAGCCAGTTAGCACTTTATTCTGCATTTGTCCTTTTGGCTCCAGGTAACATCCTTTCTCTGATTCAAAATAGAGTTTCGTTTATCAACAATTCCTTTGGGATTTTTGGATGAAAAATAACGTCTTCTTCGTAGATCGGCCGACTTTGAAGGGAACGTTAGAAATTCAAAGGTTAAGCCAAGCCGTTTTACGGGCGTTAAGATTAGAGTTGTCACGAACACATAGAATGCCTTTGAAAGGAGACGTCTCAGTTGCAGACGCTCTGGTAGCCAGACTTCCATCTTTAAGGTAATGGTCATTCGAAGAATAAAAGGATCGTAAGAGATAATGGTTCTTTGTTCTTTGCAGAGAAATGTCTCATCTACACTTAGAGGCGCTCACAAAATTCAAGCGAGGGGCGCCACACCTGGAATTTCCCGCCTTGCACAAAGAACTTTTTTCTGTCGACAGTTGAACCAGTTATATAAATAAAAATATATATAGTATACAGATGGTTCAGTCTTCGATCCCCCCGTAAATATTTAGTTCTTTTTACAATTAAACAGTTCTACACTATACATAAACAAACGCAAAACTTTTAACGTTGTCATCTTGGTTGTATTGCAGGTCTAACTGAGGAGATGGCGTGTCGGAATGCAGAAGGCTGTTTTAAAGCTGGGGGAAGTGGTGCAAGGGGTTGGACTACAGCAAGTGTGTTATAGTGTTCCGGAAAACGACAAATTTATCCTTCCTACGCTTGGAAAGCACGTTTTCGATATCTTTTTGCGTGAAACTTGAAAGTTGCCAGATTGAAACATCAGATTCTTTTAAATGTTTATTTTAACAAGTTTTTTTTTGTTCTGTTAAGATCACGCCTCTGCGTGCTATGATTGTTATAGTTTTTCTTTTTACAAAACTTTGAAAGTTTCAAAGCAGCGAATCAAGCATAGGAAAAAAAAGCTAATAACCGTTAATTATCAGATGTTCTATGCACGGCCTGGGTATGTGCGCCTTTGAATTGTTGAAAGAATCTTTTCTTTTTCTTAGACGGAAAAAAACCCTATAATTTTAACTCGTTACTGGAAAGGGATTTAGCCTTTTTTACGACTCGCCGTTGTCCAACCAAGAATATATAAAGTCTGTCACCACACGCAAAAAGTTCACATGCTCGAAGCGAATAAGATATGAAGGACTGCCTTAAAACGCTGCCTGTTAAAACGGAACTGAATGGAACTTATCCCCCCAATTGGAGTAGCGTTAACCATTTTTTTTATTTCCTTGTCCTACTTTTAACCGTCGTCATATTTGACCGTACCTGTGTAGATTACGAGCGTATAGAGTCAAAATCTCGCCCCTGCGCCTGTTTCATACCAGTTTTGTCAGACAAAGCCCTTCCCTCCCAGTCCCTGTACACTTTTATTTCCTACAAAGAAAAACAAACCTACGTGGTCTCCCTTCTCCTTTTTATTTTGTAATATTATTATTATTATTTTGTAGCTATTTTTTCTTCTTGGATTTCTGAAATTTATACTAAGAATGGATTAGTTATGATACATTGTAAGGTGCTTTTTTCCGGGATAAATTGTTTTGGAAACTTTTTCTGTCGCAGAGAAAGTGTGTTCTGTACAAAGAGCGGACGGCGGCTGTAACAATTTCACCACCACATTTTTGAGAAATCTTTCTATTAAAGTGCTGCATCTTTTCCCGTCCATTTTTTTTGTACTTCAACATCGTAAAAAAAACTTTTCACCGTCTTCGCCCATATCCGCATTTTTTTTTTCAATTCGAGGTTGTGGCGGGAGTTAATTTATTCAATAAAATAATTGTGTAGATCAGACCTAACCCTATTGTTGCAAGTGTCGGACTTTTCATTTTAAGTAACGAAACGTTTGTAACTGTATTTAAGCAAGGCAAATTCAAAGGCCAATGGATGGACAAAGGGAAATTATGCAAAGGATTGCGATTACGAATATAGAGAGCCAAAAAACAAAACAAAAACGAATGATATGGGAGTTATTGTAAAGTTTTACTTTGAGTCAGGGAATCGGGGAAACTGTTTCAAAAAGACCAAAGGTTAGTTAAGAATGTTAGTATGAAAAACATGCTTGACGAAAGGTATAATTGTGCGCCAACATTGCAGAGGTCTTCTTCACAAAAGCACATGTGCCCCTTCCCATTGCCCTCTCGCATGCACACGTGATCCACCATGAAGTAGTTTATCTGCAAATGCTCGGTACATGTGCGTCTGATGCGCGGATTTTCTAATTGAAACTTGGTAATCGGATATAATCAGGAGTTTTATCGCTTACTGCTTCCTCTTCCTGCGTGCTGGACCATTTTCACGCAGCAACCTCGGCATAGTTCTATGGGCGGCTGATCCTGCGGTAGCAGCGTATAATTAAAGGGATCCTTACATCGCGGGTCCTTCCAAGAATCGCAATCATAACAACTTATGGCACGCCCTCCCCGGTCTGTTACAAAATAACAAGAAAGAACAAAGTTAGACCAACAAAAGTTGTTACTATCTATGGGATCCTTGCGTGGATGTGAAAGTTTTACAACCAGAGCGCAAGGACAGCAACAAAACAAAATAACCTTATCATAGAGACAAGATAAACGAGGACGCCCCCAAAATAGCATGGAAGATTTGGAACGAGATGAACAAAGCTATTTTGAGATGGAAAAGCTTGGCCTTGGCTCGACATAAGGTGACTTAACCCAAGACCAAAAGCTTGGCCGAAGTTTTTTTCGTGCAAAACATACACGGTCGAATCAATACTACACGCAAAGAGTGATACAAAGCATCGCTGGGCCACTTACTCATGCATTCTTCTTCGGCATGAACCCCACTGAAGGGCAAAACTAGAAGAAAACGAAAAAAAGGACACAATAAGTTCCAACGTCTCATCGTTCGGTTTCTTTTTGAACTTCATTAACTTTTTGAGTAAAGAGTAGGCTGGGTATGTGCGACATATCAATAGAAACGAGGCCATTGACGTCACTGACAGCAGCTAAACTTAGCAGGCCCACTTCTTTCTTTTTTTTTTTTTAATTAAAAACCTTGTTGCAATTAAGGCTAAACGGGCATATCTTATCCTAGGCTTTTAATGTCACGGAATAGAGCGCGTTAGTCTTACTAATTATGTAAGTGATCCACGTGATAAAACCCACGATCAAAATCTCTCGTAAATTCCCCATTGCGTATCTGGCATTTCAATTTTTTTTAGTCTTATTGCCACAAAAAATTGGATCAATACTACACAACTCTTATCACATTTTAGGCGGATTCCGTTTGGTATGCGCACCCCAAGAGAGAAACACTCCCGTTGTCGTGGACGGTAGTATTGAATCTGGGAATAGGACCTGAAAACTCGGTCGCGTTCCGAGCACGAGCGACGTTGTCGACGGCGAACTCGCATTCTGTAGCATAAAAGAGGGAGGGGCTCTTGAAGATTTCGCTATTCACCACTGCATTTTGCCTTGGACCCCGCAAAGGTGATAGCTTGTTCCTGCGCCAGCATCGGCATCTCCCATAAGTACCGGCAAGTCAATCGGTTATCCTTGTCCCATTGCGGCTCTTCGCGGAGCACCATGTTCGATTTATCCCAAAGGCAAAAGCTTGAAATTTATAGCTGGAACCACTTGGCTACTGATGTTATAAACTATACTTCTCGTTTATGACAAGCTTTTATTTCGCCATCGCTCTTGCTAAGTGGTTCAAAAGTTCACAAGGCTGTCGTGCTCCCTCTTATATGGCGCAATGCAGAGCATCGGTATTGACCGCTTGCGTGGGTCGATTCAAGCTACGACCCTCAATTGCTTTGCCCTATTCATTCCCTGTGCCCCTTGATACGCCCATTGCTTGTAGACTAGTGAGCTTTACGACTACTAGATACCCGTACACTTTTTTGTAGAGGGAATTATTTTTGCAGAGGCCATAACTGTCCCTAGACTGGCCCGATGATTCAGTGCGTTAAGTAATGCCCATATGATATAAAACAAGATTGTTGCCGATCATCGCGCAGTTTTACAGTCAATTGGCGTGTATGAAGTAATCCAAGGGAAACGCTGACACAGGGAAAAAGGAAAAGCTGGCCTGTAAGGAAGGATATTACTTCGTTAGGTGGCGATAGTTGTTGGTCATCACGCGCTAGGCAGTCACCTGACAGCTGAGCTTGTTTTGATCCTGATCGTCAAACTGTATTTTAATCTGTGAGCAAAAATGGCTTTACCCGAGATGAAATTGCTTCATTATTTACCCGACGATATTGAAAAAGGAGGTACGTGTTGTCGTGTATCAATTGTTGGAGAATAGATTTAAGTTAATGAATTTTAACTAGATCTAATTTAAAATAGGTTTGCAAGCAGCAACTAGCCTTCTCCAGCAAAGAGCAAATGATGTGAGAGCTCAGAATGTAAACTGGCAGTCCTACCTTCAATCCCAGATGATTTCCGAAGATGACTACCGTTTTATCACCGAGTTTTTGGCAGCTGACGAACCAAAGCGGACAGGGATTTTGAAAGAAAACTGGATTCAATGTGCCAAGACCTTTCTTTCCTTGCTGGAGCACATCTCTAAAGATCAAACTGTTCAGTATGTCTTAACAATGCTGGACGACATGCTTCAGGTAAGGACTTTATTTGTAACTTTGTTTGTAATTTTCTTTTCTACTAAGTGAAGATGCCTTTCTTTGCAGGAAGACAAATCCCGAGTTGAAATCTTCCGCGAATATGCTCGTCGCAAAAAGGAAAACGTTTGGTCGCCATTCTTGAACTTGCTGAATCGTCCTGATGCGTTCATTCAGAATATGACTTCCAGGATTATAGCAAAACTGGCTTGTTGGTCGCGAGAGCCCATGGAAGGCCACGATCTAACATACTATTTAACTTGGCTGCGAGAACAATTAAAGCTGGCTGGCAATGAATATATTCAAACTTCCGCTCGCTGCCTGCAAATGCTCTTACGTAACGAGAAATACCGCTTGGCTTTTGCAGAATTAGATGGAGTTGCCACGTTGGCTTCTGTTTTATCAGGACGTGTCAATTTCCAGGTTAATCTTAATTGTATTGCTCCAAAATACAAACGATTAATATCTTTTTTGTGACAGGTTCAATATCAGTTGACTTTCTGCTTATGGCTCGTGTCCTTTAGCACCCAACTGGCTGAAACAATGAACAAGTATAGTGTTATTCCGATTTTGGGTGACATTCTCAACGATTCAGTGAAGGATAAAGTGACACGTATTATCTTGGCTGTCTTGAGGGTAAGATCAAAATTTTAAAACTCCAGAATGCTTATCGGAGGGATCTTGCTAGAATATGATTGAAAAACCCGAAGATCCACAGATCGCCAAAGAACATTGCGTGGCAATGGTTCAAGCTAAAGTACTTAAACAGTTGTCCATCCTCCAACAGCACAAGTTTGACGACGAAGACATCGTTGTGGATATGGAATTCTTGAATGAGAAACTTAATGCGTCTATTCAAGACCTAAGGTAATATTGGCTCACTCACCGTCTTTATTGTCCTTTTACTTCACTTTCTGCTAGTTCTTTTGACGAGTATGCGACTGAAGTCAAGTCTGGAAGGTTAGAGTGGAGCCCTGTACATAAATCCGAGAGATTCTGGAGAGAAAACGCCGTTCGCTTGACCGAAAGGAATTATGAGCTGCTTAAGGTCTTGATTCACTTGTTGGAAGCCTCCAAAGATCCTCTTGTTCTTGCCGTGGCAGCTTACGATTTGGGAGAGTTTGTACGCCATCATCCCAGGGGGAAAAAGTAAGTATTTTAAAGCACACTTTATCCTGTTTAGTAACCTTTTCCGTGTCTGTGCTTAGTGTATTGGAACAGTTGGGGGGTAAACAATTAGTGATGCAATTGTTGGCCCACGAAGATCCCAATGTTCGCTACGAAGCCTTACTAGCCGTGCAAAAGCTGATGGTACACAACTGGTAAGTCAAGTTTTTCGGTCTCTTGATTCAACATTTGTTTAAAAAAAAAAGTAACTGACTTTGGCTTTTGATTCTAGGGAGTATTTGGGCAAGCAACTCGAGAAGGAACAGGGTGTTAAAAGTCCAATGGATGGACCTTCCATAATTAAGTCAAAGGGCTAACAAACATAACTATGATTTGCGAAATGACACAATTTTTACTTGTTGTTTATGTTAGTCACGGTATTGTTTAGGGTGGGCGTTGGTAGTCGGGCGTCATTTCGCTGAGTAAAGTGTATATGTAAGTTCCATTCCACTTGATAGGCCTATTCTGTTTACTCTTCTGTCTAGTACAGATTCGTTTAAATGTTAATTCATTTCAGTAGACGTGTTGCTGTTAATAAATAATGTTTCATCAGCATGCATGGTACTAACTAAATAAGAATGCTTTAGTAAATCGGTATTCATCAATACATTTCAGGGAGAAAATTTGTTGAATTTGACAGGACTTTTTTTTTTTTTTTACAATTTATTCAACGTTCTAAATGCATACAGCCATTCCCTTATAAACGTCTTTATACTGACTAGTGTCCTTTTGCCTTCAAAGTGATCCACCACATATTAGGGAAAAAAAAAACCCACCACCTATAGGAATTCGGAAGCAATATCACATCGAGCAAGGCTAAAGACAACTAAAAAATGCTCATAACTCGAATTCTGTCTAGAAAAACTCGTTGCTCTATATCGTATCATCCCTTGATCTCGTATTCACTTCAGCTGTCACTTCCACATTGTTATTGCCATTCGCCACTCTTCCATTGGCCGCCTTTAATTTGCTTGTGTGATGCCGATTCATTTGGAACATTACGTCGCTCTCCAAGTCGGATTCCGACTCGGACGCCAGTAACGAACTAGTGGCTTAAAAACGGCTCATTAATAGACAGATTCAAAAAATATTTAGTTTAGAGGAAATACCGGAAGTCGCAGGAAATTCAGGATCGTTGACTGACGTGTACCGAGCTTGCGAACGACGCTTTCGTCTTGGTAGCCGTAAAAACCTTAATATGCTTTTGCCTCTTCTACACAAGTTTATCAGCAACCAAGCTAAGCCTCCCAAAGCGGTTAGTAGCAAGCCAACGATAATAACTACGTACAACGTGCTCCAGTCTAAAAGGATACTGTTCTCAAACCGAAACCAAAAAACAACTTCATTTCGAAAATTTTACCGCAATTTCTTTCCGCGCCATACATAACGCTGATAAAGTTTTCCATCCAAAAGGAGTCGCACAAGCATTCCCGTGTGGTATCATCGCATGCTCCATGACCTAATATCACGCTTGAGATTATATCAATTATTTTATTTATTTCATTAAAAAAAAAAGCTAACCTGAACAGTTGTTCTGACACTTGACCGTATCAACATTTTCCACGGGATACAGCAGCAAGTTGGGATCGTTGTACAAACGGTCTTTAATGGATAAAGCCACTTCTCTACCCGGAATTACTTTCAACCTGCCCGTTGACGTCACTGACGAAGCGAAGAAAATGATAGTAACATGTCCTAAAACCATAATACAAAAGTAATGAGAAAATCCCAGATTTTTTTGGCTTACACACCAGATTTGCTGTCAGCCTTGATTTCCTCCATGTTAACAGTAATGGGGCCTTCATCATGGAGCAGCAAGCCGAGCTGTTCCCCAAGTTTTATTCGCTCGTGCTCTTTAAACATGTGGATGCCCGTGTTCATTATTAAAAGGACCATATCGAGTTGATGCGGATCTGTGAAATAATATATCAGGTAAGTTCGGAATTTCAACCTCGAGCGATGGACCTGGGTGAACCAAAACCGAAGCCACGTCTTCATCGCTCGCTCCTTGCATGTCAGTAACTCGCAATCGAAAGTAATAGTGACCCGGTACCAAATTAGTCAACTAAAATAATTCATAATTGCGTTTTTTTATTATCAAACGTGCTGAGTTTAACGTTGATTAGCTACCATTAGTACTGGACTTTGACTCGAATTCCCCAATATCTTGCCGGCGGCTAAACTATGCGGCTCCCTGATCCAAAGCCAACCCACGACTCCCAAATCATCCGCAGATTGACTCCCGTTCAAGATAGCCAAAGTCGAAGGCAAAGTCACGATAACTTCTCCTCCGGCATTCGCTTTCGGTTTTCCATTTTCTCCTAGATCAGAATCCCAGCTAATAGCCGCGTTTGTTTTGACGAAAGTTTAAGTCGACTAAAAAGTCTACCCAAGACTTTGCGCTTATAAGCGTTCGAAATAGGTAGACTTCGCCAGACTTCGGACTTATAATTTTCTTTAACTAGTCGTCTTAGACTCTGAAAGTTGACTTTTAGTTTTGGTCCCAAGTCAGGCAAGTCTATAGCGAGAACTCTTGTGCCTAGACTTAAATTTAACCCCAAACTCTTGCTTATTTATCTCCTTTGTCGATATCGAACAATTCATATATTGCTTTTGTTTAGTTTCTACAAGCACTGCCCCATTGGTGGAGCTTTTGTAAACTTTTGCTCATAAGCGTTCGTTTTGGACTCGAGACTTTCCAAGTCGACTACGTAAACTTTCATAGTTTAGGCTAAAACGAACGCTTATAAGCGTAAGTCAAGGAAGTTTGGCTAGTCTAAGTTCAAGTCGAAGGTGCAAAACGAACGCGGCTATTGATACGGGCAAAGAGAAGCTACAAATAACTTACGTTGAATAACTCTCACAGTCACGGTAGCGTTATTGTAAGCTCCTCCTACATCCCACACTTCAAGAAGGAAAGTGTAATTGCCAACGGTTAAGCCTGTAGCATTGACCGAGTCCACAGATCCTGTTAATAAGCGAGCAGTATTGGGACCCCTATTAAAAAGAAAGAAAAAGCTTCAAAGATTTACTTGAAGCAAATTTACTTTAGTTGACTCCATTTCCACTTATCGATGTTTAAATCATCAGTGCTCGATGATCCATTGAGCATAGCCCACGTCACAGGCAACGCTACTTCTTGATCTTTCCCCGCATCAGCTAAGTTAAATCAGAGTGGTAAAGAAATCGCAGAAAATTATAGTGAAAATATATTCTTACCAACCGGAAGCTTATTGCTAGGCTCGCGAACAAAAACATTGACTTCGTCTACGTCCGTTTGTCCTGAAGTATCTGTGACTTTCAGCTGGAAAGTGTACATTCCTTCCTGAAGCAGCGACAGCTGCAACAATGCGGTATGCGTATTCTGCATTAAAACAAGAATTTTTTTTTACAAAAAAAAAACTTGCAAACGTAAAACAATTTTACTTCCATATCCACAGCTCCTCCCTGAACACTACCTAAGCGGGTCCATTCATAAGACGCAATACCTCGATCATCCGTACTAAGACTTCCGTTCAACGTAATGCTGTTTTGTGGCAAGTACACTATCTTATCAGCCCCTGCATTAGCTTGGGGTGAGTAATCGGTTCTGGAAACCACAGACAGATTAGCTGTGGTCCAATTCTTGGCTCCATCCACATCGGTCAGTACAAGCCTAACAAGAACCCCACGGATTGTATTAATGAATGAACGAGTTGCCCAACACCGTTACTTGATAGTGTAATTGCCAGGAATGAGCCTTTTCAGCTGTAACGTTGGACCAGGATCAAGAACAGTCTGAAATCCAATAGGACCTTGCTGGAGCTCCCATTCATAGGAAGCTATGCCCGAGTCGTCTGTACTTAAACTGCCATCAAAAATAGCAATGTCTGTGGGCATTCGAACTTGAACTTGTGCGGGTCGAATAACAGGTTTGGGTAATTGATTAAGGTGCTTTGCTGCAAGTGGATATTTTGTTAAATTTCTTGTATTTCCAATCATAAACATGTTACCTGGCAGTACTGTCAGGTTGGCTAGCGTTTCGCCGGTGCATAAATCCGAAGTCACGACTACTTTGAATATGTAAACCCCTTCTGCGAGTTCGGTTAGCTTTAGCGTTGAAGTGTCGGTGTTTGTCATCGTTCCAACGTTCTCCTTTGCTAGTTGCACGGGACTCCAACGATACGTGTAAGTCTGGCCTAAAGTTACATTCTGGTAAAGAACTTGTAAAGAACCTACTAAGTAGTCTACCTTCTGTGGGGGAGGGGATGACGAAAGCCGATATGGTTGTCGAGTCTTCAGGTAACTGTATCTCTTTGGTCATTACTTGGACCGTCAATGGGGCACACGGATGTGTCACTGGAATTTCTGGTAGTGACGCAAGAGTCGAGGTTACTGGGGATGGCGTAGGGGGACCTGTTATATAAAAACGATATTACTGTTTGACTTGGAAAACAACGAGCTCAGATTACTTGCTGGGCAAGAGCCATTTGTCATTCTTTCTCCATAAAGACATCGACAAACTCCATTTCGACTTTTGCTGTTTAGCTGGATACAATCTTCGTGAAGTGGACAGTTATTTACAGCTACTTCGCAAGCTTTAACTACAATAACTGGTTTAATCGAAGTGATTTCCTGGGCCTGATCCACTTCGTTAGAATTTCTAACAGACTGCTTCAAGGGATCCGATAAATTGCCAGTCAAAACATCGAAAGAATCGCAGTCCTTGACGTTGCTGCAATTGGCCTAGCATAAAAATTAATTCGTTAGTAAGTAAAGACAGTCAACCGAATTTATACTATATAGCAAATCCCGTTATGGAAGTAAACAGGGCAGCTTTGTTGTTTAGGACAGCATGAAGCAGAGCAATTAGGTTGAAGAAACTCTGATCCAGTCCTAATGGTTAAAGTTTTCGGAGCATTGACTAAATTAACTGCTAGTTTCTGTTGTTCGATATAAAGCTGCAGTGATGGACAGGGGCTTTGCGATGAAATATTGCCGTTCATTTGGATAATGTCAGCCCCCCAGACGCAAGTTGAACTAAAGATGACTAACATACAGCATATTCTGAACCTAAAGGCAGCGTATTTTATCGAATGCATAATTAGGTGCTTTGAAAGAGCCATTTCAAGAACACGTTCACGTAGGTTTTAGCTTGTATGATTATGAATCTCAGGTTGGCAATGCATTCGCAAGATGATTTGTACGCCACCAAACCTGCACCTGTAGCTCGTACTGAATAGTTCTACGAAAGAGATACCTAAGCACTTAAAATATCAAACGTATGTATTGCACATGTCTATTTATTTTGATTGACACTTCGTAAATGGCCGCAACTTCTTATTTACTAGAGAAATGCCCAATAGATGGCATACCTTGAATGTTAGTTCACCAAAAATGCCTCGTGATCTGGATTGTGATTGGCGAACTCATTAAAAACTTGTTTATAACTACGACCAAGGAATTATATTAATTCGTGCATCTGTTTTCTTATCGAAACCATGATTATTAGAAATCGTATCTGTATTTCCTACGTTAGTAACATTTTTAATCTTCCGACTTAGGTTATTCACATTGATTCATGCATCTGTTCTTCTCGGTAGCTATACGGTAAAAGAGGGTGGCGTATTTCCGCGTTCTTTCACCGTAAGATATTTGTAATTTTCTATTGTTTTATAATAGTTAATATGTCAACGAGTTCAAATCCTCAAAATGCTTAGGATAGCTGCTTTCATACATAATTATCTTAGTTGTTATATTCGATTACGATTATAGTGTGCTAGTAAAAAATAGTTATAACTTTTATAGGCACAAACTTTTATATGAACAAATACTCCCCTTGTTGGAATGATTTAAAACAGGATAGTGATAAAACAAAGGAAAAATCCTGAACGTGTTGCATGTAATGAAACTCGAAAGGAATGCCATGTCAGCTCACCTTTCTTACTGTCTTTATTAAACGTTTGTCAACGAGTTCAACGAGTTGATTTGTTATAATAATACTTAATTAGTGTCGAAAAGATTGGGACGTAACCTTCATAGCTCTGATAGCTAGTAAATAACTGGCATAAGGTAGCTTTGGCAAATGTCAGCTCTAAATGACTAACCAGTTTTCTTTTTCCTGGGGGCTAAGGGTGTATACGAAAGACCCTTTGCTGCAAGGAAAAAAGAAGCGTATAAAAACTCAATTGGTGTGTCACGCTAACGTATATGATTGGCATAGTATGGCTTTGACTGACACGGGTGTCTTTTATGCAGACAACATCGTCCGGTAAAGCAGCTAGCAACCCTGCTGATTAAAACAACAACTTGTCAGTCAAGGTCCTCCTATAAATCTTGTTTGTATGACTGGTCCGGTGCTTCTATGCAGTCTGCAGATTTCTCTGCTTCTTTTTTTTCTTTTTTTTTTAAACTGAAAACAAGTAACTATATTTTACATTACAACATTAAACCTGTACGACCTCAGAACATATGGATACGCTTTTCTGCAAGCCATAGCAATATTTGGGGGATGGATGCAGATAATGAACTATATTCCTAAACCCACATCAGGGAAACAACAGCGGTGGGGGTGTTCTATCTGAACAAATTCGGCACACCTGTGTCACGTCAGGACGTATCGTACCAAACTTACGGGCCTGAATGATAATGACGTTCTGCTACCGCACATGGCTGAGACTGCTTTTGCGAAAATACCAGTCAAGGATGAAGTCTCCATTGAAGCACGCCGAAAACACATGATGTGAACGTCTACCCGAGAATGCAATTTTTCCGCCATAACATGTTCGTTCAACGGCTTTGCCCGCTTTTGTTAATTTGGCAAACCCCTACGAGGTATTGGCCTTGTGGGAAATTACAAAAAGGGTCAGTAAAAAGGAAGTAACATGAAAAGGTATAAAGGCTGTGTGGAATTGCGATGATCAGAGGAAAAAGGATATACGGAGAGAATAGGGTAACATACACAACAAAAAGGGCCCCGCGTTCTTCTCATCTTTCTTCCAGAATGTTTACCGTGTAAGCTAAAACTTGCAAAAAGACTTTCAAGGCCTTATCGGGCCCAAAAGTCTTGTTATGTAGGGTCCATGAACTCTTTGGGTTTTTGCTTGAGCGAACTTGCAGAAAACGCTACGGAATTAAAAAGGGTGAAAAAGGGCTCATACAAGAAATTAAAACTTTAAAGCGTATTTGTGCCCCTACTGGGAGCTTTCAAGTGTAGAATCTTCGGACTCATTATAACACGACTAAGGGATCTGTGTGACATAACTATAGATCCTTGTCGAATTTTGTCGACTTGTTGGGGTAATATTCCCAGAAAATAAGGTGATAGAACTTTCCCTAGGCATGGGGGATTGGGGGATTTACCTTTCGTAATTGTAGATAAGATTGTCTATTGCGAAAACTAATGCCATCTTGGTATATGACTGGGGCGACAAAACACTCTTAGCCCATCTATACTGTTGAAGACGTTTGGGGCCTCGATTCCCTGAAACTTGGTCGTACGATCGTTCCCATCTTCTTATTAGCTTTTCTATCGCTGGAAGCGTGATCTCTATTGGATCCACTGGTTTTTGTCAGTCGTTTACCTTGTTTGACCTCTTATAAGGTCGAGTTGTGTTTAGCGAAAAAGAGGTCATGTGGTGGCGAACCAGGTTTTTCAGACCTTTCCACAAGCAGACACCCAAGTTTTAAGACCGCCAGCAACAATTTGGCTTTGTATTACTTACTATACACATCCAGAATTCCGTTATAATTCGCAGAGCAGATGCATACACATATATATCTATATCTATACCGTGCACCTTGAACTGCTCTATTATTGGTAACGATGTTGCTCCCGTTTCCAAGAGGGGCATCGGACACGAGCCCCTTTTCCATCAACATCAACCCTTTGATCTCTTCATGGTGTACCCTGTGCATAGTATATAGTCGTCACAGGTCGCCTTATTCTTTTCAATGATCAGCTAGGCTGATTGAATTGAAATTTGGAGCAGAAACCACAAGAACCCCCCATCAGTGGCTGGGTTTGCTTGCTTTTCATGTGTGTGTACGTGTAACGCGGCTGTTTTCAAGAGGATCTACTAAGCCCCCCGCCTCCCCATTTAGAATGTGGAGCAGTCTATTTTCAGGTCATGTCAGGTCAAGGGTTACCGTCTCCGTCTGCTGACCATAAACGAAGCTTTTCCGACACAACAGATGGACAGTATATACGCTCCTAAAAGGGGTTACTGTAGTGAAGCTTTTCTTTGCCAAGTTATTTTAGCAGAATTTAATCCGACTTGGAGGTCTGGGCCAGTTTTTGCTTTGTTTAAAAAGGGTCAAAAGTTGTGCTATTTGGGGTCCTAAAGAGTCGGCTGGCATGGAAACGTTGAGGACTAATTGCAGATGTATAGAGCAAGAATAACCGCAGGAGTTAATGAGACTTTACATGCACTGCGTACACTATGTTATTGTGTGTAAACAACCAAACGGGACAGAGAGGGGTTCGGGTTTTGTATTGCTGCTGCCGGTTTGTATAGCGTATATACCAAGCCAAAGGAAGTTAGGTGTGAGAGGTGTTGACGGGCGATATAGAAGTAAATGCGGGCAGCAATAGCAAATGTAGCCCCTTAAAGGTTTTTGGGTACACTTGCCAAATGATAGAAAACAGTTGCTAAAACAAAGTCGTATTTTCCAAGTTTTCTCGGCTGAGTCAGTGCGTCGATTGCATTGCACATTTTGGCGAGTTAAGTGCAACGACCTCCTTTTCCCTGTTTATTGCATCGGGCGCCAAAGGGACACACATACACACACGATATATGTGTGTACTGCCGGCTTAAGAGAACGAGGAGGCTTTTGCAAGCAAAGTCACGAGAAAAAGAAAAAAGAAAAGAGAGAGAAAGAGAGAATCGCCTACTTTCTTTTAGTTAAAAGAGAAGAAGACTGCCTTGTGGGCAGAAATCCGCTTGGGCCTTGTATTTTGTCTCTGAACTTGCATGCGTCCTGAGCCTTTTTCCTTATATGATGATGACGATGATAATGTGCAATGGGATGGGGTACATACACCTTTAGCATGCACTGCACGCAGCCTCTTTCTCTCGCGGATGCGGCAAAAACCCAAATCTATCTATCGCTTCGCAATACAATTCGCATTCTCAGCGGGTTGTTTAGGGGGACCACGACCGCGAGAAAAGCAAGACGAAACTCCTCAATTGAGGGGAAAAGTCTTCACAGGTTAGATAGGCTCCACCGTTCCACGAAAAAGAAGCCTATGGGCGTGTGGGTACATGTGAAAAATGGACAACAGACCTCCTTTTGCAAACGCAAAAGAATAGACAATTGCATTGGCAAGGTAAAATGGTACGGGACAATGACGTAAATTCCTTACCAGCAAAACAGGAAGTGTCGTTTGCTAACTCCATGAGACATGAGAAACTGAAACCCTTTCCAGACAAAAACACGTGTACCTATAGTACTTTTTTTCTATAGTACTTTGTTTTTTCTATAGTACTTTATATGGTTGAACGTATTAGATTATTGCACTAAATAGTTTTATCGATGGTAAAGCTGAGGTTTTATATTTGCAAAAAAGTACAGTCGTATCCAGCTAAAAACAGTCAAAGAGCGACTTCACCAGTTAGCTTTTTAGAACATTTTTAAAAATATATTAACGATTTCACCAGTTATTATTGTAGTTATTAGTTATTGTATTTTTAGTTACTTTATTACTAGTTATTATATTAACGACTTCACCAGAAAGCGCGTAAAAGAAACATTTAATTGTTGCTAACAATGAAATCTATCTATTGACAAAACTACTTAGTGTAGTAATCTGATGCGTTCAAGTATATAGGAAAACCAAACCGATGTAGTCGTTTTTTGGGGGGGAAAAAAAGGAGAAAAAAGCCGAGTAGATTGGGAAGTGTATTAGGGTTATAACGAGGTAAGAGGATAAGCTATCGTAAACTATTATTTTTTGGTTATGCCCGATAAAAGGAAAACGCTTTCCCCCCTCATTATCTTGGACCCATATTGAGGTATTGTTGTGTGTCCCCTGGGCTTCTTATTTTTGCGTTGGGCATCCTTTAAGTCCCTAAGATGATGATGGTGATGATGGTTTACAGAATTTGCAGAATCCTGCAGCGGGTAAAACCTCAACCCACAATGCTGTAAGCACAGGGTAACGTCTTATGGCCTGGGGGGTAACTGTAGAAAACTTGACAAGAAAAACAAGTTGCCGTTGGTTTTGATAGATAGCGAAGCAAATAACGCAAGGAGTTCGTCGACCGTGCTAGTTTTGCAGAAAACGGGGTAAAAGAGGCCGAAAAACCTTTTCGCTATGCTACTACACGTAACGTTTTCACCCACCATATTATCAGGCTCTTAATGTTGTTGGCTGCTTATGCTTGTCCTCGAACCCCTTTTATCTACAGTTTACCTGCGTGTTTTCGGGACTGCAATAACTGCAAACCTGCACTAAAAATGCCAAGGGTACATATCCCTCATGCTAACGTTTGCTTAAGTTATCACCAAAACTGGGGGGAGAGAAATATAGATTACAACTTGTGCTAAACAAAAATTTGGCTAAACTTTGCTATTGCGTATAGTGCAGTATATGTGTTTGTGTGTGGGGGAGGGGAGGAGAATGCTGCAATGTCCTAAAAGGCATATAGTCTATAGAAAACCAAGTAAACACCAGTTAATATATGCGACTGGGTGGCGCTATTTTCTAGGCTCAGGTTTAGTATTTATTTGTTCAACTAGCATATAGGACGAAGTTTCCACCTTAGCCCATTTCGCCCTATAACTTCTCCGCAGTTCAGCTAATGTGTTTCTTTTTCCCTGGCTGCCTTGCTTGTTGTATATTATAGGTTGGTTTGCCCTTTTTGATTTTCCGGAGCCTTTAATGTCGCCTCACTGCAATAAGTTGAAGCGTTTACACAGGTTTTGGAACCCAAGAGTCGTATATTGATAAAGGGAGCCTTATATAGAGGTTTCGTAAGGATTGCAAAAAAAAGTAATTCTGGGAAATCAGCTCCAATTAAAATTCCCCAAAAGTTGCTTTTCGTGGGGCTTGTCGACCCAGCAGGGTCTTTCGAGCGGAGGGTTTTTGATCTTTGATCATCTAATGTGACAAAACACATAACTGAGGAGTTAAGGAATTGAAGGTTCTTTGGGAATTGCAGATCAATCAGGCTCTTAGGACCAGTTTGGGGATACCCCTGGGAAAAGTGATCAAGCTATTCGATTCTATTATACCGTTATATGCATTTTGCAGCACAGCGTTTTCGAAAGGATCGAAAGAGAGGCCCTTGCGAATTGGTTAGAAGCGGACACCAAAGTCGATGAAACCGTATTAGAAAATTAATGCAAACCATTTACCATCCCCCTTTTTGATAAAATCAAAAAGTCCCTCTTGGGAGACTTATGGCTTTTCAGTTACATAAATGACCAGCCAAAACCCTACTGTTGGTCCAGAATCCTGGGTTTTATATAAAAGTATTATCACACAGACTTGATAATGGCGCCCTTGCGGGGGCCGCGCATTGGTGGTGGTCAAGCTCTCCTTTCATCTAACCCCTTTGTTGCAAAAAGGGACACTAACAACCACGTGCCAACAATGGTAGAGAAGAAAAGCCAGGTCACGTGACCCTTGACCATCTGCTGACCCCTTGGTTGTCCACAAGTTTTGGGGCCGAAACAACGCCTTTATACTTCAGGCGACGCTTTTTCGGTGACGCTGACCAGAAGACCTACACACACACATTCACACATAGATACATCCCGTTTGGCCGAGCGAGTTAGATTTATTTTAATCGGTCCACTCCCACGCTCTAGAATGTCACACTGCTTGGACAATAATCTTGCTCTCCCTCCCCCTTATTTGAGGTTTTTCGCTCGGACGCAGCACAATTACAGAAAAGGAGTTCAGCTGCTCTTGTAAAGCGTCATAATGGCATCAAAATAAATTGAAAGGGTTATTAGCATATGGTCAAGAGGGAGAAAGAGAGAGAGAGAGGTAAAATTGGAATTGGAGCTCATTTGGGAGAAAGGGCCAAGGGAGGGTTTTTCGTCAGCTGTGAAATTGTAAAAAGTCAAGGGAAAACTGGTAAGTGAGTTTAATCGAGCCTTTTGAAATGACTTGATCGAAGTTCGTGAAGCGAAAAGCCTCACTGTGCTGGTCAGTGCAAGTCAGATTAGAATAGTTCAACCATGTGGAGAAATTTATGGGCCTCGCGAGGGTTCGGGCTCCTTTTATTATTGCGTCAGTTTGGTTTTAGAGATCAAGGGATGTTGATGGCAATTAATGTGAAGTATTAGGGTGCGAAAACGCGAACAATAGAGGTGACCAATGTCCAGTCCGCTTGCAATGGTTCTGGTGCAGCAGTTGTACCGCAAAGAATCAAATCCAAAATCCCCCCTAACTTCGCTTTATTGCTTCACACACTACACACACATGTACTGTCCACGTACGTTTGGACTCTTTTTCCCTTTCTTTTGGAAATTTTAACCTTTTTCTCTGTCCGTTTCTCCTATTTGCTATAGTGTTAGCGTGGGAATCCTCCCATCCCATCCAATCTTACGTGGGGAGTGTGAAGTTGAAATACTTTGTCGTGATGGCAAAATGAAAGTAGATCTGTTAGTACATTTCTTTTAAGATTCGTTAGTTTTTACCCTAGTCAAGTTGGTGTGTTTCCGTATTGAATATAACAAATTTTAAAAAGTACATCTTTTTGTGGTGTTCATTACTCTGTATTTGCATCTGGTGCAGAGTAGTGAACACCACACTTAACTTTTTTAATTGGGAAATTAAGATCGTTATTGTAGAATTATAGTCTTAAAATTTTTAAGGTAGAATTTTGTACATTTTGCATTGTAAGCTATTTAAGATATTATTATATTTTTATTTAAGATACTTTTCATATTTTTTATTTTTTTTTATTTTGCAAGATATTTTTTCATTATTGATATGAAAACTTTATTTGGAAGTAATTCGTTATTAGACTTTGGGAAATTTTGTCGCGCTCCAACTCGAGTATCATCAGAAAAATTACATTTCTGTATTGTAAGGTTACAATACTTTTTACGGTGTCTAAGTGGACAGGGAAAGGGAATATGAAACTGTCTTATTTCATAAGCAGACAATTGAAATGAATCCACGGCCTGCCGAGACTTCAAATGGAACCTAAAATGACAGTTGCGCATTTTGTTAGGGAATCAATCAGGTGTAAACAATGCAGCTTGACGGAGTTTGACAAATGGGAGCACCAACATGGACAGTAAGATCTTTCGCTGTCCATGTGTAGGCCAGGGACATTTCGGAAAAGAGAGAATAGGCCTTGTGTTTTGTTTTGGCGATCAAGGAAAATTTCAGTAGGGGAAAATTGTGTTTTCACAGGAAGCTCTTGTTATGTTGTTGCCTTCCGTTTATATAATGTGGGTCAATTTGGGAATAGGCCTGATAACTCCCACACACATTCACCCTATGGGTTTTTCTAGAATTATTGATTTTATAGACTTGGGCCATCTGTGATCGTTACTAGTCTTGTACATTCTCCCCCCGAATTCCAATTCCTCCTACAACAATACTCTTTCGTTTTTGTTTCTAACAACCTTTCTTTCAACTCCGTAATACTGTCTTCCTTGGGGAAGACTGGACTGTATGTAAACGTTACATGCGGGTCGTATGGTTTGTAGTACGTTTACGTTGTGTCCTTCAGTTTTCCAGACAACAATCAAGTGAACCTACGTAGAGCTGAGCTATTCTGCGCATATTGTCCCTGGGATGGAACAAAAAGCGGCTTTGCATATTCCTCCCACGCCTACTCCGCTTCATAATGTGAAAGAACAAAAACTACTGGGGACCCTAACGGATTCTGGGTTGTCGGATATCCCGGCTCGGTACAAAACGTGTGTGCAAAGTACTAAGCTCTTGTTCCCCGTAACGCTTTATGCAATTCCGCAGGAGGTAATGCAAAGTATGTCCCTTTGCTGTTTCTGCTATGTTTAACACATTCCATGCAAGCTGCAAAGCAACTAAATACGTTGCCAATGTGGATTCCATCAAGTGCTGTACGGTACGTTTCCATTAGTCGCCAACAGCTGAGGGTAAAAGTCTAGTTTTTGAAGATTTTTGTCTTGTATTGGCAGGAAGCAAGTCGCTGTAAAGTACCTCCCAAAAAATACCCCAAAAAGACCAAAAAGGAGGGGTATTACTATTAATAGAAGTCCGAATTTTGGAGAATATTCTATATAGCACGCGCTATTGTAAGGCGCTTGATCGAGCTGCTAGAAAGCAAACTTTTGTGCGCGGTCATAAAAGCCCCACAATGGAGTATTCTCTGGAATGGGACTTTTTTCTTTCAATAGAAAACTACACAGCGAGCTAAGAGAAGAAATATTTGGCAGACGGGGGAGGATACAGGGGTTTTAGCACTGTCACTAATGTAGTTAGTCAACTTTTTAGATCCGTTTGGTTACGACCCTTATGATGAATGAGAGTTTTATATCAAGGAAGCGCAGAACCTCCGCATTTTTGAAGTACATGTAACACGAATGACTGATGAGTGTCACCTAAAAGAGACCTTGTCAGTTTTGTATAGACTTGTCAGGTTTTTTTTTTTTTTACTTCCTTCTTTAAACATAAACTTGTTTTTGTGCTTAGGTAATCAAGTAGAAATTAGTGTAAGCAAATCCCATATTCCTTCTGTAAAAGGAGAAATGCTCACAGGAAATACCAGACTTTTTTTTTTTCACGACGATCCTTTATGGACCAACAGGGTCATTGTGGTCAATGTGCAGCCTATTTTGACCAAGATTCACCCCAGACGGTCAAAACTTCACTCAAGCAGAATGGCATGTATGTCTGAATTGCTTGGATATTCTACCTTTTACATTAATAGAGTAGCCATTTATGAGGTTCTCGTAGATCCTTTCTCATCAATTGGTTCGCAAAAAAGGTTCGAACGTACGCAAATTCGTCCAGACAGCCCGAGGGCTTGATCTATATGTGCATAATCATTTTGGCCGACCTTACGAGATCAGACTAGTCGGGTATGACCCACTTATTAGTTTGAAGCATCGTGAGAGCTCAACTTTCTTGTTTACACCCAAAAAGTCGAGTCGTGAAAGTTTTTGTATCAGTAATTCTATTCCATATAACTCAGGATGCGTTCTGGGAGCGCAGGGGAAAAGTGAAAATAGTTATCCTTCTCGGCATGCCCATGTGTGTTTTACCAGCCCTTTTTTTACCCACCAATAGAGATGGAAAGCTCTGCATAAGTAATCATCCACTCCCCCTCCTGGTCGGGCTTGCATTATTTTATGACAAGCCATAAAACACGATGCTAGGCGCCAATAAGGGAGCAGCACGAGGCGCTCTCCTTCATATTCTTTATAAAAAAAATCTTCTATTCCTTTTTTAGCATTGGGGCGGGTTATAAGCTCCAATAAGGGCAGTATAACAATACGTCCACCTTTTCCCATCATTATATTCATCTGGAAATAAAACCCCCGTTTTGTGAGCGTGCTTCTGTAATAGTTTCTATGTGTATAAACGTCTTGTTGAGAATTTATAAGGGGGAACCCAAGAGCAGCTGAAACCGTTCTTTTTCAGTGTTGTGGATACTTTATAGCCGAGGTTAAGAGTGTAATCTCTTTACAGGAACAAGTTAGGTATTTGATACAAACTGTATACGTGTAAAGCTCTCTCAAGCTCACCTTTTTTATCCCTCTTGAAGAGAAAAAAAGTCTATTGGATCGTCGGTGGGTTTTGGGGTTTCTGTCAAGAGGTTGCCATTATTGCGGCAGCTCTGGGACAGGACTAATCCGTTTTTCTGGGTTCTTATTTTTTTAAACTGTAGCGTGGGTGGTTTGAGGCATCTTCTCAAGAACTTGGAGGAGTATAGGAAAAGGAACCAATTTGATTATTACGAGCAGGCAAGGCGTAAAAAATGCACCGAGCTTCCGTGCCATGCCATACTCGCATCGTATTGTGGTCAAGCCAAGTGTCGTTCAAGTAGTCTTGTTATCCCGGGCTTAGGAGTCATTTAGGTCGAAGTAACATTGCTGAGAGGATCGGTATGTGGGGAAGTAGACGGGATCGGGAGATTAGACTAAAGGGACAACAGGGGCTAACTTGAAAGGGTTAATCTTCTATCTTTGAAAAATACCCACATGTGTTGTTAAGCGAAAGTAGCATCTCTAGAAAACCCAGACAGCCCAGACATAGAATCCCCCCCCCCCCCCCCCCAAAAAGCAAAAAAGCGCGAAAGTCCTTGAAACGAGCCCAAATTTTAAAAATTGTATTGGCTTAACAGACTCATTATAGCTTTTCCAAAAAAAAATTCGGAGTTTAGGGAGGAGCACAAGGGAAACGTGGTAGTCAGGAATGTTTCTTTAAAGTTTATGTCCTTATAGGTATTTTTTTTTCTTTGGTTAGATCTTGGCTAGAAGCAATTGATCTTGAGGTCGCAGTGACTTGGAGACAAGGCAGACAGCCGAAAAAATGGTCCTCCTTCCAATTTATGTGCCAACCTACACTGTAACTTGGTCAATACTGTTACCCCCACCCGTTTCTCCCTTGGTTTTGGGGGTGTTCGGGTCCAGAAGAAAAAAAAAACGGAAAAGAATTGATGCTGCTGCACCCCGTTCTCCTCTCATTCCAAAGGGAAGTTTTTCCTTTCCTTTTTTTGTTCTCTTTTAAAAAAGGCAGTCATCGATTTTCAAAGCGAGGCGGTCAGTTTAAGGCAGCAGGCATCCATAGAAAAAAGAAAAAAAGAAAGCTATTCATTTCGTTCCTATTCCTTTTTTTAATTCGTTTTTTTGCTCTTACAAGACCCAACGACTATGGAAACGTTGGCTGTCCATTTGCGTAACCAAAAGGGAAAAAAGCCATAACTTTGAAGCGAAGTTGACTTCTGAATAACCTCCACCCTCCGTCTTCACACCTGCACCCTTTTGCCCCGATAAACGTTATTGTCCCCAGAACTTTTTGGCTACAAGGATTGGTTACGCGCAATTCTATGGCAATCGTGGGTTTTATTTATTTTATTTTTTTAAACTTTGGAAATCGAAACTGAGTGAATTTTTTTAGTTCCTATCTGCGATGCGGCTGGAAACATCCCCTCTGCGTGTTAACATAAGCCGGAAGCATCGCTGACTTCCAGCTTCCAGTCTAGCGTAAAGGGAAAGAGTTAAATCACAAAATTTCCCACCCAGATTACAAAAAGCTTGACTGCCCAAAGAACAAATCAGTGCATTAGTTTGTTAATAAGAAGATTGCAGTAATTGTGAGTGGTAAAGCACCCGAACGGAACTGACCGGAAACTAGACTTGTCATCAAGTCAGGGATTCTGAAAAAGGATTGGGGCAACTTTTTCCCCCAATGCTATACTATCATTGAGCCCTTGGTTTTGCAGGAAGTTAGCAAATTTGGATTTTTTTTTGTATTCTTGTCAAGTTTTCAGGGGTCTTTTGGTAACGTCAGGAAGTTTGTCAGAGCTAAATAGCCGATATAGAGTGTAAAACCTCAACCACAGTCCGTATGTTTCCTGCGAGTGGTTTGTGTATAAGGGTAACTCCAATGCTGTAAGTCGCGATTATGGAAGCATAATGTCGCCCCATACGGCATCGAAGATCTGGAGGTATGTTTATTATAAAGGACCGTGCCGACATTTGAAGTAATAGGCTTTTTTCTTGCTCGAGCTGTCGGTTGCACGTGCTGGATATATAAGCTTTGTCCCGTCAGTTATGGCTGGACAAAAGCCAGGAAAAAGGTGGAAGAAAAAAAGAGAGAAACGAATGTGGGGTGAAAACGATGAACCTGGGGAGGAGGGAGATTACTATTGTGTAAAGTTGGGGCATATAGCGCAGCAGCGACTCATCTAGAAAGAAAAGTGGGGTCGCTTTTTCCAATGCCATTGCAATAGACGTCGTCCAAAAACCGAGCCAAGCTGCGCGTCCTCAAAAGCATGTAACACAATCTACGACAGAGAGTTGTGTCCGCAATCCACATATGTAGCATCGTTTCAGGCTTTTAGGAATCCTTTACTCTTGTAACACTTCTTTAACAGTGAACTATAAGCAATATTTACGAATTCATTAGTAGCTATCAGTGTATAGAAATAGGTTTCAGTTAGCAGCGGCAATTGTTACATTTTTGGGCGAATGTAGAACATTTACGATATAAAATACGCATCCCTTTACTCTTGTAACATTTCTACAACAATGAACTATAAGTAATATTCACGAATTCATTGGTAGCCATAAGGGTAGAGAAATGGGTTTCAGTTAACGGCGTAAATTGTGACATTTTGGGGCGAAAATAGAACAATTTACGGTAAAATAAAACAACTTATGGTATCATAGACGTCGTCCATATTGTCGTCGTCCCTTAACTCTTGTAACACTTCTAAAACAGTGAATTATAAGCAATATTCACGAATTCATGACTAGCTATCAGAGGTATAGAAATAGGTTTAAGTAAACAGCGGAAATTGTTACATTCTAAGGTGAAAATATAACAACTTACGGTGCAATAGAACAACTTACGATAAAATGGAACAACTTTGCTTTACAGTAAAGAAATTTCCAGTTTCGCTCGGAAATAGTACTACGTTCTTATTACCATAGATAAGTACAGGCTCAGGCCTTTTTTAAGCTTGTTTTTCCTTATTTTCTTTTCGATAATCTTTACTATGCAAATGAGAAAAGGCTAGAGAAGGGGAATATCCCTTCGCAATAACAACCTGCCTGGACCAGAATCAAGGTGACGCATATATTTCCGTATCTCACATGGAAGCACTTCTTATCACTTGGCAGTAAAACACCCCTAAAAATAAACGGAAGATAATTCAAACTTTTCGAACATATGGTTAAGCACATGTTCTGTCTAATTTAAAAGATGTACAAAATAATTTCTGTAGTTAAAAAAAATTGGTTGACGTTAATTTTTCCCCGAAAGTGGGGGAAAGTAAGTTTGTAATTCCAGACTTTTTTAATGCGAGTGATTATTAGTAATAAGCTTTGGATCGCTCTCTTTTGTTGAGGCAAGTTTGGTAGCTAGTGTCGGTAATATGCCGTATCCTCCTCATCATGACAACAAACCCAACACGCTTTGCTTCCGTCTAGGAGACAGCCTGACTGACAGCCCATAAACTAAACTAAAAAAAACGGGGGAAAAGACTCCATAGGCGGCCAATCGACCAGGAAATTGAGGCTGATAAGCCACTTGACTCTTTTATGACAGCACCCCAGCATAAAAAAGAGCCAAAAAAACAGGCACTTGTTGCACCCGTGTAATCTTACCAGGGGAAAGGGGAGCCTGATCCCCTGTACAGGGTTGTACGTACCTAAAAAGCTTCGGTCTCTATAAAAAAGCGAATAAGAGGTGTTCCCGTTTCTCCCCTTCCATCTTTCATTCCTTTATTTACCCCAGCAGGCGTGTGCGGTATTGACATATCACAACATATGCTTTTGTTGGAAAGCCACGCGACTTGATTGTTGTTCCTCTATGCTACCTTTTTCACCTTTTTATCAACAACACACGCCAAGCGAAAAAAAGGCGATTCCCCGACATGCTCCTCTTATGGTAAACCACACGTTGAGGAGACTCAAGTGGGGCTAAAAATGTCCAGCACCCCTAAATTTTGCCACCCATTTTTTTTCGTATTCTGTCGGAAGGGAAAAATTGGAAAGGAAGCTACCCCCTCTTCTCTTACACTCTTCGTATTCATAGTCCATTCATTCTTTTTTTCAGAGAGCTTACCCATATAATATAAAATCTTCCCCTCGATTTTTGGCGATCCGACGCTGCACCGTTTTATTCTTTTTCTTGTAAATCTTTTTGGGGAACAGTTTTTGGTTGGAATCCAACGGTTTCGTGGGGCCTGGGTCAATGTGACAGGGTGCTCTTGCCTATTCAATGGTCCTCGTGTGCTTTATTGGAAGGGATTTGTTGAAGAGGGGCGATAAGGCAACCGTTCGTAAAAGGGAAAAAAAATGATTCTTCGCTTGCTTCCATCCGCACGCCGAGCCCAAACCACGTTTTAGATTCATCGTTATTGAATTACGCACTGCACATGGGCCAATTCAGAGGTCCCAAGCCACCACAGTCCTCTATTGTATTTTTATGGAAGGCACGCACTATAGCCTATTCAGAAAAAAAAAAATACTTCCCTTATGAAGGGAAAAAAAAGAAACTTTGAATTCGAGGGGTTCGCTTTTCAACTGCTTAGAGGTTAAGCAATTTTTGGGGACGGTAAATGTATTGGCGCTATAATAATACATGGATAATACATTTTGAACACCCTCGAAAAGCAAAAACTGGATGAGGTCCTGGTGCTGTTATATTTTTGCATTTGTGTTAGGCCTTTTGCTATGCAAATGTGGTATTTTTAACATTTTTGTGTGCCAACTCTGACGTACCAGGGAGAAGTAGAGTTTTGACTTCGCTGGAGTCCTGCTTACTTGCCAGCGCGGTAAACAAACTTGTTTTTGCCTATTTCGATACACTTTTCTTCCATTTTCCCATTCTTTCGTCTCCCCTTTTCCCAGGCTAAAAACGACTGACGCTGGAAAGACGAAGAATATCGCAAGCTGATGGCTTTCTGTCACCTCACCTCCGTTTGAACTCAGACTTAACGTGAACGACACTGAATAACGCCTAAAAATGACCCATTAGCTCAAGACATTAGTTGAACACCGATTAACGCCTAAAAT
Organism: Lepidurus packardi; assembly: GCA_023053545.1. Lineage (NCBI taxonomy): Eukaryota > Metazoa > Arthropoda > Branchiopoda > Notostraca > Triopsidae > Lepidurus > Lepidurus packardi. Next base: position 7,217,583 of record JAKZAN010000006.1, on the reverse strand, counting down.
CACCTAAAAGGACCACTGGCTTACTTTGAGTAAGACTGCCTTGGTAATGAAGAAATACCGATTAACGCCTAAAATCACCTAAAAGGACCACTGGCTTACTTTGAGTAAGACTGCCTTGGTAATGAAGAAATAATCAAGTTTTTTCATACATAAATACTTTATTATTTTACTTTTTTTTTTATATAAAGCTACCACCTCACGTGCGTGAAGTATCCTGACAAAACAGGCTTATGTACACATAGAAAGAAACACTGCATAAAAAATGTGTGACGTCACAAGGACGTGTTCTACAATAATACCTTTTTTTGCATGGTGAGGGGAAGCTTGTTTGGCCTTTTTTCTGTTTTCCTTTCATTGGCACGTTGCCTATTGATATTAGGGCACTTTTTATTGTGCAACACAAGGGTGACCAAAAAAAGGAGGGAAAGGAAGAAAAAAAGCCCCTCACACATAACTGCTATTGACAAATCCTGTATAGCTTATCCCACTTGCTCATCAGAGATAGCAAGTGTTATTGTTGTGTTGAAGTTAATTTTATGGACATTTCTTTCTAATCATCCGGCTGTTTACAGGCGCTTTTCCAAATTGGATAGTAAGCTCTTGAATCACGTACAATCCATTTATAGTGGAAGTCGGTCAGGGGTTAGACCTAGTGGATGCCCTAATGATTAGTGCAATAGTAGAGCCCTGATTAAGGTGAGAAAGTTCCTTTCAAAACTTTCGCAAAATGGGCACAACGGCTTCAGGGTGTACGCACTGTACTGTACTGTACTCCTTTTCAATGCAAGGAAGTTCGATACAGGTTACGGGTAACTTGCGGGTAACTTTACCCCCGCCTACGACAAATGTGGGGCTTTTTGTGAGGTGGCTTCATTCGATACCCACCCTTTTTCAAATTCTGTGCTGCAGTATCGTGAAGAATGAGACGTTCGGTGAAGGTTGCATGATGCATTTTGCGGCAGGGGCTTTTAGGCCTCTTCTTATCGCTTGTTTGGCAGTTTTCGTTTGGTATTGGATAACGGGACTTTTACCCCTCGCATAAGAAACTTTTGCACGTTGCTAAGGCTCAGGTGAGCGAGCTGGTCATGTGATCATGTGTAACGCTTGGGCAGGGTGTGCCAACCAGCCCAACACAGGTTGTTTACTCTTTTACTTGTTCCGTCGTTCCCACACACCGTTAACGTGCAAAAACCTTTAGCAGCCAAACCCCCCTTGTCGCGCAAATTGCATTTTTGTTGCCCTGAAATGAAATGAAAAGAAGGACGTACACCTTTTATCAGCTCCAAGCTCCGGAAACCTCAGCCAAAAGGCTTGACTTCAAACACCGCTAATTATATTTCCGAATTATTTATATTTGAAAGGAAGCAGGGGTTGCTTATTTTTTCGGCTTTGGGTTTCACCTATCCCAATGTGGCAAGCAAGCAAAATTTATTTATTTTTTGCTGACATCATTTCCTCGCCTGCTGCGCCGACCCTTCGAAAATACGCTTTTAAACTTGATATAACTGCCTTATTTTTCTTCTCTTTTTATTTGTGTTATTTCTTTCCCTCTCTATATCTTCACTTTCTGCTCATCGTTTCCTATATATCCGTTCATTTACGTAGCAGTAGTTTAGTTTCATTCTAGTACAGTTTCATTGCACGGTAACTAAAAAGCGGGAAGCTTTTTTGGCTTAAAAATGACTTGGTCACCACGAATTTCACACGAATATGTTTTACTATACTGAATGTTTAGTATGTATTAAGGAATGCTTGTTGAAAGCTGTAGGCCAATTTTATTTTTGCTCTGGAGGTGAATGTTGGGGGGGGGGGGAAATTAGTCACATTTGCCGCAGGCTCATAATTCCTATCAGTCCAGGGCGAAGGAAATGTTATCTCAACAAATATACACCAACCAGCAGGTTTCTGTTTTATGGTGCAGTCCGTGACCTTTGTCAAGGCAGTATCTCAATTTAGAGACTTATCAGTGCTGTTTTGCAACAGAGAAAAGTTTCCGCAGGCAGCATAGCCCCTTGTATTGTGAGTGGAAGACGGTCAAAATAGTATGGAGCGCAAAATATACACTTTGGGAGCATGCAGGCCGCGATGCCCCGCCCCGTTATGTGTAGGTCTACGTGTAACGCTCATGGCTTGTTTCGTGCTTCGCTTCGGATTTTCACGAAGCGGCTTCCTGCAGGCTGCAGCGACAAGCAGCCCAGAGCTTAGGCTGCATCTGCACGGGGCAGCAAAGAGACGCTGGTGTTCGGCTGCATTTCCCCTGCCTTCCCAACCCACGCCGCATCCCTTAGATTACTCATTCCACAGGTCGACGTTGTGCAGTGCGGAGCAACCCGTTCTCCCCCCAAATCCGCGCCAAAGTGAGTTAGTTTTCAAAACCGAGTAAGTCAGAAGACTCGCGAAACTTGTGAAATTGAGAAAGGAAGTAAAAAGCCTACATCTCAGCAAAAATTCTTGGAGGATTTATACTTTAAAGTGCACACAACCTACGCTCAAGGAACAAGAACTCAGTAATTCCGGTATGTTGTTTGCAAGCAAGGAAGCAAGGCCGGGGAGGTTTTGAGACCTGCGAAAACGTGCTCTGAAGACTTAAGTGCTATTGCATCTTATTGTGGGCCAAATCTGCAGACTTACAATCCCGGAACAGTTCAGCGGTTTTGCCTAAGGTGAGTTTCTTACGTAATATCGGCACTTTTTAAAAGTGTCCCACGTCCCCAAGTTGTTTACTTAGTCGTTTCAAACGTTTCCGGAGTCACGTGATCAAAGTTCCGTCCGTGCAAGCCCTCTGTTTTGTTTTCCTTTTTGTTGGGGGACTTAAAGCTGGTCCACTTGTGCCCCCAAGATGCTTTTGTATGCCCATTAAGGGAAATTAACGAAAAATTTATTCGGGGCTACCTTTTTTTCCAACCCTAGGATAAAAATCAAATTGAGGACTTGTTTTTGCCATTTCATTAATGCATGGGTTGCCGGTTAAAAAGGAGAAAAGTGCGTAGGGGGTCTCATGGGGAAGACAGGATAGAAGGAAAGCAAAGGCTTTTGGGGTGTGGGAATGTGTTCTGGTCTTTGAAAAATGAAATTGGCGAAAAACAGCGAAAGAGGTTTGGCCCGTTTCGCCAAGTGTAACGACGGCCTTGGAAGGCAATATAGGGGCAAAAAGGCTTTAGAAGGGGGTGGAAATAGGAGAGGGTGAGATTATTTTTTCCTTCTATCTTTTTTTTTAGGCCCAGCGTGGCAAAAAGAAAAAGAGGCGTATCGTTTAGTGGGTGGATGGCATGCACAGGAACCGGGAGGCTTGATAGGGCATAGGCCTTTTGCTAGTACTTATGTGTGTTGTAAAATGCTAGTACGGAAAGGAAGCCTTGAGGTTCCTTTTTATTTTTCGCTTTTCGGCCACCTACCCACCTCCTCCTCCCTTATGTAGTATGTGTTGTGTGTGTAGGCCATACCACCCTTCCTTCTTCCCGTGTTTGTTTGCCAAGACGAGAAAAACAGGAGACGTTGTGGGGAGAAAAAGAGGGAAAAAGGGTCCAAGCAAAGTTAGGCCTTCGAAAACGTCTGGGTTGCTTTGGCAGCCTGTTCACATTTTTGCGAAAATCGTCTATAGGCCTTCGTGGGAAACGTCTGGTTTTTGTAGCATGATTCGCCTCATCTGTTTTTCCACCCTAAGCCTCAAGCTTTAATTATGCTTGAATTAGGCCAGCGAAAAGTTCCCTCTGAAAAAGGGAACTTTTGTCAAGGTCTTAATTTTTGAGGTCGCAAGTGTTCGGAAGAACGTGACAGTTATTATTATGATGATTATTATTGTTATTATGATATTTTTCCTTAAGCTGTAGGGTCAGAAAGGCATCCGTTCAAGATGAAAATTGAAAGCTTTTTTTATTTTTCCGTGGAGAAGTGTATTTATAAGAGCTAGAACCTCGACAAGGAGATGGGGAAACATCCAGAGCGAAAATGGAAAATGTAGGCAGAAAAACAAACGAAGTCCTGTGTAAAAACTTCGGGGAAAAAATGGTCGAGCGTTTTTTTCTGGACAGTATCGCTGCTGGAGGTCTCTTTTTTCGGAGGTTACATTAAGAAAGATCTATTTTCTAACTTTCAGGGGCTGATTCCTTTTGCATAGCACATAGCACAGATCATCGCAAGCTAACCCCCGGCCTGTGTTTTTTGTTGTTGCAATATAGTATATATGGAAGCACGCAGAAGGCAATTCCAGGGAGATAAAGAATAATAAACTTGCACGTCCTCGTCCCTAGACTGTAAGCTATTTTCTTTCCTTCCCCCCCGGTTTTCTTTTGGTTTATTTCATCTGTTACTCTTACAAAAAAGAAAGGCCCGGGAGATACATATAATATTTACGAGCATCTAGAAAAAAACAATCCACGACTCGGCGTGGGACGAAAAACGATACTCGAAAACGAAAAAATATTAATGCAGTAATTTTCCCTTCTTTTCTTTCTTGTCCATTCCTGTATTAATTTATCATGCTCCCATTGGTCTACATTCTACACTTAGGATTTTGACTCAATAAAAAAATATATATAAATATAAAAAATAAAAGGAAAAAATTGGCTAAAATAGTATAAAAGTAAATAAATAGTATAAAATAAACTCCACGCGGAGTGTCGTATACAACCGGTCCTAAAAGGTATCTAAAAAATGGTTGGTCTCCAAAAAAACGCCACGTGTAAAGCTCTAAAATGACCTTCAGTTTTTTTTTTCGGATTATCGTTCCGATCTTTTTTTTTTGCTAGGAGTTATGCAAAAAATGTACGCAAGGCGTTTTTTTACGTGCTGGATTTCCGAGGAGGGGGGATGGTTTTCCTTTATTCTTACTCAGAATTTTACCTAATTAGGGTCTTTGGGGCTTGTTGAAGAGCGAAATGAAATCGAGTGGTATGAAGCACGAGTATGAAGGCTTTGAAATGTGAAATCGGCAAGGGCACGTGCATTAGAAAATAGAAACACATTTAGACTCAGTACGCGTAATGTGTGTTTGCAATGTATTTTTATATCGTCTCATTAGGTTTTGCGTCTGTAGGTGTGTATACTAATGAGAACAGGTGGGTTCCCAATTTCAGCTTCTGTTTCAATCCCCCAGCTGTTTTCTTTCACCCTTCGCATGTACATGTACATACATGGAAGTTTTGCGAGCGACGTGTATTGCTGGACTTGGGCGAGTTTTTCATTTTCCCAACGCCAGATCATCCAACCATATTTCTTAGAAAAATGTAGGACGCGTCTGGCCCATATTTGCGCGAAAAGATGGCGGATAAGAGAGAGAGAGAGAGAATAGAGAAAGGGGGCGAACGACCTCCTTTTTGGCAAAAAGCTAATTGGCCCCTAGGCCTATACAGACTTGGAGCGTTTCGTGTGAAATGCTCGCTAAAAATAGTCACCCTTTTTCCGGCCTCGTTTTTCATTTGCAAATGTGCCTATACTGAACTCTATACACACTTAACTGGTACAGTGCACTATCCCCAAGTCCTTTTAAGTTGATTGACCATTTTTGCAATTTTTTCCCCTCATTTTTCGCCCTCACGTTTTTGTCAAGAAAGCCAAGCCGTTCCTTGAAAAGAAACGAAGAAACCGAGATAAAGCCTCTTGAAGGTCGTCTTGGGTCACGCTGTAAGTAAAGCTGCCTTTTGAGTAAACTTGCGGGGAAAACTCTCCCTTTTGCAAAAACCTGGACTTTTGCACCCCCTTTCGATTTTCTGTGTGGTCAAAGCCGAGATGTTGTGGGCTTCTGCAGGAAAATTTATTGAAAAGTAATCTGCGACAAGTTTACCAGTTGAGCTTGACCTCGGATGCTTGGGAATCCAACTGCCCTTTCTTTCCACTTTTTTTCGGTTGAGGGGTAAAAAGGCAATGGATTTTTGATCAGATGATAAGGGAAAAGGATCGACAACCTCTTCAATTCAGAAGGTTGAAGAGGGTTATGATAGCCTCCTGAGAAATGACAGTTGAGCGAGAAGTGTGTCTTCGCTTGACCCTTGTTATGGGCATTGACATTTTTGAAGACGCTACAACAGGAAGAAAAGAGAGCCTGAGCCTTGGGAAACTGACCGGAAGCAAGTTTATAACTCTGACAGATGGATGCCGCCGTTTTGATAATATGTCGCACACCCTGTGTGTAGTATGTGTGTGCTGGGTTGTGTCTTGGCGTAGGGAAAAGGAAAAGGTCGGTCGATGTTGCTGATGGAATCCACGCGCGTGCCGTTGTAATTACCTCCTGCTTTTACACTAACATCTAACGCTAAAAGCGAGGTACGTGTACGCATGGGCATTCTCTTACGCCCAAAAATCGTTGTCCTAAAGCGTGCTAAAGTAACAAACAAGATATTCGAGACACAAGCTTCAATCTTTAACCCTCAAATGCCGCTTGTTCACCCAAAAAATGCGACAACAGTGAATGTTGTGCGGGAAATGGCGGTGGACAAGACCGGAACTAAAATGGCCGGTGAATTTTTTTGCAACTACTGTACACAGTTACAATGAATGTTATGCTGGAAATAGTGCAGTATTGTCGGTAACAATGAATGTTGTGCTAGAAATAGTGAAATATTGCAGTTTTTTGGGGAGGAGTAGGCAAGATAGGATATCCAAATTTATGGTGAATCTTTTTGCTTATACTGTGCATAGTTCTTTAGCAGTTGACCCCGAGTTGACCTGGTCGTTGACCCTGGACAGGTCACAGTTCAAATATCCTAGTTTTTATAGCGCCCCATTTGCTTTTTTCGGCAGGTCAGTTCCGAGAAAGAGCTATAAATAGAATTCTTTGTGAGAAGATATGCCACTTTTGTATGGCGGGGCAAAGTTGTAAGGGTCCAAAGAGGGTTAAAAAAAAGTCTCGCAGGTCAAACCCTCTTTCTCCTTTAACCTTCTCTGTGCACCTTCTTGTGCTATAGTCTTCTTCAGAAGAACTTTCTTCAGCCAATACTGCGAAAAACAAATTAAAAGAACACCCAAATTAAAAGAAAAATGCATTCTTGATGGAAGAATTTGTATTTGAAGCTTTTCCCAAGTTTTATTACTCCACCAAAAAAAGAAGCAATATCAAGTTCGGACATCGACAGCACAGTGCTACAGTAGAAATAGTAGACATACTATAGTAGAAATAGAAATGTTATAGAAAAAATTCATAGAAATTGTAATAAATAGAATAGAAATGCTACAGAAATGCTACATTAGAAATACATGGGTATAGTAGAAATACAAATTTGCAAGCTAGTTAGGTAAACATGGAAACAGCAAGCCAAGACGTTTTAAACAAATGAACTGAAAATAACAAACGCACAATTTGTCTATGTCAATCTGTTGTCGAGTGGAACTTGAGCACCCTGTAGGCGTGACAACAAGAAGATCTAAACATAAAACAGACTCCTTTCTTGTCATAATCGCCCTGAAGAATCTGGAATGGTCGTCTAAAGTAACCCCCGCCCAAAGTCGTCTATTAGGATCTCGCACGACTTTTGCCCTATTTTTTAAGGGTTCATCTCAGAAATCTGTTCCGCATTGCTAGAAACAAATGTGGCAAGTTATGAAAATGGGCATTCCTTGGCGTAAACGGTGTCCTCGTGCGCGAATACGTTCCGCGCGCGCGTTCCATGGACCACAGGAAGTTTCGTCTGACCAGGAAGAGCGCCTATATAAGAAGACGAGTAGGAAACGTCTTCGGCGTCGTGCGCCCACGTGGCGGACATCATCGGGCTAGGTCAAAGGTTGCATCGTTCCGATTTCCACCCCCGCAGTATTTTACTATTTGCGGAAGTTCTCTACAGGCAGAGCATAGTGAGCGTTAACGGATCCACGTGGGCGCCGCCATGTCATGTACCCTATTTTCCCCCCAAACCGGCAGATCTCTCTATTCACGGGGTGGAACCCGGAAAATATTAAGCGTGTTTATTGATCTAGTATCTTCTGTTTGCCGCATTCTTATGTCCTGGGCCCCAAGAAAAAAAAAGTTAGATTGTACGAGTTAAGATTGCTATATGAGAAAAGGGACGACCAGTCGCAGCATCCCAAGGGGAAAAGAAGTACAGTAAAAAAATAAAAAAAATGGGGTACCACATTAAAAGAGCTATGGGCTGATGGTGACAATTCTTTTGAGTCGCGTATGGGTACTTTTATGTACGTTTTTGCGTTGCGGCTCCAGTGCGCCTCCTAGGTTGACGACGCTTACTATGGCGATATTGCTATAGACTACTTTTACAGTTGCCCCAGCTTAACAGTTAAGACCCCCACCCCCACCCTGTGATAGCTCGCCCCCTCTGTCCGTTTCCGTATTGATCGGTCATTTTATTGGTTGCCATTATAATGCTGGCTATCCCGCGTCTTACCCTCATCGCGATTCACCCCCGTGCGCTATTCGCCACCCTTCACCCCTCTGACATTGCACGTTAGTATTCTTCGACGCTGGACCAATCCTAGACCTATATAACACACATACATACACACGGGACTGTGACTCATGCACTATAAAAACAGCTGAAACTCCATAGTATTGCTCAAGCGTTTGGGGACTATTTCTTTTCTTTTCCACTTTTTGTCTCTTCGTTTTGTTTTGTACTCAAAACATGGCCTTCTGCGTGAATTCCAAAGAAAGATGTCGCTCTCTATTACACCGCACTTCCGCGTAGCGAAGCAGTCTTAGTTCGTACTAAGATTTGGAATGCGTTGGATTTGGTAGTGTTTGTCATATTTGTTTTTTCTGTACAGTACAATATAACTGCAAATGTTTTTGGCTCAGAGATATGTCTTTTATTACACAGCTCTTCCGCTAAGCGAAGCAATATTACTTTGTAATTTGGAATGCGAGGATTGGGAAGAGTAAGCTCTTCCAAATCCTACGCATTAGGCTTTTATTTATATTATTTGGCTTTTCTCTAGTATTCGTCAAGTTTTTGATGGAAATGGAGGACAGATAGAGGGTGATAGTAATGCTTTGGGGAGGGGGGGGGGGGGGGGGCGGCGGGACACACACTGACCAACGTCCGGTTTTTCGGTATTGATGAGTACTGGAGCTAAGGGTGAAACACAGTAAAAATGGGTTGTGTGTCATCAGGGAACTATAAGGAAGAATGTCGCAAAACCGATACGCAAAAAAGGATTAAAGTGAAGAGCGCTGGACGTTTTCTTAAGACATTTCTACAAGGAAAAGGAAAAAAAAAAATCTTTCAGGTTTTGCGTTTTTTTGTGGGTGGTTAAACTGCGGGGTGTCCAACTGACCAGGCGACAAGTAGGGGGTAGGTGTAGGGGTTTTGACCCCTTTAAAACAGTTGAATCGTTAAAACACGTGTTTTAACACTTGGATCGCTTTACAGACAGCTTTTTTGTTCAAGGGTTATGTGGACAGGCATTCTTGGGATTTTTTAAGGCTTTAAAGAAGGGGGTATTTCAGCACAAAATTATTTCCCTTTTTTCTTGGTGCTTGAAAAGAAAATTCCGGATTTTTGGCATAGTGGTAACGCATGAACATAAAAGTTAACGAGACTTCCTGTGTGTCCGGTTAGGTTATGACCCTCCCGTCGCCGGTACTTTTGCTCTGCACCCATAATGTCCATATGTGTTCCATAAAATACCATTGACCCATGACCTGGTCAATGAAAGTGGCCCAAATCCTGCGACTTGGTTACTTTTTCGAGGTTTGGGGGCATGATTTCGTATTCCTTTTGGTTTTAGGTTAGCTCGTAAATAGCCATATGAAACCTCGCTCTGACTTTTCAGAGGAGCACTTGTATTAGAGATACTTTTTCTGGGTTGGCATAATAGGGTCCAGCTAAAGCCAATGTCCACGGTTTTAGCCTTCTCCAAAGAAAGGGCTAAAAGCCGACACTCTTTTTCAAGCCCTAATTAAAACTGGCAAAAGAAACTCATTTTGGAGAAAATACACGAAACTTATTCCTCCTGTCGTTCTTTTTTTGTAAATGAAGCTAGTTTATGGGACGTGGAGTTAACTTTCATGAAGAAAATTAACTAAAAACTTTAAAAAGTGAAAATTGTTTAAAAAGATTGCGCCTTTTTGTGAGTTTGAAAAAGCAGCTGGAATGGTTACGAAGTAAGGAGTAAAAAGGGAAAAAATGGCGTTTGGGGACAAAAGAAATAGACCTTCAATGAATGCGTACTTTTAGACTCGTTTTCTCGGACTCAATAGTCAATACTGACCCTTGTGACCTGTTGGAATCCTTTGTATTCCGTCCGGAGCGTAACCGAAGTCTGGCCACTGGTCAAACGGCGATGTGAAACTGACATTCGTCAGCGTCCACGTCGATTTTCAATTTTACTTTTAGATCACACACTATCCGAAGCCCTCGTCATGGAAAGGTGCGTCCCAGTCGAAATTGGAAGATAAATAACAGCTGGAAAGGAAAAATCTCAGGATTGTGGGGAAAATACCGCTTCCCAGAGCAGTACTGGATCACTTTTAAGAGTTTTATTGTAAAAGTTGTCACCTGCGTTTTAACTTTCAAAAAAAGAGAAAGAAGAAGTAGGAAATTAAAGCGCTAGACGGTTTTCTGGGAAGCTGGAGCAAATAAAAAAGGGGGAAGGGATTTAAGGGGAAGCTTTGGGTCATTTTCTTCAAAACTTCAAAAACCTGGTCGTTTTTGAATTGACCCTCGACCCTAAAGCTCTCAAGTTTTAAGTTGCTTGTCCTATTGCTCGCTGAAGAGAGTATGTTTGCAAAAAAGGATGCTTAGCTGAGGTCAAACGAGGTCAGTGTACATTGACCTTAGTTAGTAGTTTTTCAATCCAGACTGGATTGAACTACGTCTGGGAATCCTCTCGAGGCGCTTGGAAAAACGGCGCAGAGGGAAAACTGCACAGTACACATATACCTCCGTAGAAAGAAAAAGTCATGCAAATTGTCCCCTTTTGGGTTGAATCTTCTATTTTGGGGGGCCGGACTACCGTCTTGCCAACAATCACCCGAAAATAGAGTACTGCACAGTACGTACGGAGTGGACAGTGTCGTACCCAAAAACTGACCCTTGCCACCCTTCATTTTCCACCCCCTGGGAAGCTCCCAAACTTTTTGCTGTAGGGAACCCGAAGGGGTTCAAACCTTCACTCCAATGCCCAGTCTACAATGAAACTTTGGTCAGACAAGGTCAGATCCGGGCTATTTGCAAAAAGTTCCGTCTAGTTCAGTTATTCCATTAACTTGTGTCGAACGCCTTATGTAAAGTTTCAAAAGTTACAGTGTTTACTGTTTTTGCTAAATGAAAACCAGTGACATCTGGAAAAAGGACCGTTTTTCTAGCTTTCAGTGAGTGTGGCACAGTTTTTCAATTTTTCGAGATTTATTTGGCACATTTTTGCTTCTCTTCAACGTCGTGCAAGCGATTCCACACGCGTGATATACTTGGGTATTGTGGTGTTGTTGGAAGCCATTCCTTTCGTTGTTTAGTACCCATTATACAGGTTTGTTTTGGGACCCCATCCCCCTTTTTTTTCTATGAACGTCTCGTAAAAATACTGTAGAATATTCCTGGTCTTTCATTGTTGGCGTATTTTTACAAGCTGTTTTGGTACCCGGTCTGTTTCGGAACTTTCGGGCGAACTTTTTTTTTGTAACGCCCAAAGAATGCTATGGCAATAGGTTTATGGTAGGGTGGAGTCATCAAAGACCAATCGAAACCCGAAAAAAGGCAGTTAATGTACGGGGGAGGTTGAGGGAGAATGGCGGAAAAGGCGGTAACAGGGCCATGGTGCATTTGTTGGGATCGCGGGTTGTACCACGCGCTGCTCTCCTCTCATAAAAAGTGCCATATAAAAGATACGAGCCCAATCATACCCCCGCCTGCCTGAAACGTTCGGTAGCCATTTGCTGGTTAGTAGTATGAACCGTATTACTCTTGCACACGAACCAAAAACTCCCCCCCCCCCCCCCGCACCATTATTTTTCATCTCAAGCGCGGGGATAATACTTTGTGCAATTCGCTTGCAAGCTATGGGCTGTGTGCGTAAGAACTCGTGAGTAAACAGGGAGAGAGTGAGAGGGGGTGAGAAAAGAAATGCGACTATAATCCCCAGATCGATTTCATAAACATAACTCGTGTCTTGATATATATCTTTCTCTCTCAGAGTATGAGCGAAATGTCCGCCGCTTTCTCACCCCCCCCCCCCCCCAAACGTATATAAATCCCACACACCCCTAGCTGTCAGAACTGGTTAGCGATACAGATTCCATATCTGTTATTATTATTTTTTTCCGTCACTACGCTTGATTAAAAAAAAATTCCGTTGAAACCTATGTTAAGCGTGCAGGAAATGGCTTTTAGGATTAGGGGGATGAGACGGTTTTTCCTTAAGATGTGTGCGTGTTTGTTGAAACCAGGCATCAATTTTCTTTCCCGTTTGCAAGACGTTTTTATCCTTTTATGACTCAGAAGGACTGGCCAATTCCGGTAGCTGAATCTTTTGGTAACGACCTTAACCTCCGTCTTGTGCGGGACCAGACCATAAAAATCGTCCGTACATCGGCAAGCAAGCACCATTCCAGCTTCAGCCCTCAATAACCTTTGAGCCCTTCTTTACTTTTGAATGCAATAGCCCCAGCGAAACTCGTAAAGCCATCAGAGTCGGAGAACGATAAAAGGAAAACGGAAAACGAGCGGAAATTTCCTGAGCCGTTCAAAGAATGTTTTCTAACACTGGTCAAGTTAAGGTTGCGATTTCAGTATTGTACGATCTGTCTTTTACGAACCTAGGTTACCGCATTTATAGACATGAACACATAGATAGTCCCCTCTGGCTAGGCATAGATAGGGCTGATAGTAAATAAGGAAGGTTTCGATGACTGTAAAGGGTTGTTATCGTGATGACACGACCCAAGTGGTCATCATTGATACGTTCAGCTACCCTTTTTGATATGCCATGATTAAGCTTTAAGGACGTAGATGACATCCAGCTGAGCATGTCATGGTCCAGCTGCGTTGTCCTGGTGCCTAAAACGGCATCTCGAAAAGGTTAGGCATCGATGTCACTCTTATCCCCCTATTCATTATCTACCGTATGAAATCCAGGTGACCTCAGGTCACCACTCAGATTCCCAGCTGGACACCACGCGTCGTTTCAACAAGTCGCCCTCATTTGTTCACTAGGCCTCAAGTGAGACCTCGTTATCAATCTGCAGTAACAAACTTCGACTGCCAAACACATGAAACTTGTTTTTCATAGGATTCTTAACGGGTTTCAGATTTCTATGAACCAAACGTTTCATAGTTTAATTAATTTAATAGTATTAAATGGTAAATAAGAAAGATCATGGACCATGATGGATAGGCTGATTGTAAACTCAGCACATCATGAAACTTGTTTTTCACAGGTTTCGTACAATTTCAACAGAGATTTCCCTTCTTAGCGGGGTTGTTTTACGAAACAAAAGTTTCATATTAATTAATTGAATAGTTTAATTAATTAAATGGTAAATAAGAAACATGATAGGCTGATCAGCACGGAACTTGCAAGCTAGTGATAACTGAAACTAAATTTTATGGAATATTAAGGAGGTTAGTGAGAAATGGCTAAAGTTATGAATCCGCACGCTCTGTTGCCGGAAATGTGGATATTTTGGGACAGTCAAAAGGTCAGGTCGTAGATCAGCGAGGTCAGGAGCAGATGTACGGTATAGTACAGTACATGCGGAAGGGGAAAAAGATGACCTCGTCCGGTCAACAGCTGCACATGCACCCCCCGAATAGGTCGTATGTGAATAAGCTTTTGGAGTGTGTGACTCGTGCCGGGACATGTTTTTCCGGGTTCACCTTGCGCGCTTTTCCATTTTTCACAATTGACAATCTTTTTCCGCATATTTTCTCCCCCTTTACAGGGTTGAGAGGAGCGTGTTGGCATTGTGATTGTGCCCAATCTTAAGCTTCCTTATGAATGTGCAAATTCCCCGGTCCCCTGCGACGTCTCTCATTGAACTCATTGAACATTTGACAAATAAAGCTGACCTATTAACAAGTTTCCCAAAATGGCTCCTGAACTTTCGGTCATCTTGTCAACAACAAACAAAAAAAAAAAACCTTAACCTTAGCACACATGTCAGCTGCCATTTGGGTGGCTTTTGTCTTGGTGTTTGAAGAATCCGGAAGTCTTGTAGAGAAGAAACTAAAAAAATATCTTTTTTATTTTTCGTTTGTATTTTTGTAGGCAGTATTGGATTGGAAGAAAACCATTTTTGACGTTGGAAGATGAGTTCGGCGTGCAGCGTGCCTCCCGCCCAGCGTCCAGCCCATCCATTACCGACTTCCCCTCAAGAATTGCCTCATCCGTCCCCTCCTTCGCCCATCAGTTACGAAGGTCGTGTAAGCGTCCTTCCTCCCAACGCATCTTTACAATTGGAAGCGTCGAGTGGCGATAATTCCGTCTTGAGGTTCAGCACTGCACCTTCTACTCCACTTTTAGCCGGGCGAGAAAGCGGCCGTTCACACTCGAGCGAAGGCTATCCCCATTTCAAAGGTGTGCACGACTTTGTTGCGGAAGGAAACGATTTCCCGCTCTATTCCCCCCCTAGGAACAAGAACACCGTGGTTTTTAACCAGAACATGCATGCCCACAATTACTACAAGCTGCAGCAACAACAGCAGCATTTGGGCTTCCCGCACAAGTACGACAGCAGTGCTCAGGAAAGGAAATCTCCGCCATGGGAGAGTCACCAGGCAAAGATGATCACGCCGCCCAGATCCACGCCTAGCAACACGCTGTACAATACGCACAATACACCCAACGATTCCGGGATATCGCCAGGTACAGGCGCCTCTATTTCACCGGCAGCGACGGGTACGTCCGATGAAGGCAATCCGCAGTTCAAAAGCGGGTTTCTGGGAAAAGTGAAGATGGAACCTGATATGGAGGCCAATCGCACCGAGAGCGAGTCTCCCGTTTCAGATGCGGGCCATTTCTCGGATGAACGACAGCCTGACGACGATGCTAGCTCAAGGTGAGTGGAGTTTCTGTTATACTTTCTTTTAATACTTGTTTGGGGTGTCTTGCATATTGAAAAATTGTTTTTACTGAATTTATTTGATTAATTTTGCAATTTTGTTTCAGATTTTCGGGTTATCGAGGGGATCCGATGGATGACGATGAAGATATGGAAGAAGATGAGATTTTGGAAGGACATGAAGGACAAGCGAGTGACGCATTGTCGCGTTTGCAGAGAGCGCTGGAACACAGCGGTGTACTGCGGTCAGTCTACACGGGCGGGAATAACGACGAAACCTCCGCGGACGATGGCCACCAAGCAGAAGTCTACCAATGCCAGTTATGTTCGTATTCGGGCACGTCCAAGTTCCATTTCAGCGCGCATTTGAACACGCATTTTGACCTGAAATGCACCCAATGCGACTTCACGGCGCGGACCGAGTCCAAGCTGCGCGCACACATGAAAACCTCCCATGATTCCATGGAGGACGGAGAGCAGGAGCCCGGGGTCCGCATCCCACGTGTCAATGCGCAGGGCAAAGTCAAGACTTTCAAATGCAAGCAATGCAACTTTGTCGCCGTCACCAAACTCGATTTCTGGGAGCATTCCCGCACGCACATCAAAGCCGAAAAGCTGCTGACTTGCTCCAAATGCCCCTTTGTCACCGAGTACAAGCATCATTTGGAGTACCATTTGCGAAACCACTTTGGGTCCAAGCCTTTTAAATGTCCCAAGTGCAATTACTCCTGCGTGAATAAATCCATGCTCAATTCCCACATGAAGTCCCATTCAAACGTTTACCAGTATCGCTGCTCAGACTGCACTTACGCCACCAAATATTGCCACTCGCTCAAACTCCACTTGCGAAAGTACAGCCACAAACCCTCGGTCGTCCTCAATTCAGATGGGACGCCCAATCACGTCCCGGTCATCGACGTGTACGGAACCCGACGTGGACCCAAAAAGAAGGACGGCAGCGGCAGCACGAGTAGCAACAATAGCCATGGATCGGGTGGCGACGCACCTGTGAGGAATTCCGCGACATCCCCCGCAGCCTCCAATCCACCTAATCCGAGCCCTATGCCGTTCTTAGGACTCAATCCTTTCCCCAATTTGAACGGTCATCCGTACGGATTTCCTTTCGGTTTGTTAAGCCAGGGTTACTCGGATTCATTGTTGCAGGACAAGTCATCATCCCTCGCCCGAGACAACAAAGAACCCTCCCCAGCCCGGGAAAGGCCCACCCCAGATACGTGCGAACAGCTCAAGTGCACGTTGTGCGATTTTGTCACGAATTCGCGGGAAACTTTGTCGCAGCATCTGGTCCGACATGCGACGTCGGAGAATCGTGACTTGGCCAGCCTCTTTGGCATTCACAGCCATCAAGATAATAACTCGCAGAGGACAGAAAGTCGTTCATCAAGGAAAGTACCGTCCGTTTCCAACCCTACGCCTTCTCCACCCAGTCAGCCAGACACCCAAATGGCAGCAACAGCGCCTGCTGTGAAAGAATACCTTAGTCGCATGTTTGCCAATCCGCTGTTGTTTGCACCAGGCTTGACGCAAGGTTCCATGCATAATCCCCTGCTTACACCCCGCTTGCCAATCAAGGAAGAACGTCAGACGCCGCCGACCCCACTGACCTCGCCTCCGTTGTCCCCGGTCTCGACTAGACCTCGCAATAGCTCGACAACCACAGTTCCTTTGGACCTGAGCCGAGAGGGTGTCAATACACCGCCATTGCACGCAGGATCGCCACAAGAGCAGCGGGAAAAACCGGCCAAGAACCGGCGAAAGGGTCAAGCCTTCAAACTCGAGCGGATTGCGGTACGACTTCAAGAAAGGCAATCTCCGCCGGACAGTACGTCCACATCTCCGGCTCCTCAGGATCAGGAAGAGGATTTCGAGAAGCTTGAGGGGGAGGACAAGGTGGAAAACAAAGCTGAAATACAATGGGGAGGAGCTTATTCGTGTGGATTTTGTGACATTGCATTCAAAGATGTCGTCATGTATACGATGCATATGGGGTACCATGGCTATCAAGACCCTTTCACGTGCAACATGTGCGGACAGCAAACTCACGATAAACTCGCCTTCTTTTTGCACATTGCAAGGTCGTCCCATGCTTAAAATCCATGCTGCGTCCCATGCTTAAAATATAATGGTTTCTAGAGCAGCTTAATTAAAAAAAGAGTTTAAAACTCAGGGATACAAGAAAGCCAGAAGAATCCATGTTTTTATTTTGGAAAGAAGAGCAAATACTATTAACTCATTTTTGGGTCGAAACAGTCGCGTTTGTTTTTGGGCAAAAAACTCAGGGAGACACAATGTTTTGAGTGCCATACTGTACAGTTGTAACTATTTTCTCCCCGAAATGTATTGGCATTGCTCTTGCTTGCAAGTCTTGTAGAGCCAACCTCTTGGTTAAAAGAAGAGATGACTTTTTTTCCCGTAAAACAAAGCACGAGTTATGTGGTTGCTGTTCGTGTCAGATTCACCCCACCTGTCAGTGCAATTGCGTATTTTTTTTTCATTTTTAGCAATTAACCTAACCATTATTATATCCATGCAAACCTGGAATGCCTGTTTTTTATAGTGAGCGGATATATCCCATAACTTTGGCTTGGGTGGATTTCCTAAATTATTCTGGTGTGGATTTGTCTTACCTAGTCCTTTTGTTTCCCCTGAAGATAAGAAAACGTTGTCCTAAGTTTAATTTACGTAATTTACATATTTCGGAACAAAACGGGTATCCGTGCGCAACACGTTGGAAGTATTAATTTTGCCAAAACATCTGTAGCAAACTAAATGCCATCAGAATATTTGTACCAGCTTTCCTTTTTCTTCTGTGGTCTTTGTTTCACAATTGCACATTTCCTGTCAATGTTATGAAATCAAAAACTTGTTTATGTTCGTTTTTCCCTACTTTTCCCTAGTCAAGTGTTACACGAGTACGAAGTGTGGGATTATCGCCAGCTATATACCTCTGTTGTATAATTGTACACGAAAAAAAGCAGCAAAGTGAGGCTTTGTAAGATAGCAGTGTTTGGACAGTTAGTTGCGATCTCCCAAAAAATTTGAAAACGGGTATTTGTGTTCAATCTTCCATCCTTTAAGTTTCTCAGGTATTTTCGTACATGTAGATGAGACCAAAATGCTGGGCAGTACTTTGGTATGATGTTCTCTGCAAAAAAAAGGCCTTGCTCCGTAGCTTTATTGCTTGAAATGTCTGCTTTTTTAATGGTTTCAAAGATGGCGGGAGCCCAAAGTGTTAACATTAGTAGTCTTAGAAAATTTTTGTGTATTTTGTATTTTAAGGAAAAAAAAGTTGTGTTCTGGGCAAACTAATCCAAAAAGTTAGGGTTTGAATGTGGCGCACTGCCTTAAGATGATTGGATGGGTGCGTGTGGGTCTGACAATAAAATTATTCCACTTTAAGTAAATTCCACTCTCAGTTCAATCGAATTGTAAAACGTTGTTTATTTCCTAGTTTGGAGACATAGTCACTGACATAAAGGTTGTGTGAATACCACTATAAAGCAAAATATTGCTGTTTATTCAACTTGAGTCGCTTGTGAAATGCTAACGCTTGCGGATGAGCTCGGACACATTGTGGGGCAAAATCCAGCACTCGTAGCATATCCAAACTTTTCGCACGAGACAGGGCGACGTAAGCTTGTCCAGGCTCGAAAACACGAGAGAGAGTCATTTCTACGCAATCTAAAGTCATACCCTGTGACTTGTGAATTGAAAACGCCCACGCTAAACGCAAAGGAACCTGCGTACGTGTGACGGTGCCAGTTGAGCTGGGTAAGGCAAACTTTTCTCGTTTCAGCACTTCCACCACCCCATTAGCAAACCGCACCACTGGTAAATCTTCTTTGAATCCCGTGATGACTCCGCGCGCTCCGTTGACCAGTCCGCGAGATAAATCCACATTTTTAATTAGCATAACTTGCGCGTTGACTACCAAGGTTAATTTTTTCGGCGCTAAAACTAGCTGGTCCAAGTTTTTTTCCATCGACGGATTACTGTCAATGGCTACAAAGACTTGAGCGGAGCCGGGTAAAGCGTCTAGCTTGGTTTGATTTATGTGGTCAACGTCGTCGGAATGGGTACAGAGCTTAGTAGCTACGAGTCCATTCTTCTCGATCGTTTGGAAAGCCGTGTCTTTCAGTCTCTGGCAGATTTGCTCCGAACACTCGCCCATTCGAACAGCTTCCAAGATTTTCACAAACTGCTGGTCAGACTGGCGGTGTACAGTCGTTAGCTCAAACAGATTATGAACGCAATTTCGCCATGACGCGCTTTGAAAGGCAAACGTCTGCGTTTTGGCTTTGTCTCCCTTGCTGACGGGCGGTAATTGCAGAAAATCCCCACAGAGAATTAACTGAATTCCCCCAAAGGGTTTGTCGTTTTTGCGAACGGCCCGTGCGACTGCTTCTAGCTTGTCAAAGAAGTTGCCGTTTACCATAGAGATCTCGTCAATGATCAAATGCTGGCATTGCTTCCATTGGGCAGCAACTGCCTTCCGACTAGCTAACTGAACGCACTGCTCCAGCGACGTTTCACCGCTTCCGATTCCTAATTAATGGGGGTATAGTTTAGAACTTCTCCCAATATGCAAGCTTTGTTTCAGTTTTCTTACCTGCGAAACCATGCAGGGTAGTTCCGCCAATATGACAAGCTGCTATCCCCGTACTGGCCGTCACAAATGTGACGTCAGGAGGTAAAGTACTCACGATGCGTCGCAATAAGAAGGATTTCCCAGTTCCAGCACTGCCGGTAAAAAAGAGGTTCTTCTTCTTGCTTACAGCTTCTAATACTAGCTTCTGTTCCTCGGTCAACTGGAATGGATTCATATACCGAGACAAGCTTCGTTTGGCTTGTGTACTCGTAATTTCTTGATGGGAATCGTCTGATTTGCGTTTCAAGCCTTGCACAGGTTGGCTTTGTATTCTAGGAATATTGCCGGATTGTTCGCTCAGCACTTTGGAAGCACGCTGTCCTGTCTTGACAGCTATGAGGTCTTTTGCAGTCAAGGGACTGATTTCAGAAAATGAGCGGGATCTGGAAGACAAAAGCCTTTCTCTGGCGGACACTGGAGTGCGAACAACTTTGAGTTTAATAGAAATCGACCGTAGGAATTGTATCAGCTGGTCAGGAGGCGCATTGGAGACCAGAAGATACTTTTGAGAGCTGTTGATGACAAACGTAGCTTTGCCTTCTTTACAGAATTTTCCATGGATTGCGGCATCTTTCAATGCATAGCTCTGAGGAGGGAGTTTCTTGACTTCCACTTTAAGGATGAGATCTTTGAATTCATTACGTCCTAGAATCAAATTGGCATCTTTTAAGACTACCTTCTTGGCGCTACTTCCTGTTCCTATGTGTTCTACTGTTAACGTGCACAACAAAGGCGGGCAGTTGAACTCCTTTGGGGGCGAACATTGACTCGAATCCATTATTAGTTTAAAAGTTTCTTTGAATGCACGCTAATCCGGGCTCCTGTAAAGCCAATAAATCTATATTAAGTACTTGTGTTTAGATTAATAAACTCAATTTACTTTGTTCCTCTTTTTCCTGCCGCTGTCCGTTGTTTTCCCTCACAGAAGGCGCGCAAAAGGTGACAATAGGTGGAAAGATCTTAAACACGCCCTTCTTTGAGGCTGGATTTCCATTAAACTAGCCCTAGGGCGTGAAAAGTGAAAAACCGTATACAAGCTACGCAAGCGGTGAATCCCAGGAAGAAAAGCACTTTGAAATGCACGTTTGACTTTTCGATTTGAGTCTGATTATAATAAACATGGACATCGCTGAAATTTTCAATACATATCAGGCGAATCTCGACGGTGAACAGGACCTGAGAGAGGTATAAATTACAAGCATTTCTTAAAACAACATTTAAAAAATATTGACGACTTAACTCTTTTAATTTTTAGGAAATTCGTGTGGTCGTCAGAGAAATAGACCAAACTGCTCGAGAGATACTCATAACTTTACAGAAGATACACAAAGAAGATGGAACTCGACAAAGTACTGATAGAGAATAATAAAGCAAAAGAGAATAATAATAGCGAACTAAGGTTAACGCTTTTTTGAATTTATTTTTTGTTTTAGTTCAGAGTCTGTGTCAAAAAGCGGAGGACCTTTTCAAACAAGTAAAAAACCAGTATGCTACACTAGCGTCGAAGGTACCGCCGAGGCATTATTATCGGTTTAATGACCACTGGAGATGGTTGAATCAGAAGTTGGCGTTTCTAGCTACCTTGATGATATACCTGAAGGAAGAGCGCCTCGCACTATGGCTCGAAGTAGCTGCATTATTAGGCAGTAAGTTTGGTGGGTGCCATGGGTCGTCGTGTTTTAATATTTTTTTCTTTCGTTTAGTTTGTACCCAAGAAGAGGAAGGCTTTCATCTTGATTTGGAAGATTATTTAAATGGCTTATTACAGCTGGCTTCCGAATTGGTAGACTTATTTAACCTGCTTAATAGGTTTATAGAATTATAGCCTAATATTCCGCTATTCTAGTCTCGGTTTGCGGTTAACAGCGTGACAGCTGGCGATTATAACAGACCAATTCTGATTGCAAGATTCGTGTCGGACCTCAATGGTGGATTTCGCTTATTGAATCTCAAGAATGATACTTTGAGAAAACGCTTTGATGCTTTGAAGTATGACGTTAAGAAGATCGAAGAAGTGGTTTACGATCTTTCCATCCGAGGATTGAAAAGCCCAAAGGAGACCTGCTAATTCATGTTGTGGTCTGCATTGCCTAACTTTAGCGTGTTGTCCTTCATTTGTACTGAAAAGCTTACGTAACTTGTTTATCCAAAAGACACGTAGCTTTGCCCTGTTATGATACAACGTATTCAAACTTCGCGCTCGTTACGGTTCAGAGGTTACAAGCTGACATGCTAGACCAAAGACTACGAACAACTTAGGTGCAATGTTTTCTTACTATCTTTATTGTCCAGTATTCAAACAGAAACTTATAAAAAGTCTAATGTAAAAAACTTAGGCTTCTTCTCGTACGAATGAGTAGTTTCGACGCAATTTGGGTCAAACAACTTTTTCGTTTTGTCCCGGACTTTTTTAAAAGTACGCGTATGCTCACATCTGTGGGAGCTGCGATTCGCGGTTTGATTGGCCTTCATGTTTTCGTAGGGTATATTTTCGATGTTTCTCGTCAAAATCTTGGATTAAATGCTAAATTTGGCGCGTTTGGTTTAAAGAAAGGTTTGAGGACTACGACCTCATCGTCTGTGTCCATCGAATCCAATGTTGTAATTGGTAAGCTAATATTGCTAGTCTAACACTAAACTTTAAAACAAGAAATGGCCCGTAATAATGCCCTTGGAAACAACAACTGTTTAAATTTTGCTATGATGACATTGGTTCTGGTTTGTGAAAATTATATTTTATCAGTCTTAAAGAAAAGTTTAAGCAACGCTGAATGCTTAATTAAATGAGATGAGTTTAAACTTTTGTCTAAATGTAGTTGAAAAGTGGCGAGGGTTATATATTCGCTCGCTGAATAAGTTTAGGACGTTTGTTATTATGTTCCCAAAAAAACATAAAAAAATACCGCGTGTTTAACTATAGAGTCACGAATCTTAAATTGTATTTATGTATTATCTCTTTTTCCAGGGTCTCTTGCTGCCAGCCCACTTCCACAACTACCCTTTATGTTTTGAAATAGTCGTTATTACTTCCTCTTTCCATTGGGGCTTGTTTCTTCAGCCGTCTTTTTTCTAGACTGTGTATTGTAGACTTCTTGGGACTATCTCGCTAGTGTTAGTGCACGTCGGTGTTATGCATGTAGCTATGACTTCTCTGTTGCCGTTGTCTTCCCCTGTGAAACGGCTTTTAGGCTGGAAAAGAGGCGAAGGTGAGGATAAGTGGAGTGAAAAAGCTGTCAAAAGTCTCGTGAAAAAGTTGAAGAAAAGTGGTGGACTCGACGAATTAGAAAAGGCCATCAGTACCCAAAGCGCCGTCACCAAGTGCATCACTATCCCCAGGTATATTTGGAAAACAAATTATTATAGCTTGGTTATCTTTCTCCGTGTCATCACGATTTATTTTTTGACATTTTTTCCCACTTCTTTTGCACTGCTAACACGTATGCTTTTCAGATCACTGGATGGTCGTTTGCAAGTGTCCCAAAGAAAGGGCTTGCCTCACGTCATCTACTGCCGACTTTGGCGTTGGCCCGATTTGCAATCTCACCACGAGTTGAAAGCGTTGGAGCATTGCGATTATGCGTTTCATCTGAAAAGAGACGAAGTCTGTGTCAACCCGTACCATTACACCAGAATAGAAACTCCAGGTAAATCCCCGAAGAAACCAAGACACCTTAAACGATTTTCCTTTTCATTGACATCCATCTTAAATCGCTTTCATCGTTTCATCGTCCATAGCTCTTCCACCCATTTTGGTTCCTCGCAATAACGAATCACAGATTAGTCCATCAGACTTTCCGTCTCTGGACGATCTGGCCAACTCCATCCCCGATAACGAAGATTTCCCGATGGCAGCTCCATCGAGTCCGTCGAGCCTATCATCACCTCTAAGTGCAGGGCCTGTGTCCAGTCCTGGCTCCAACACAGCCTCCGAAGGCTCCCCCAACTTCCCTCTCACGGAAACGCCTCCTCCAGGCTACATGTCCGAAGATGGAGACACTCAAGAACCAGCCGATAATCTAGGTAAAAAAAAATAGCGTAAAGTCAAAAAGCGTAAAAAAAAATATAAAAAAAAAAATATTTTCTTTGCGCAGGATCAAATCGTATATCTCCAAGTCCAGCTGTTGAAACACAGCCTGTTCTCTATTGCGAACCAGCCTTTTGGTGCTCCATCAGTTACTACGAGCTCAACACGCGGGTGGGAGAAACTTTCCACGCCTCCCAACCTTCTATTACTGTTGACGGCTTCACAGGTGGAAGCTAATAAAATTTCTGACTATGCCGTTTGTATTTTTCTAAATCTTTCTTTTTCCCTGAATTTGTAGATCCCAGCAACTCGGAAAGGTTTTGTCTCGGATTGTTGTCAAACGTCAATAGAAACCCTGTGGTCGAACAAACTCGTCGCCATATCGGAAAAGGAGTTCGCCTCTATTACATTGGTGGTGAAGTTTTTGCTGAATGTCTGTCAGACTCCTCTATTTTTGTCCAATCTCCAAACTGCAATCAACGTTATGGTTGGCATCCGGCCACTGTCTGCAAAATACCGCCAGGTATTGCTTATTGGGTTTCCGTTCATTTTTCGAAACCTTATCACTATTTTTCCTGTGCCTGTAGGTTGCAACCTTAAAATTTTCAACAATCAAGAATTCGCTGCGCTGCTATCTCAGTCTGTATCCCAAGGCTTCGAAGCCGTCTATCAGCTAACCCGTATGTGTACCATTCGGATGAGTTTTGTCAAAGGTTGGGGGGCCGAGTACCGGTAAATTTACTTTAGCCGTGTGCCATGATCATTATTTTATTATATTTTTTTGGGTTAACGACTTTTTCTTTTAATGTTGTTTAGTCGGCAGACGGTTACGTCGACTCCCTGCTGGATTGAACTGCACCTTAATGGTCCGCTGCAGTGGTTGGACCGAGTGTTAACCCAAATGGGTTCACCCAGATTACCATGTAGTTCTATGTCGTGATAAGGGGAAACCCAGAGCAAATCAACAAGTTGGGGGGGTAGTTTGGAACTTTTTATACGTAGCTGCATCTCAGTGCAACTGAAAATGGCAGAAGGCTTACCACTTTCGCTATTGATTTTTCATCGCTTTTGGCAAGAGGAAAAATTCAGCAACTTACTGACTCCGATCAACCTAAAGCTAAATGTTTTCAAAGTGTTTGTGTATGTGATAATGCAAGATCGGCGGATATGGGACGTCTACTATACTCTGCTGTGAACTCTTTTTTCAAATGGATGAGTGTAACAAAACTTCAGCTTGAAGAATGGTGTATGCATGTGATTGTGACAAGCGTGATAACTTTGGGGGAGAAAACGGCCTTCGATATTGATCCCGGTAACTGCTGCCCGCAACATTATTTCTTTAAGGTCCATAGACTGGATAGACGCAGGTTACTTTTGGTTCGAAAGTACAGAAGAGACCATATGTGGTTTGGGGATCCGATGCCGATAGCCATTGACGAGGCTGCATTTTTCAGAACGTTTTCTTTTCTTTCTTTTGTTTGTTTGTCTACGACAGACGACTTATGCACAATTGAAAGAACGAACGATTGTGCTTCTTGGAACTGAAAAAAAAATATGTTAGAATTCTGAGTGGTATTAACCTCCGTAGGCAGTAGCAGCTTGGTTCGTAATGGTAGGATTTTGTAGGTAGACGTAGGCTTATGCGTAGTAAGTTTTTTTGCTGTGTTATTACTATTATTAGTTGTTATGGTATTATCTTCCTACTTTTGACATGTTAAACCACTTATCATTTCTTTTTCTTGGTTAACTTCTGTTCTTTTTACATTGAATATTCAACTTTTCCGTATTTTATAGTAAGCCGCAATACCGTTTATCCCCGGAAACAATTTTTCTCCATAGCCACACAGCTTTTTAAACCATCGCAACAATAGTTCCATAACTTTCCTGATGGGGTGATGCTTGTTGACCACGTCACCTCATGAGGAAAAGCCCGGTATCAAACAGTACAATTTGAACAGTCTCAGGTTCCACTTCACAGCTACATATAACTACAGCCAACCACGCTTTTCCCCCAAGCCTTTGCTTGCCATTTCAGTGAATGCGTTGATGTAATCTTAAAAAAGAAACTCCCGATAAGGGCTAAGAATTTCCCCGTGCAGAGTCGTTTCTCCGCCCCCACTTCGAAGGGTGCGTCAGTCTTAATTTCTTATAAAGGCCAAACTTCTATGTAAATTTCTATGTTTCTTGTATTCTTGCATTTGTAAGTTACCAGCAACAGATTCAGGTACGCAGCTGTGTATACTCCAGTGCCTCCTATTTACCACCGGATTTTTTTGTTATGTGTTAGGCAGATTTTACATGGGTTATTGCTCAATAGCGATTTATAGATGAAGTCCCATCTTATTTTTCAGACTCAGATTTCTTCCTGTGTTATTTTCAATTCTCCGCTTTTGTCATTGGATTTCTCAATATCCACAATACACACCACAAAAAGGCAGCCGAAAACATCTGTAAAAACGTATAAAGAAAGAGAGATGAAGAAAAACCAGTTACGTAACATAAGCAATGTGAAGGGCTGTTGTATTTTCAACATTTGGCCGTCCAAAATGCCGGACTAGCACAGGGGAACTTCAAAACACATGAAAAGGGTTGTTGTTTCAGATATAAACGTATCCCAGGTATTCTTTTCATTGTTGCTCAATCCCAAGGTGCTCTGGGGAAATGGCTTCTACTTCTTTTTGGTTTGGAGAAATCCATGGTCATTTGTACCGCACTAAAAGAAGAGACTGTGACCCCCACCATAGCTAGAAGTGCTGCAATTGAAGACGCTTTGCGCTCCAAGCATGTTCTAGTCTTAAGAAAAGTTATATAACAGAGCTTTCAAGTTTTAAAAAATCTGCCTTACTGTTTGAGTCCATTTGGAAGCGTGGAGAGGCATTCTTGCAAACATTACTCGTATAGTGGCTGTGCTTCTCAGCCACAAACAGGCACTTAGAGATGGTAAGACCTAAATAAGAAATATAATGTATATTGTACTGCGTAAAACCAAATTTGTCACAAAAACCTTGAAAGGCCGCCAAGTAGCCTTGCCTGCGCCGTCCGACGTTAGAAAAGGAAGAAGGCATCGTATAAGACGGGAGTTACCATAGTAACGCCTTTGGCTATACCGGTATTCCTACCTAGTTAAACCAGCTGTTTTCAGTGAACGAGTGAAGGGTGCTCACGACTGGTGTTGCAGAATAGGCTCAGATCAAACAGACGAAGTGGAACACGGGAATGTGTTACATGTGTATGCGGCTCCAGTTTGGAAATGGGCCGATGCTAAAAAGAAATCACTCTTCACTGTTTACAATCCTCATAGACGGTAAGCACATGAGCGCAACAATATTCTGGACTTAAAAGACCTGTGCAGAACTTTACGGTCGGTTTGTGTATATTCTGTTCACGATGTATATAAACTTATTTTCTGACATTTAATTTTTCAGATTAAAAGTCAACTCGCATTGGAATAGTTGAGTACAGAATTAAAGGATCTCTAGCGATTAACGTCGAATACCTACCGTACGGGTACGGCGTAGTGCAAAAATGGCCTTAGTTAGAAGCAATCTTCTACGCGTCTGTTTGACGAAGAACAGCGTTCGATGCGTTGTTAGTAAACATTCTTCCAGGTGCTATATTAGCGTGTTCCTTTTAGAAAAAAAGATCGTAACTCATTATATAATGATT
This sequence comes from Lepidurus packardi, assembly GCA_023053545.1. Classification (NCBI taxonomy): domain Eukaryota; kingdom Metazoa; phylum Arthropoda; class Branchiopoda; order Notostraca; family Triopsidae; genus Lepidurus; species Lepidurus packardi. The sequence continues at coordinate 7,190,280 of JAKZAN010000006.1, read as the reverse complement.
AAATAATAGCATCCATAGCTCAAGCGTGGCATGCTCAGATACTAGGCCATCCGCTAGTCAAGCTTCTAATATGATGGAGATCGGCACTCGAGCTATTTTTAATTCCGATCATGATGCGTTTCGTGAAGCTGCAAGAAAGTTTTTTCGAAATGAAATGGTTCCTCATGTAGCCAAGTAAACCCATCATTGGACGAATCGCTGACTTCGTTCGTGTAATCCTAATCCGTATCGAATCTGCTAGATGGGAAGCCGCAGGTGCTTGTGACAAAAATATATGGGATAAAGCAGGTCAGCAAGGTTTGCTTGGTGTGAATACCCCTGCTGAACATGGAGGAATTGGCGGAAACTATTTAGATGCGGCAATAGTAATGGAAGAACAGTAAAATAGTTGTAGAAATATTTAAGTATTGTACTTCATACTCGTATCATCCGTGTCGTATTAGGAGTTATTGCAATATGGGTGGCCCTGCTTTTAGCGTACATTCAGATATTGTTATGCCATATATAACTCAGTACGGGTCTGCAGATCAGATAAAGCACTATATTCCCGCTTTAACAGAGGGCAAAGTAGTGAGTGCAATTGCCCTTACCGAGCCCGATGCCGGCAGGTATTCCAAATTAATGGTTCCCTGTGTATCTGAATGCAAAACTGTCTTGTTTAGTGATTTACAAGGTATGACGACGTTCGCTAGAAAAGACGGTTCCGATTACGTGTTGAACGGTTCCAAGATATTTATTACCAATGGGTGGCTTGCCGACCTCGTAATAGTTGCGGCCATTACGGATAAAAATGCCAAGAGCAAAGCTCGCGGCATGTCGCTATTCCTTGTTGACGTGAAGAGCGAAGGATTCCGCAAAGGATGGCTCATGAAGAAAATGGGCCTCCATCTTTCAGTAAGATTCTAACTTAAATGCAAATTAAATTAAAAGGGCATTTGATACGAATTATAATTTGACAGGACACTGCCGCTTTGTTTTTTGACGATGTTCGCCTGCCAGCTAGTTGCCTTTTAGGCGAAGAGAATATGGGATTCCTGTATCTAATGCAGCAACTGCCTCAAGAACGCCTGAATATTGCTGTACATGGCACTGCTCATGCAGAATGGATGTTTGAAGAAACGAGATCGTATGTTCTGCAAAGAAAGGCATTTGGCAAACCTATTGCTGCTCTGCAAGTAGCGTCATATTATTGTGCATATAAATGGAAGTTAATTCATCTTTGTTTCACAATTACAAAGAGTGTTCAACATAAACTAGCTGAGCTGAAGACAAAGATTTGTGTAACTCGCGCTTTTGTGGATGAATGTCTTCTGAAGCATTCGACTGGAAACTTGGATTCCGCTACTGCTTCAATGGCGAAATACTGGTAGCGTTTAATCACCTGATAAAATCCGTTTTGTTCAAGAAAATGATCTTGTAGGGCATCCGATGTGCAAAATGCCGTTGCTTATGAATGTGTACAGCTACATGGAGGGTCTGGCTATTTAGCAGATACGCCTATTGCCAAAGCCTACGTCGATGCTCGAGTGCAACCGATTTATGGAGGCAGCAACGAAATCATGAAGGAGCTAATTGCTCGTACCATTGTTGGGAAGAAGCTATAAAACAAGGGAAAGAAAGCGGCAATGGAAAACGTATTTGGTATAAAGGTACAAGTACGAAATAAGGTGCAGAGCATATTTTAAACTCTAGTTTTTGTTATAGTTATATACGTGTAAAATATATTCATTAGGTTAATGTATCGCACCAAATAAATTGTTTTTTCAGTTGTCATTTGGGCGTAATTGATTTAGTGTATTCAAGTACGTTAATGAAATTACGTTAGTACTTGATTTTGCTGCGTTAATGTGATTTTAAAATTCGCGCCACTATAAATAACGAAACCAAAATCGGTTACATATTTAATTACTACTTTAATACCATTTAATTTATGTTGTTTTTTAAGTTAATACCATACTATGTATCACTGTCCTTGTATTGACTTTTACCATCGAATTCGCTGTAAACTACCTTAACGTTGCAATTGGCAATGTTGTACATCGATTTTGTTTGTAAAAAAGAGCAAACAAGTACTATGAAGTTATAAACAATAATAGTCCGTTTTCTTTACTACCATTTAAGTTGGCTGTACTTAAAAAATAGCACCTTTCTTCACAGCAGTGATCTACTGTTCTCCAATTTATGGATTCCTCTGTGCATATTAGGGAATGGGGCGAAGATTCGTCCTCGACAGAAGAAGAGATATTAGACACGGTTGTCAATAGTACGACAACGACTACAAGTTCGTTCAATTATCGCCCTTTTTTTGCTTAATAATTAAATCGACCAATGCTTAGGGGGCATGAGAAATGAGCACAAGAACGTAACGAAGGAAGAAGCCAGCGATACACGTTCAAGTCCTGGTCTTGATGCCGATATTAGAATTGTTTTAGATAACGATAAAGAGCAAACCCCGGTTCCTTCTGACGGACAGGAAGCGGCTGAGCTGAAAAATTGCCAGGCAGAGAATACAAAGTTAAGAATGGAGTTGGACGAAGCGAGAAGTTTGGTCATGGTTGCCCAGTGTACCCTTGAAGACAAGGTAGATTCCGAAAGACGGAAATGTAGAGAAGAAATAGCAACGTTCCAACAGCTTATGAGAGGTGTGCTGATATTGTACACGTCAACAGTTGTTTTGAAGTAACGTTTTGCTTTCCTTAGAGAATATTACGGAAGCAGTTCGTTCCACGCAAGCGCGATTTGAGGCAGAAATTCGCCGTCTAAAAGGCGTCGTTATTAAGCTAGAATCAGAAAACCAAGTATATTTTCATTAAATATGTACATTGAATTTTTTTAATCACTGTTCTTTAGGAACTGAAGTCCCTAGACAAGGAAGGATCGAATGTATTAAGCACTGTAACAAAAACCTTGGCAAGGAAAGCAACGATGGCTCTAAGCTCCTCTCCATCAGTAGACGATAATTTGGAGAACAGCATGAAAAGGGTATTAATTGACCAAACTGAGTTTGTCTGGTCTGAAAATCTGTGGTATTTGTAGGCGCAAGAGGATGTTGAAGTATTACGATCATTGGTCCTTCCATTAGAAGAGGAAATCAAAGCTTTAAAGGATAAGTTACGAGCAGCAGATGACCAATTGCGCATGCAGGAAGCCATGCAGGTACGTTTTTGGCTTCCGTGTTATAATATAATTAGTTTTTTTAACAGGTGGATATGGTTAAGAATTCAGAAGCGTTAGGCTCAATTTTGCAGGGCACTCCGTTACCAGATGTATTAAATCAGCTAGATGAAAAAGTAATCAATTTTGGCTTACAATATGGCACACGGCTTATCTGTGTATCTTAGTTAAACGAAGTCTCTACTAATTTGAAAGCTGAGAAGTCTTCACGAGCGGACTTGGAGATGTACGTGACGATTTTACACACACAGAAGACCGTGTTGCAAGAAGACAGGGATAGGCTGAAGTAAAATCTTCCTTTATTCAACATTTCTTCATTTATTCGATATGTATCGTAGAAACCAACTTCAAGAGGCGTGTCGTCTGTTGGAACAAGAACGACGAGCGCATAGAGAACTGAGAAGGACGTGGCAGCAAGCAAATGATCGGTTTTTGGAGACACAGCGTGAACATTCTCAAGAGCTATCAAGCTTACATGCTGTTTTAACCGCTGAGCAAGTTCGTCAGGTTTCGGGTAGCACTAACCATTCAATTTTCAATTTTATTTCAAAAGAAAAATCTAACAGAACTGAAACATGCTAAACCCAAAGCTGATAAAGAATCAGTGGGTATCAAAGATAAACTTTCCGCAGCTAAAGAAAAGCTCAGCTTATCCCCAATGTTTAACCGAATATCACCCGTTCTGAGGCGGAAATCGCCAACTAGTGCGCCAAGCAAAGTGGTATGCCATTAGATTAAGCATTAAATCAAAATATGCAGATTCTCGTATTGCAGGAAGTGAGCCGCGAAGCTTCTCCAATTCGGGCTGAGGAACGTCTAGAATTATTCTCTACGAGTCCGCCCAATCTTGTTAACTTAGACACAAGTGGAGAAAGTACCACCGAAAAGCAGTCATGGTTGAATTTAACAGGGCCATTACTGAATGACTTCTCCCATGAAGAGACGAGTTCTTTGTTAGCGGAAACGCCCATGTCTCATTCAAACAGCTTGGCAGGTAACATTGCATGCTATTTGCACATCAAAACCGCTAAAAGCGTAAGGTTATCGTTATAGGATTAGTAGATCTCGCAAAACCTGTGACGGATGAGTCGTGGCAGTTACATGACGAGTCTTTGGATTCCAAGATGGTCGTATCGCAGCCATGCTCCATGTGTGCGAATTATGAAGCTCAGCTACAGAGAGCCCAGAAAGATATGGCTGAATCAGACAAACTGGCGAAAACGATGCAGAAAGACTTGGACAAAGCTCGCCAAGATCTAGCCGGTATGACACAGCTAGTCAAAGACATGGAAGCCAAATGGACTGAAGTTGCGCAGGACTACGAGAAACAAGTTTCTTGCACATTTTTTTTTTTTAAAGATTTGAAGCCTAGGTTTTGCTAGGTGACCTCGCTATTTGGTCAAACGGAGACGCTGCAGCAAAATCTAACTGAAGCCAAGCAGCTGTATCGCGATTACCGACAACAAGCCCAGGAAAGCTTGAGAGAATTGACCTATGACAGGGAAAGGGTCAATAAAGAATTAACGAGGTATTTTGGCTATTAACAAGTTTCTTTCTTTGTCTTTCTTCAAAACTTGGACTGTCTTAGGCTTCAGCAGGAAAATGAAGATCTGGTTGGAAAACACAGTATCCATGCAGAGGAATTGCAAAATGAGATCATTAACCTTCCCAATAACCTTCAAGTGAGATTAAAAAGAGTTAGTTTTTGGCATCTTTCCTGACTTTCATTTCAGGATATGCAATTCCTGCTGTTGAAGTGGCGCGAAGATTTGATTGCAGCCAAAGTAGCTAAACAAGCTATGGAGAACCAGTTGAAATCTCAACTACTGTTTATGAAAGATCAAGTGATGGTCGAACAGCAAGCCAAAGAGCAGCTGGAAGATTCTTTAACAAGCGAAAATGACCATCTCAGGTGAAAAATGCTGAGAAAAATGCTTTTAAGCAACTTTTTGTAAAGATAGTATTGTAATGAATTAATTAATTAATGTAATTGTTCATATTGATTGTAGGCAAGAGTTGGGCATTTTGAAAAGTGTCCAAACCCAGTTTGAAGAAGAATGCAAAAGGAAAGAAAAACTGGAAAAAAAGTTCCGTGAATGCATGACAAGACTAAACGAGTTGGAGAAACGTTATCAGGAGATTAGTCAAGGGAAGGTAAGCAACATTTATATTCTTTTCTTCTAGGATTTAAATAGTTGAATAACACGCTTATGCTTTTAAGGTCAAAGCTGAACAAGAGGTCTTTCAAATGCGAAGTAAAGTGTCGTCCCTTCAGGCAGACATGGAGACGAGTGAAACTGTTCAACGAGATTTCGTTAAGCTTTCGCAGTCACTTCAGGTAAACACTTTTTTAGCAACAGTTCCAGAGAAAGTGGTTGAAGATGTTTGTTTGTTTTCCAGATGCAGTTAGAGCGCATACGTCAGTCTGAAAAGGAGTTGCGCTGGCAGCATGAAGATGACGTTGAAGAATGTTCTGAATGCAAGCAGCCTTTTTCAGTCACTAAGAGAAAGGTGAGTTCGCACCTTTGGCGGCATTAAACAACACTGCCTTGTTAACTCCCATTTGTCACTTAGCATCATTGTCGTCATTGCGGCCATATATTTTGCGCTGATTGCCTGCGCAAAACCGTGTACAGCGGACCGCAGCGTAGGGCAAACAAAGTTTGCAACGTGTGCCATTATCTTCTCGTACAAGATTCTGCTCCGTTTTTTAGTACGGAGCCTCCTCACACGCCAGTCTGATAGACACCAGTGAGGTATTTTTATTCACATTTTGTGTGACCTTTAAAGCTGTCAGGTTGTTTTCTTAGTTAAATCCGGCGGTGATGTTCACCTTTAATCGGACCGTAAAGTAGCGAAAGAAGGAGAAAAAGGGGGTGGTTCTGTTTTTAGGTGTGAAAATTATTGTCGTGTCATTGAATAAATCTGTCGGAAGTCCGAGACGACAGAGAGATAATGAGAAATCCACATGAGCTACGAAGCTAAGAGCATGAAGAGCTGGACCAGAGCTAAGGAAACATTGTTGAAGTTTTTGAATAAGCGAACCGGGTTTACTTGTGGTCGACCGGTGCACTGGTGTGACGTCATAGTGTCGCGACTTGCAGTCTAGACGCTGAACAAGCTTTTGCAATCATCGAAGGAAATTGCGTCTTCTTGTATCTATGTTCACACGGCTCTTCTGTAAAATCCCGGTTTGGACACGTCTTTGAATAAGTCGTTTTTATTACTAACTCCCTTCCATATATACAATCTCTTGATTCCTCATTATACGCCTTCTGTGGGCGGCGCTTCGTGTAGGTTTCGATCATTGTTTTGACTGTTATGAGTATATAAAGAGCAGATTCAAGCCTGTCCTGGCACAAACTAATAAACAGGAGACGCTCAAGAAACGAGAACACTAATAAGCAACGGATGTGGACGTATACTACAAAAAAGCCTTGATTCATCGGATCCCTGTAAAAGAAAAAATCATTAGAATTCCGAACATGTTTCCAGCTTTTAAGTCGAAGCTTTTGTCTCCCGTTGTTTTTGGAACTGGGTTTAAAAGAAGAAAGTCTAGCAGTATGAAAGTAGGTGTTTCTCTTTTTTCTTGTACCACGCAGATCGGTTTTCGCATAACGCATGAATTGTTGGCACATGGGATTGGCAAGAAGGATGCTGTCTGGACGGGGTGAATAAACAAAGATCTATAGTTACTGCTTTCCGTCGTGCTGCACGATTTATTCATATACGTAATGACTTTTATGCCTTGTTGGTGTAAGCCTGAAGCAATGTCATTGCTCGTCGTGCACAAGCAAAACTACCGAGGCAGTTAAAGATACTTGAAATTTAATCGTGCGTTTAATAGCGTTTATGACTGCCTTTTTCTTCTTGTTTTTAAGTAGCGTTTTCATTATTAGTTGTTGTTTTTTTGCCATGTTATGCTCTGTGTTGGTTCGGATAAGAATTGGGTGCATAAATGCTTAATCGGATATGTGTGTGTGCCTTATAACAGCAGCTGGTAGCTGCCCCAAGAGCTGCAGTCAGGGTCTAACCACGGACTTGTGAAGTGTGACTTTCGGAAACTTCCCCAGTGGCCACACGAGTTGCAGTCTTACCCCTGCTATTTAGGTCTGATCGCTTCCCTTTTATTGAGTGTAGGATCCCAGCAATGAGCTCGTAAGTGTGAGCTCGCCTGTTTTTATTCTTGCATGCAAGAGTTGATTTGACGGAATAACTTTGCGTAATTAGCTTTTTTCCTCTTATTTCTTTACGTTTTTTTTTCAGCTGTGGTCTTGGGAGTTGTGCCAACATTCGCCTCTGAGCCATTTTATAGTCAAATTGAGTGCTCAAATTTGCGCTTCGTTAAACCTTAAGTGCATTGATTCAATCAAAAGCCGGCTAAGGCAGTGATTTATACCCCAGACGAACACTTTATCATTACGTTTTTTTTAGCTAAAGTATACGAGCTTTAGCAGCGAACATAGTTGGAACATAGAACCTCCCGAAAAACTGGCTCTTGGGGAAGCGAAACATCGTCATTGGACTATTCACATCATTGACCTATTATCGGTGGCGCACAACACAAGCCCTGCTGCGACTCCGCCTGTTGTGTGCTCTCTTGTTAAAGTAATCCGCGCTTCCTCGCCATTTCTGCGGTAGTCTCCATTGTGCGGCAAGGCCACCAGAAGCGTTCCCGGGCCCGGCTTTAACAATGCTTCTCAAGGTGTGGATTATCGCCCTTTTGCTACATGTGACGCTCGGCTGGATGAGGAATGGGTAAGTGACTCTTCTCTATTTTCCTATCTGACATCCATCCCCCTCTGTGCCTCTGATCTTTTATTAGAAAGAGCCGGAACTTGGTGAGTGTGTTTGTGTGAAAACAAAGAAGGGCCAAACTTCCTGGAAATATTCTCGCCGTACAGTCTTATGGACTTGGCGTGCATTTGAGTTAAGAGCAGTGAGGCAGAGGCGCCTTCGAATGATTCTCATAAAAAAAGGGGGTTTCGTATATGCGCGGTCTATGCATATGAGCTGTCAGGTAGTATATTTTTTGTTTTGGTTAGTGGAGCTTTTTCTGCCACGTTGTTATGTCTCTCGTGGTAGTGGGCCAGGTGCAAAAGGCTGCTGAAGGCTGCAGTGCCAAGCAGGCCATTAGCATGCATGAAAGGGACTACCGAAACTGACAATTCGTACGATGCATAACAAGCCGACGAATTATGGCACTCGGCATACGCAAACCCACCCCTTGTACAACACGATGCCATCACAACAATGCACACTGTAATCATTGCAAGGGGAGAACCAAATTTTCTATGGCACATGGCGTCACAAGTAGTAGAAGAAATAGTTTCCCAAAGTCAGCAGGAGCTTGTATCATCCATCGACGCCCCATAGTTTGCCTTGGAAGCAAAACCGGGGAAGGGTGTTGAAAACTCTCACGCTCGCTAGAAGTGTTTCTACTTATTTATATTTTCCCCCACCACACAGTTTCGGGGGTTTCTATTCTGTGAAGCTGTGCGTTTTTAATGGGCATCCCATATCCCATGCTTGATTCCAGAAGGGCAATTGACTCCAAGTTTTTTGCTACCGTATTCGCTGGAACGCAGCGGGGTCGAGGGGAAAAGCAGGTATTGTTGCTCTCTTTGCAACCCGATCCTTTCTTTCTCTTTTTATTTCTTTGGCCCTATATCGTTGTAAGAGAAGAGAAAGAAAAAGAGGAGTCGAGTGTTGTAACAGCAAATTGCCAAAAATCTTGATATAAAAAATAAAAATAATAAAGAAAGAACTTGGCAGCTTGGATGTCGTGTACTTGTCAGGCTGCAACTTTTGACTTGTGTTTCGCGTCGTGTTTATACGTTACTTGTATTTACATATATGGTCAGGTCTCGACACTCATTTATGCCTCTCACGTTTGGCAAATTGGAGAATTACCTGTACCTCAAAACGTGTTTCCATCCCGAAGCGTAGCATAGCTCGTTGGGAAGTGTCGACCGAAAGGAAAAGGCAGTCTGTTTAACGATGTACGCGTTTTCATTTCGCCAACATTGGCCTTGCTGTGTGAATTCCAGGTTGGCAGGCGTTAACGCCCCATGGTCTCTCTTCGGTCTACAAGCTGCGAGTGTATACAGTTGATTACAACACGCTTTTTTAAGATACTCGCATCCTCAATTCCTCATTCCTCTATGTAGGCCAATGCTATGAAGGTCGTCCACTGATAGCTTAAATGCCAGCACAGCTTTCCCTCTACGCTTGCATCTGTATCTAGTTTGTCACTCAGTCTAGTAGAGCCATTAGTCGCTTAATTGGCTCCTCCCTTACATTCTAAAACCGATGTCGTTTGCTAACGAAACGAAACTACAGGCTGTTTCGCTTCTAATGACCTGTGCAAAGGCCAAAAACTGTTTTGGTGACGCTGGAAAAGTGTTGCAGACGCCTGGTGAGATCATGAGAAGTTTCGGTTGAGCTTCCGGGGGTGGACATTTCTTAAAAACACTTAAAAACCTCTTTTTTTTCCCTTTCTTAATCCAGACATAAGATTTTTTATGTTACAAGACTTTTTTCATAAGGAGAATTTTTTTATATGACAACTTAAAACCTCCCTGTCGCTGTCAAAATCATTTGTTCATGGTCCATGTCTCAGTCCTTTAGTTCAGATGCGACAGCTGGAAAAGACAGCTATAAAAGTTTAATATCCCCTTATATTGGCTCGGACTTACGAACCCGCCCGTCTGTAGACAATTAATTACAAGTCAGGCATTGTGAATCCCAAGGACCGGTCCTCTCTGACGATAACGACATGAGCTTACCTCCTTTTACTAAGGATAACTTGCGTGTAAAAAAAATCGGAGAAGAAGGGGCAGATACTTACTACCAAGCGAGGACAACGAGTAGAGAGCAAAAGGAGAGGACCCAAAAATATTATACATATAGCTATATGTAAGAAAAATGTCATGGCAAGGAGACAAGATGTCTTATCAGAATCCCATTCCCGCCCGGGAGGAAACATGGTTCATTGTCATCCAGCATATACGCGACCATGACAATTTATGTCAGTTTACATCTTGAATCTGAAAAAAAGATCCGAAAAACTTTTGTTCCTGACGTTGAAATTTCCTGGATGCTTCGGTGCTAACGTATAAGAGAATAACCCCCCTACAAAATCTTGACCGCTGCTTCTTTTTTTGTAAGCATTAAAGATGGAACCGTGTTCAAGCTGTGGAGTGCAGCTTTTAAAGGGAAGTGGTGGTATCCGAGTAAAAAATAAGGATCGGGCCAGAGAAAGAGGGAAACATTTATGGTAATTAATTTGCTATGCGCTGTTCGTACTTCTATGACTGGCGTATTGGAATGCGTTTTGCGTGTGGTGGATTCAAGAACGGCTCTCTCTCTCTTGCGCTCTGTAGTGCGGGAGTTAATGTGGGTTACAAAGGGTTGAGACAGGGGAGACTTATGGGCTGTCAAGGCACTTGGCAATGCCTTGCTTGTAACGGAACACACATGCAACTTAATGGACCCTTCACAGCTCAGGGTGTCAAGTTACACGTGCTCAGACTCTAATAAGATTCTCCTAAAGGCCCTCCGTATAGCATCTCTATAAGCCGGGTAACCAACAATCCCCCTGCCGTTTGTCCATATAAGCCAAGCATTCGATGGGGGGTTCATGGGCATTTTGTGGTACGTGCAGGAGAGCCTCGGGCGCCTTTCTCTCACCCAACAGGGCCAAGTTGCCGTACCCATTTCGCCTCTGTTTTTTTGGCCAACAAGAATCCATCGTTGTTTTTACGTTGTGCCTTTTCCGGAAGTGGAAATGTCTCGTTAAAAATTTTTACGGGACTTGCATGCTATCTGGAAAGCGAACATGACTCGTCCATTAGCCTAAGCTTTGGGTATACATGGGCCCTTTCGTCTTAGTTAGTACACGGTGCAGAAAAGCCCACGCAGTGGGCTTTGGCGACCCCCGGAGTGTTGGAAAATAAAGAGCAAATTAATTGAATATGTCCGCTACGTACTTGTATTGATGTATGTACGTTGGATTACTGAAAGCATCCCAACGTAATGGTAGCGGAGCCAAAAGGGGGCCATGTGTTTTTCTGTGCTATTCGCTCGCATGAGTGTGAAGCAATCTCTCTCCTTATAACTCCGTAAGCTATCGGCAAGATTTTTTATCTGCCACTTTGAAACATGACTCTTTAGATACTCTCACTCTCTCCCTCTCGCTCGTTTTTCGCCTTTTTTAGATGGGCTGTTTGTGGCAGTGGGGTTTCCGCTAAGAACTCCTATACCACTACAAAAAAGAAAAAGCTATTGCTAGCTATTGGCTTAATCACTAATGCTGAGTCACCTCGTCGCGCCATTCTCTCTCTCTCTCTCTTGGGCTTGATCAGTGGTTCAGAAATAGCAGTGTTGTCAGTTGCTTAGTGGTCACGAAACCTTACACTCAATTTTTGTATGGGCTCGAAACTGCAGTCATGCAAATTACGACTTTAGCTATGACAAAGATTCGTGTCCCCATGTGTAATATATGATCGTTTAAGAAAAAGAAAACAATTTTCCGTTAAGGTTTTGCTTTGTAAAAGTTTTCTAGGAGACAAGAAAAAGAAAATAAGCCGGAAAATGAGGTTGGCCAACAGGGTCCCTCACAATCACGATGATCCTCATCATCCCGCTAAAACCCGTACGTGCTCTCACAAAAGACGCGTCTGATTAATTTTCTGGTGGGTAGAAGCATCCTGAACTTGAAAGTCTTGAATCTGTCCGATATCATGGACAGGCGCTAAGCGATCCATAATCTTTGATTTCCATATGAGGAAAAAAAGGGTTCAGGACACCAATAAAAGTTGTAGCTAGAGCTGCGCATCGCCTGTGCCGTTTAACAAGTTGAGATCGTTGCTTTTGATCCATACTCGCGTGGCCTTCGCGTTTAAAAAACGATGCCCGGGTTCTCACTTTTTGCTTCTATGAAAGCTGCAGGGGATACAAAGTAACCAGTATGCAAATGAGTCTCTTGATATGCAAATGTGACCAGAGGGGTCAGGAGATGTCCGATGACCAGACAGCTCAAGCGACTGACAACGACAGACTCTCTCCTTTGGTAATCGTGTGGCTGCCAATCTTTTGTCCTGCAGAAGCATAGCTCCTTTAAGTGTTCCACCTTTGGCTCAAGACAAATCGATTGAAAACTGGGGGAACGCGTGATTCTAATTAGCCTTGTTAACTTGAGTGGTCCGTAATTTGCTCCGCCGAAGTCATTAATCATTATGGAACCTCGTTTGGCTCTATGGTAGCACGTTATAAAAGTAAGGGGGCGGAGCTATATGCCACTCATGTCGATGGATAATTTTTTCCTATTTTCGGGTATCGCATTTTTCCCCGCTCTTGATTGCTTCTCTCAGCGCAGCGTAGCAGACATAGCAAAAACCGGCGAAGCCTTGGATATTCCCCAAGTCTGATGAGCCACGTGATAAAGCGTTCAATGGACTTTTTATACGCGTGGTTGACCAAAGGGCCAACACCAATCTAAGAAAAAGAAGTGGAAAACCTCGTCTGTAGCTTGCATACATGCTTTACATACATGCTGTTAGCATATAGATTAAATGAGCGTTTTTCTCTCGGTTTTATTGCTTTTAAAGTGATGAATGTGTGCAACAGATTTTTGGCGAGACTTTGGTGACATTTAAGGTTGATGGAACTTACAGGGTGTGGAACGCTCGGAAAATGCGAGTCAGTTTTTCGGGAGGCAGGATGAGTCATATGTTGAGGTGTTAAGTCATCCTTTGGTCACGGTCCGTGACAGATTTATTCTAATCAAGCACCCATGAATAATATACGCGATACAAAGATAGGTGAGGAAAGACCAACGAGCTGTCAGGCCAGCACCAAAACCTAAAGCAAAAGCATTGCCCAAATCAGGCCAACATGGGTTGTAATGTTGAGTTAGTTACATCTTAAATGGAGACAGGTAAAGTGGTGTTTCTTTTTGATCCTTTGTGCATGCAGATACCCAAGCCAAACTCACGATATGCAAATGTTCCATTCTATCAGTGATTTGACCTTGTCTCGCTTCGAGCTCTTGTGTGCTCGACAAGGGTTAAAGCTTGCAGAAAAGTTTACGCTAATGTAGCTCGGAATGCGGAATGTCTGCTGAGTGTAAACTTGCTTGCGCCATGGCATGGGATGCTATCTGGTGGGATGCCCTTGTATGGTCGGACAAACACTTACACCAAGCCATAAAAGTTACAAAGTTATAGTAGTTGATGCTTATTAAGGGCTATTATGGTTAGCAAACGCTAGAAGCTTAATGTGTACAATAATACAGTCAAATCCGTCCGGCTCAGGAAATGAGGAAGGAATTATGCAAGGAAAGGTGCATAAAAGGCGACAAGATTTATGAAGACGTGGATGGCGAAAGAAGGCTTATTCGCGAGAGCCTTCTCAGCTCACGTCCATGCAATTTGGGGCGTCGTCATTGTGCTTAAGAAAACGGTTAAATGCCACACCGTTTGTTAATTTTTTGCCCTACACATGTTGGTCTTCCCCGTCACTGTGTTTGGTATCCCTTAATGACACTATTTCTATTTTTGTGTTTCTTTCTATTGCATATACAGGAACTTGTGTTCTTATACCGTCTCACGGACAGTCACCTGCCAAGTCCCCAATGGGACAGAAACTTACACTGAACGTCTTCGGAAAAACAGTCCGCTTTGGAAAAAAGAAAAATGTACCGGCGAAACATGGTATTTTTTATAACAAATATTTTGACTTGCTTATAAGCAAGCAAGGATTAAAAGAAATTTGATTGTCGTTCAGTACGCGCGTGAAAGAGCGAACACGTTACGTCACGTCGTACAAGACCGTGTCAGAAATTCAGTACCGATGCTGCCCGGGCTTCAGTGGAACTAACTGTGATACGGGTACATTTAATTTATTTGCTGTTTAAGAATGCAAGCATAGCTTTTGGCTCTCTTAGAGTGCTATAATTGCTCTACATTGAGTGCAATTGAAAGTCGGTTGAGGACCCTTGAAATCAAAGTATTGCGAACTCCGTCATCGGAATCGTTCCAAGACAATAATGGACAGCGGCGCCCGATTCGTCCTGGACGACCGTTTATGGGTCAGGGTAATGGAAATGGTACTCGTCTCAAGTAAGGAAACCTAAAACGAAACAAAAGAGACTTGCGATAACGGAGGGAAATTCCTTTGACTGTATCATTGTTTTACTAGTCCGCGCATGATTTCTACCACGAGTAGACCAGGGGGAAGACCCACACGACCTGCAGGGCGACGAACTACTACCAGGTATGGAAACAATGCAAGTCTTGTTGTCTGCCGCGGTGTTGGAATCTTCTTGACTTTAAAACTATTTGCATAACCTAGTACCACACCACGCGATATTGGAGCCCAAGCTGGATTGCCCGGGTTGGCGGGTGTTCGAGGGGATATCGATTACTTGGAAGCGGACGTGAGCAATGAGTACAATGAAGTTGGTTCAAATGCTCGGCCTGTTGTAGTGCCCCAGTCTTGCTCTTGTCCACCTGGCCCTCCTGGATCGCCTGGTTTAGCAGGAATTGCGGGAAGAAACGGTAATATGCAAATTTGCGCTGATAACTAAGAAGACGGTTTTATGGGAAGGTATACATACTGGCAAATATTGTTGAAGGTTTTGTGTAATGTGGGTAATCTGTTTTACCTTCTGTCCATAAAGATGTGGTCTCAAGATATCCCTTGCGACATTGCAAGCTTTGCTATTCCCGTAAAACTACATTTTATAACTCATCGTATTGACGTTAGGTGTCGACGGAATTCCTGGACGAAACGGAGAACCAGGAAGGAATGGAATTGATGGATTGCCAGGATTAATGGGACCTATAGGCCCTCCAGGTAACCGATATTTCTATATACATATATTTCTATACAAGGCAATTCAGATATAGTTACAAAGATAACTAATCGTATGTATTTCAAGTAGTCAATTCAAGTACTTCCTTTCACTGCTACTTGTCGTGATTTAGTATTGAAAAAGAGATTTAAATAAAATAAAAATAGAGCCAAATAAA
This sequence comes from Lepidurus packardi, assembly GCA_023053545.1. NCBI lineage: Eukaryota > Metazoa > Arthropoda > Branchiopoda > Notostraca > Triopsidae > Lepidurus > Lepidurus packardi. Next base: position 7,175,071 of record JAKZAN010000006.1, on the reverse strand, counting down.
ATACAAATGGTGCTCGATGTGCTCACTAAAATAAACCTTGAAGTTCCACGAAATAAAGGATTTTTTTTTGCGTGGCGAATTTTTATAGGAATTCCAGGACCGAAGGGAGAAACAGGAGAGAATGGTATAGCGGGTCCTATGGGAATAATCGGGGAGCCCGGAATTAATGGTATGTTAGGCATATAATTTATGGATCAAAGATGTTTGGTCAGATGAACCTTGCTTTATTTACTTCGGCTCCTGCATTCTGACTACGTTGTTTTTCGAATCATGGTTTTCGTTTCTTTACTGCTGACTCGGCATTTTTTGTGTATGCTGTTCTTATTATCTGTTTAATGTTCGGGTAGGTTTGCAAGGAATACCTGGATTGAAAGGAGAACCAGGATCACCTGGACTAGCTGGGCAAAGGGGAAGCCCTGGAGAGGCTGGTAAACCAGGAGCACCAGGGTTGGCGGGACCACCAGGTAATGCAATCGCTTTGTACTATTTCTGTTGTTTTAGGATATTCTTCCTGCGAAGTGTTTATCTTTTAGTCTGCTTTGAAGATTATTTCCTCGAAACAGTAATGTGTGCCTTTGATAAGCGAACTACAATATTGTTTAAAAGTATTGTCAATTATAAATCCGTTAGTGCTAGTCATTAGCATGGCTGTATTGACTATGCCTTTTATGGGATGTTTCTGCGTACCGAAAATTTAATATTTATTCGGTTACTTTTTCCTTTAGGCCCACCTGGAGTTGCTATTCCAGCTCTCAGAAACTTGCGAATCGGAGCAGGTGATCAGGGATCCGGCTTTTCCGACGATGAAGATTTTAATGGTGTTTCAAGACCTGGACCACCAGGTATGCAATATATTAAATGTCATGCTCCTTTTTACGGTCAACACCCTCTTCGCCAGCTATCCTTATGATCATCTGAATTGGCAAATTATTCAATCAAGTCAACTTCTTATGTAGTATTCTTTCTGACCATAGAATTCGATTGTCAATTCATTGTTTTCTTTTCCTTTATGTACAGGAGCGCAAGGACCCGCAGGACCTCCTGGTAAGAGATTTTTTAAATACTATTTTCTACTTTTTATTGTTGCCTTGATTGTTGTTGTCTGTATTAATGTGATGATTAGCTAGTGGTAATTATTAGTGTTCGATGCGTTTACTGTCGCTGCATTTAAGACAGTGAGATTTCTATATCTTAGGCGAACCAGGCAGGTTTGAACGCGGTGAGAAGGGGGCTAAAGGGGAAAGAGGGTTTGACGGAGTTCGGGGTAAACCAGGTTGGTCATGGAATTTAGTGTGGAGTGCCAAAACCTTTTTTGTTTTCTTTTTGCATGGTGTTGTATTTTACGAGTGACAGGCACGTTACAATGCTTCAACTTGGTTTCATATTTTATTCAGCACATGGTTGTTGCCTGCGAATTGTTTGCCGTAAAGTGTACCGTTAATGTGAAGCTTTGTTTTGAAGTTAAAAGGTTCGCATTGTTTCTGTAGGTGAACCCGGTTTACGAGGTCTTCCCGGTCCGAAAGGAGACAAAGGCGAACCCGGAACTGCTTCTTCCGCAGGTAGAGCGTGAAAAGTCCATGTGCATTGTTTAAGCTAACAATGAATCAATTCAACGTTCTTGTCCATGACAGATGCGGCAGCTGCTGATATGTCTGGTCCCCTTTTGCAAGTCTTGGGGTCCGTGGAAGAACTGCGCAAGACCATTCGTCAACTTGAAGAACGTTTGAGTGCCATTGAAAGCAAACCTACCAGCCCGGGACGTCTCGATGGACCTGCTGAGCGTAATGCTAGCGAATTGCCCGATTTGGCTTTACCAGTCTTGGTACCTACTTCGCTGGCCGAGGACGAAGACGAAGAGGATGAATTTGAGGAAGATGACGAAGATCCTCTTCCAGCTCCGCCCTTGCCGCCTATTCCTCCTCCTCCTGCAGGGGTTGCAGTTAGACCTAATCAAGACGGACCCCGAAATCCCAAGGGCATCCTTCCCAACATTCCAGCCCAAAACGACACCTTAGACTCCTTCTACGACGATGATTTAGAAGAAGATGACGACGATGATGACTACATCGTCGACTCCGCTCCGAAAAAGAAGCCCTCTGCGAGACCCGGCACAACTGGAAGAGGTCCGGCGGCGACCAAACCACCAACTATTGGTGACTACGATGAGGACGATTATGACGGAACTGAGACAAATCTTGCTACTGGAGAAGATGCTCTTATAGATGGATTAGATGACGAAGATAGCGACTATGATGAGTAATCATTCTATTTTTTTTTAGTTATTTTTTTTTACCCTCCGTTTGGTATACTGTTAACGTTTTATGCAGGGATGTATACAATCCTGGCGGCATTGCCCGAAGAAAACGAAAATCTGAACACAAGATGAGCGCACAAGCGAAAGAAGGAAAACAAATCAAGAAGGACAAATCGTTGAAAGCGAATAAGAAAAAGGTCCCCAAGGAGAAGAAGACCAGCAAGCCCAGCAAGAAAGAAGCTAAATCGCAAGCTTAGTGATTGACTTCGCGTTCGCTGCCACTGCCCGTGCCTTTTTAAGCGATTTTTCTTGCATTCTTTTCTACACCAAATGTGAATGGACGCGAAGCCATTTTTGTCAACATTGAAGTGCTCGGTTTTATTTGTAAAAAAATATGCTAGTGAATTCCGTTTCTTTTTTTTTTTTTTGTACAGGGTGCTGCTGTCAAGGGCTTAGGAGAGACAAAAACAAAACAGCTTTTTGGTGCGGCGGCCAAAAGTTTTTTTTTTTAAAAGACCAGTTGTAGTGCCAAACGTCACTTCGTGCTTGTTTGATTTTCAAAAGAGATTCTCACACTACTAACCAGAATTAGGTGTAAATGCCTAGGTTAGTAACTTTTTAAAAACGCCCAACCCCAATATTTCTTCACAGCTTCGGTGCCTTTCCACATTTGCCTCTGGTGAAAAAGACAATACAGAGCTTGGATGAAAATCCGTTAGAATAGTCAGAGCTTATCAGGGCCATTCTTTCGGATTCCCGAACCTTTTCTCTTTTACATGTAAAAAGCAGGGTTAATTGCTGGCCTAGTTATCGTGTCATCTGCAAATAAGCAAACTTTTCCTAAGCTGTTTCCTAAACGAACATCCATATACCCAATGAAGAAGCTCGCCAGGCTTGTGAAGGAGGTCGAGTCCGTGAGTTGATCTCGACAACTTTCGTCTGACTCATCACTGGAGCTTTGTCGAAAAACATGGCATTTGACTCATAGGGATAGGCTGGTTCTTTATGGACAGCCCAATCTAAACCTGTATCCGCATGCAACACATTTATGAAAGTATCGGATGCAGGAAGTAATTAAGGCAAACCTAAAATCTCTACTTCTGGTCTGGGCCGGTGATACCCAGTTAACTGAAGTAGAGAAAATAATGTTCCAGCAAGTAGCCAAGACCAGCAGCAAATAGCGATGGCTCCTACGAGGTTGTACAACAGTTGCTGCAAGAAATTAGACGAAAAGTAGTTTAGATGTGATATAACTGGTGTTTCTAGTTAACTTTTCCCGATTCCAAGCTCCAAGTTTGTATAATACCCACAGGTCCAAGGAAAGGTAAGGCAAGTAAGCCCCAGAGACCACCACCGAAGTGTACCGGCACAGCGTCTAAGGGATCGTCGACTATAACAAGATAGAGTAAAACTTAATCAGGGATTATAACTTTTCATTATATAACTTACGCTTAATTAAAGGTAGCAGTGAACGTAGGCTAATAAATACCAAAGCGGCTATTACTCCTGTACTTAAAGCGGCGAGCGGAGTATATTGATTGCATCCAGAGCAGACGGAAACCTGTCGCGTTTTTAGTTATCATTGTGAGATAAACATAATGCATTTCTTACCATCCCAATTATTGATCCGTTGATGGTCGTTAGACAGCTCCATTGTTTGTTTTTTCTTTCAACCACGAAACGATTGAAGAACAGAGCAGTTATGGCACCACCGGCGCCTGACAATACCGTGTTAAAGACCGAACGTTCCAGAACAATTCCATCTCCTTCATGAACAATACTCCCATGTGATCCTCCATTGAACGCCAGAAATCCCAGATTTAAGATGAAAGTACCTAGCAACGCAAGCTAATTGCTAAATGATTAGATTTGTAAGAGTCTGTTTCCGAAATTCCATACCGGGACGGAGTGTCCAGGGATTTCTTTGAATTTACCGCCACAGTCAATCCGGCCAATGCGAGGTCCGACAAAGTAGGCCGCCAGGATCGAAATAGCGCCACCAGTCAAGTGCACAACTCCGCTGCCGGCAAAATCAACAAATCCCAGAGTTTTCAGCCATCCTTTTTCTGACCAGGCCCAGTGGGAAATTACGGGATAAACAAATCCTGTAAGATTAAACAGGCTTATTATTATTGCATAAGAGTATAACTCTGTAGTAAAAATAGTGAAAGCAGGTGACTAAATGATATGCCATACCGCGGCTGGCAGACCTGACAACAAAACAAAGGGCAGACATGCGTTCAATTGTAATTTGGCCTGTGCTTTGTTCTTATAAAAGATAGTAGCTTATTATTTATTATGTTTAATTGTTTTATTTGTAAGGAAATTGAGAAGTTACGTTCAATACATTAACTTAGTCACAATAAAGTTACTATAATTAACATCTTTTACGTTAAGATGCCGTCGCGTGGCACATTTTCTATTTTTTTTCTAGTAAGCTCACGGTGTTTTGCCTCAGATTCTGTTTTAAAATTAAGTAACTCAGGTTTTCTGTTCTTAAAGTGACAGAAATTATTCATGGTTAGAGGTAAATATTAGTATCAAGCTTGTTACGTACGTAACGCGTCACGTTTTTGTCAAATATCTCAATCCTTTTACTGGAGTCTTTTTTAAGTTTTTAGCGAATATTTGCAATATGTCATCTATGTTTAGCATTCATAATGTAAAGCTGAATCTGTTTTTGAGGTTTTGTAGCTTTTTTCTTTGAAAATCTGGCCGAGAAATCGTTAAGGATCATACGAGTGGGCAGGTCGATCGTAAGCGTTTTACAAATACGCTGTACACCCTCGTAGCCGTTAACGTGAGCCAGGGAAAGCATACTTACTTGGCGCCGAGGATACCATGATCACGAAGGTGGTTCCTCCAGGAGTTCACCGGCCATTGCACTCCGGTCGGAGGGGCTTCTGCGAATACCCCTTATGTGGGTATTTCGGGTGCATAATTTTTGGTAGTGGGGATTGCGTACGCGCTTTCCCCGACTCAATTTATGAATCAAAGATACGCATAATATAAAGGAAACTAGTTTTCTTGCGGAAGACTAATAATTGTGCATTGTGAAGCATGCTCAGGATCGCCGTTTCGACATGGAATGATTTTACTTACCAGATATTAACACGCTGTACGCAAAATAAGTGACCATACTGCAACGTTCAGCAACAGAACCGGACACTATTGTAGTAGAAGTCGCTGCGAATGCATATTGAAAGAACCAATGTGCGTATTTATTCCGCGGCAGATCTATTAAAGCGAAGTATCGAGTTCCTATAAAGCTGTTTCCGTCACCATATGCGAAGGCATAGCCAACCAGCCAATACAGAAGGCAACTTATAGCTAAGATTACGGTTAGGAATTAATTGTTCACTGTTCTGGTTCGTGTTACCACTGTCCAAGAAATTCTTCAGTAAAATACTCGTGGTATTTTTCCTTCGAACGAAACCAGCTTCCAGAAAAGCGAACCCTGCTTGGAGAACTATACAAAAACTATTTACTTTGAAACATCGTTAATTAGTTGTAATTACAGAGTACTATGCTTCCCATTAGTACAAGGAAGAAGTCATCTAAGTTGTCTTGTAGAATAACAATAGCTTTATTGTTTTGCTCACTAGACTGAAAACGAGTTGTTCCATTGAATGAATCCATTTCGGCTTAGTAATACTACTGTCTTTTTGCCTGAAAGGATGCTCTATTTAAGTTAGCCGTAATCTCATCCCATTATTCTTTTACGCAACATAAGAGCATTGCGCAGGTCCGTTGTTACGTATCATTTTTTATGTATAAGCAAATGTGGTACCGCACGAGCTCTGTAGAACCTTATTCGTTTACGTACAGAGCTTTTAGTCCTGGTTAGTTTAAGAGCTACTCGAGAGAAAATTCGGTTCTCAGGTCGCTTTCACATTCGATTTACTTGGTGTGAAGTTCGCGTTATAGGTTTAGGATGCACGCTGAAAATGTTATTAGAATTGTAACTAAGCTTATCATATGTTTTGTGATTAGACTGTAGCTATAGTACCACCTTGGTCCATTGTCGTGACGCTCATATAAACCAAATATTATGCTGTCGGTCAATTAGGCGGCTCTCTACACGTGATGTCAATTTATAACAGCAAATGACGTGGAAGATAACCCCTTTAGGCTCCTCAGTCTCTAAAGGTAGAATAGGCAGTGGGCAGACGCTTTATGTAATTAATAACTTAACCCTGACAAGGCGCAATTATTTAGTTGGGATTGTATACATGGTTGATGAACTCATCTATAGGGTATATCTCATGACAAATAATACAGGACGCATAACCACGATATACCTGTATGTCAGCATTAATTTTTAAGCCAACAACGAGATTATTGTTTTCGTTTGTATAACAATACAGAGAAATACTGACTCGTTTTCGGAGCTTAATTTCATACAGTATGCTGTTTCATAATTGCTTCTCCAAGTAGTGAAACTCAATTAAAACTCCCTAGTACTACTAACTATAAATATACTTTATGTTCACCCAAAGACACTTAACTCAACGGTGAATACGCATGTTTATATGAATGTTTTATGATTGAGTCACAATGAACTTAAGGTGCACGAGTAAATTAATACTGATCATATAATCATTTAAGCTCGTCTGAATGTAAGTATGAAGATTGAATGCTGTGCTGATGTACGAATGTTGATTTATCCCATCAATTCGCATGTAAAATCATCAGTTGAAATAGGCTAACATCAGCAATGAGCTAAGATCAAGCAGAGTCCAATATAAACTCAAATTGCCATTAATGGGTTTTAAAATGTGACATTTTAATGTTAAGCTAAAGTTTACCATTGGTTGTCTTTTTGAAACGTGCGCTGAACAGAACTTGACGTCGCGTTTGACCTCCGCTAGTGTTCACCGGCTCTGCTAGTAGCGGCGACTGACAACGTGCTTCGAGCGACGCGAAAGTTCCGTGGATAACGCCTTTTACCGGTTTCTTGCTTAGCTAAAAGTAACATAACAATTAACAGCACTTTTCTATATCAGTTAAATAATCATTTTGTAAATGCAGGTTGCGTACCATGTCTCTCCCTGTTGCTCACTCGTTATTGAAAGGTTTGTCAAGGGTTTCCAGCCAGGCCTTAGCTACAAAATCTCACCTGATCAGCTCTGGGATTGGGAAAACGTCAACTTACCGATCAATTTGGCACCTAACGTCCTCTTCTTTGTCTTCCTCTAACAAATTCGCCACCAAAATTAGTCAAAATACCCCATGGGGACAGTCTTGTGCTTGTGGGTGTGGGATTCAAGGCCTCCACACTAAAGGTAAAACCCCTTTTTGTACTATAAGTATTTCTTATCTATTTCTATATCTGTATTACATTAGGAGATAAAGAGTTAGTTGAGTTTTTGACTGAAGAAATCCAGGCTGAGAAGGCGAACCAGAAGACCAAAAGCTTACCCCCTAATTTTGATGGCTTCGAGGTGAAGAACAATGGTGCTGAGCTCGAATTATCCAAAAAATTCAACGATGAAACGTAGGTTTCAACTGCGCTCATTGACTCGATTTATAATAGCTTATTAATTTTTTTTTAGCATCATTGTTTCGTTTAACGTGAACCATTCCGTGGACGCAGAAGTTCCGGACGAGCTTAACACGAAAGCGGATGCTGCTTCAGATGCAGAGATGAAATGCAAGCCTCAGTTTGAAGTGCGGATTTGCAAGGGTGGCAAAGTAGTGCGATTGGCATGCAGTTTTGTGCAAGACACCGGAGCGCCTCAGGATACCGATACCATCAGTAATCATGTTTACTAACCTTTGGCAGAACATTTGTGTATACCATTCTCTTGTAGCGGACGTTTACACCATTGACGAGCTTGCCATTTACGAAGGAGAACCTAACGACAAAACCTATGCCGTATCTGGTGACATCCTGGATGGGGTAATTTTGAAAGTTTCATTATTTGGTAGAATTTCATTGTGTTTTTATTTCCCGTGTAGTACATGTATGATTTGCTCATGAATCTTCTCGAAGAGCGTGGCGTGTCTAACGAGTTTGCAGAGAAAGTGACAAACTTGACCACTAACTTCGAGCACGGACTCTACGTTAATCTCCTCGAAAAATTGCAAGGCTTTATCCAGTCCAAGTAATTTCCTGTATTCTGAGACTGCAGCTTTCCGCATTGGCCTTCTATGGGAAGTCAGCAAACAAAGGACTACATACTAGCCGCAATTCATTGTATGGCTAAGTCAATCCATTTAGTACGCTTAGACAATACAGATTTTTTCTATAAGATGCACATTGATTGCAGAAGTCGTACACTCATACAAATATGGACATATTTCTATATAAATTCCCATAACTAGTTTCGCTTCCGGGTCAGCTGGAACTGAACTTGACTTCTTCATCTGTACCTAGGACTTCCCTTTCCACTTCCTTTATATCCATATTCTGCTCCTTTATAGCTTTCTAGAATACAAAACGGCTTAATATTTATTCATGATTAAGTTTAGGCAAAATCTCTTTACTTTTAAACATTCTTTATACTGGGAAAATAGCTGTCCACAAACTTCATGGTTCCGGTCCCCTTTTAGAAATTTTTCGCTAAACCAAGTATTAAAGCAAGAGTCGTACGACTGCTTTAGCTCGTTGCACGCTTCACTAATGCTGTTCATGGTCTAAAAGTACAACACGCAAGTCTATTTATTAAGGAAGCTTATATAAAACTAACTTACTTTGCTCCCTCTAAGATCCTAAAGTCATTGTATACCTAAACCTTATCTTATTTATCGGAAAGAATCTTCTCTTTTTGTTTTACAAAACAATGGAGCACGGCCAATGTGCTTTTCACGGCACCCGGTTCGCCATCAAATAATATCTCAAGATTCCCTCTTAATCGGGTTTCACTTTCTCGCATTAAGGTCGAGCAAACGTGATTTTGCGCGTTCTGTGTGAATTGTATTTCCATTTCTGGCGCGTGGAAGTTATCTTTAAAGTGTGCAGACCCTAATACTACGGTAAGTTAGTTACATAAAATTTACTTTTAAGTAACAATTCATAAGCTTTATATTTCCTGTAGGAATGTAATTCTTGTGTGAAATGTCGTTGTTGTTCGCAGCGGTTGAAGCTCTATTACGCATTATTAGCCTGAGGATGTTCTCATGGGTTATTGAAGCCACAAATATAGGTGTCGGATAATAAAGGTAACCTGAATTACAGTTATGTTTATTTACGTAGTTTACGTGTTAGCTTCATGCTATGTAACTTTTCGTAGCATGATATATGTGTTAGGCAGGGGCGTCGCGAGGGGGGGTTGGGGTTGGGGGGTGCTTGTGCTTGAAAACAGTGCTGCGAATAGCCTGCTTACGATTTGTAGTGCGGTTCCCAGACGCTTGTTTGTATTTAATCGGAATGTGCAGAACGAGGATTATTCAATAAATCTCGTAAAATTAAAGGAAATAACTACGATAATAACTGTTTAAATCTTTAATAGTCGATAGAAAATACTATAATACAGTCGGTAAAATCGTCAACTACAGTCGGTAAAACTAAGGTCTCCACCCCCCAATAGAAACCCCCTCGCGACGCCCCTGGTGTTAGGCCAAACTGCAATTCTGAGAATTGAGTACTTTTTTCCGCAATTGAGCATTTCTCATTTCAAGACATCTTGATTAGATCTGGACGCATCTAGCCCGTCTCTTATTACAGGCGCAGTAAAGGTCCGACTGGAAGCGTCAGGGAGACATTACCCCATTCTACGTATTTGCGCAATTCGAGCTCAGGTTCTTTCTTTTGTTCAGCGATAATTACGTTTCGTTCCTTTTCGCAACATTTCATAGCAATCGTGTGCTCACCGGTCTAGATAAAGGTCTTCCGTATATTCAAGCCAAAATGTGGGGCTAAAGTATGCGACGTAGTCCTTAAAAGGGAGTCTGAAAGGTCCATTTTGGTTAATTGTTCGCGTTGAGCTTCGAAAATAAAGAAAAAAAAAGTTACGCAATAAAGTAGCGTTACCTGAAAGGTTGGATTCTACACGGGCCTGTTCCCACCATTTTTTTTTTTTTTTAAGTTAGCACATTGCTTCTTAGTGCAGGAATTAGATGCAGAATGTTTCGGTAAAGGTAAAACGAAAAACAACTTAATGAAAACATTTCGAGGCTTTATGTAACAGGTTTAATTTCTTTACCCAGAATTTCGCGAAGGGTATTCGCGAAGGGTATCGCGAAGCAAAAGAAACCCGAGGAGCAAAAGAAACATGTCGTCTTTATGGGAAGCTTCGTTAGCAATATAAAGCTCTTCTAGGGAGAATCTCGTGTCGCAGAGTCTTTTCCTCAATAGAGGCATGAAGAGTTGTAATCTTCTACAAGTTTAGCATAAATCGCATGCGTGTAGTCTTTATGAACTTGCATCTCATTATGTATAAACATTCTTCGCCACGAATCTTCCAATTTTTCTTTCCACGAATCTTCCAAATCTTCTTGATTTTTTTCTAAATCTCGGTATTCGTTTCAACTGTGGGCTTGCTTGGTTGGGATACATTATTACTTCTATGCTTAACTTCTTAGTTTATGTGTATTAAGCCCTGTCGGGTATTGTCGGGGAAAAAATTGATCCAGTCAGCAGTATTGACAGCCCAGCCTGCTTAGCTATTCCGAGAAAACTTTTTTCCTTATACAACATAGTTTTGGCTTCGCTTGGTCTGCGCAGCTTGGGCCGTGTCATCCAATCAAGCATATAGTGCTTATCTATTATCAATATCCAACAAATTCAGTTGTGTAGGGAGAAAAAAAAAGTTAAAAAAATTGAACAGGATCCAAATCCTAAGAGCCTTTCTGCACTGCCGCTTAGTTCCCTGTTTTGACTGCTGCTATGTTGCTCTTATACAGAGTCCATATAAACCTGGATCTCTCAGTCTGATAGTTGTTATGGTTCACGTATATGACCACGGGGGCCTCAAAACGACGGAAGAGAAGAGTTGGTTGCGAGGCTGAAGCACTCCGTGCTTTTATCGTCTCTGTTACCGTTATGGGGAACATGAAAAACCCAAGCGAGACTCTTTTATCTATAAATGCAGAGATCGATATTGATTATGGTGATCTTCCGAAGCTTCTGACGGAAGAGGTGAGAACCAAAAGGCGAAAAAGGTTGTGTTAATCGTCTAATAGTTCTCCGGAAACAACACGCGACAGCTGTTCAAACGGTTTTGGCTGGATTACAATCAACCCACGGGCCCGGCCCTTAAGAAGAAGAGGTAGTACGGAGGAAGAAAGTAGCCGATACAGACATAACGTCCATAACATGCAAGTCAACCTGAACAAATCTTAGGAGTTTTCGCGCGCGGAAACATGAATTTTTTAGAAGCCTTTACATGCTATGATGCTTCCGCAAAGAAAAGACCGATGTATGTAAAGCATAAAAGCCGAGAGATAAATGTGGTCGAAAGATAGGATTTGTATACTCATGGATGGGTCAGATGATAACTTGCATCGCATGATGAGAAACCATTGGTGCTTTTCACGCGAAGTCTTCTGATGTATTAAACCCGCTGGAGCGTTTGTTAAACCCCGCTACAAAAGATCACACCATCTTGAGGTATCCCATTACTAAGAAGACAATTAAATAAACTTTTTTTAAAAAGAAAAAATATGGAATATTTCGCAAAAGGAACAAGGCTTTAACCGTGTTATCTTGCAGCAGCGTTCCCGGGTTGTGTGGTTAAGGATGTGACACGTCTAGTGTTATTGCTGGCCGGAGTTGGAGTCAAATGTCCAGTGAGCCCTTCTTCCGATTCCGATGTCCGTAATGCATTTTTCCTTCACACTATCGAAACTTCCCTCTCTCTCTTCTCTGTTCTCTCCTCTCTCTCTGCTCGTTTGCTGCCGGTCTGGTTGTTTCTGTCGCATTTGCGCACTCCTCCGATGTTGCTGCAAAAGCATCTCTCTTCTTGAAAACGCTCTTCAGTCTCCAGAGAAGCTTCAGTTGAAAGATCTGGGAGCGAATTCCCACCTCTCCGACTTTCCACTGTGACATTTCCACCTTTTAAGCCCCAAACTTTGCACAGCAAAAATAAGTAAAACTAGTTTAATTGAACCTTTCCTCGTTGGGCATACTTTGGTCGTTAGCTGAAGTAGGCTGAGTTTTGTTTGGTGCCCGTAGATTTGCTAGCTCAAGTCACGTTTTTCATCAACTTTCGTGTTCCTCAAAATAGTGAATATTGTGTGAAAAGTTTCAAAAGAGTTTTTTTAAAAAAGGTAAAAAAGGCAAAAACATAATTCATTCGCTTCTCCTTTGTCATTTAACTTATATTTTGCACACGTAATAAAGCCCCGAAGTGTTAAGTTCAAGTCTCTTAATTGACAGCGTTTAATCGTTTCTTGTTTCCTAACAGAAGTGGCAGTTGCCTTAGGAAATGGAGAATGGTAATGACACCTGATAGCTGAAGCAATTGGATGGACGCGTAACTGACCACACAACAGCACTCACGTAGTCTTATACTGCTACCAAGACGACCACTTTTATTTATCGAGGTAAGTGCATCACCCCCCTTTTTCCCAATTTTTTTCTTACTGGTGGCGAGTACTTTCAGCTTGCTCTTATAGCTCTTCGGACGCCCGTTGTTTTCATTCTTACTTACGGGAGTCCGAAACCGACAGTTTTTACTTGGCTGTGCAGGAAGCTTCGGAAAAGCTTTATATTCGCGGCTGTCGAGCAAAGAAATTGTCTTACCAGTTAAAGAACGTGATAGCCAGGAAAACTATAGTTGAAGTGTTGGTTAGGTATAGATAAGCTTTTTGTTAGTAGCCAGCTTAGCCAACTTTCTAACTGGAAAGTTTGCAGTTGTTGAAGACCAGAAGACAAGCAATTATGGTAGATGACAGGTTGTAACACAGTCTGAACCTTGGGCATCCCGTGGCTTTAGCTCTTGGCCCACTTGGTAATTAGGAAGCTTGATAGATTGCGGTCGTTAAGTGTAAAGGAAACCAACCTTAACTTAACTGGGCAAGAGGACAAAGCTGGGGTGTCATGGGCAGCGATATTTTAGCCGGTTTCCTATTTTTATTTTAGCCGGTTTAGATTGTTCTTCGTTTGTTCCCGTTCCTCCCCAAGTTCCGTTTTTCTTTTGGTATGGTCGCGTTGGTAAAAGAAGAAAAAAACATATTTACAAAAAGAAGGGTTATTTTGGCTTTAATATATTACAGCGGAGTTAAGAGGTAGACTTGAGGGTGGGAGAGCACTACGCTATATAAGCCGGGATTATTTTATTTACGGAATTATGATGAGCATGTCTTCCTTTCTGGCTACTTTAGCTCTTGTATGTATTTTGTTTTTTTTCTTATCCCTTCGTCCTTCTTCTTTGCAAAGTTATTTCTTTACAGTCGAGGGTAATGGAAGCTCGTTTGTTTTAAGGCAATATTTACTGACTTTGTTGCAGCCTGCCTTCAAGGCACATCTACGTGAGGCTTACACGGCACCGAAGTAGAACATAAATTCGACAAAGTTAGGGCGAAGAGTCAATTGTTTTCACCCAAACCCCAGTCTGCTATGCAGGAAAGCCAGAAGAAGCCCACACAAGAATGAAAATGTGTGTATACACTCTTTAGGTCCTTTAGGTTCTTTAGGTCCCTCTTTATCTGGGGACGCTCAACGCAATTTAGCCCGTGTCTTCTACACAACTATACTTTGCCTGGCCTAAATTGGTGTTGTCAGATCTGCTAACTTGTGTGTGCCAACTTTGCAATCTTCTGCTCGCCATAGATTCGCCGCAGTATATAAATTCAGAAGCGTACCCCCCACACGTTTGGCTTCCTCAAGCAATCTCACTTTCGCCTTCTGTGGGCGGGAGGGTAAGGGAGTCCATATCTATTTGCCTAGAGCATTTCGCCTTCACTGTCATTTATCTTGATAACGTCGTGCATGTGCAGTTTGTTTATGGAAGCCATAATGTTGTGCAGAAAACTTGGAACTATGAAGTGTGCTATTTCCAAGTTTTTTTTTCTAATGCAAAGCTTCGCCATCTGCGCACACCTCAACGCAATGGCTACAGGTCTCTGGGTTCACTTGGTGTTAGCAGGCAATTAAACAAAGATTTTCGACTCTAGCCCCCCTTCCTCCGCCAAACTTGCCGTTTGGTCATGTTTCCTCCATGCTCCGGCCAAAAGCTCTCGTGGAGCGAACGACAACGCAATTGCGCTATTGTCCCTCTCAAACAGGTAAAAAAGTAGTACTCTCAAACAAGCAGCAAAAGTCTTGTGTAATCTGTAGGAAGAGGTACAAGCTATAAACCTTGGAATTTGAATAAATAGTCTTGATTTATGAGGGTAATCACATCAGTAATTGTGACGTATAGTACCATGTGGTGGGATTGAGGGGAATTAAGGGTGCGGTAAACACCCATCCTGACTTTTTTTATTTCTTACAAAGGCGATAGACGACATTTAAGCAATCTAGCATCTTAACGTTCAGTTTAAGCCCTTTACGGGAGAGTTGGAACTAAGCAGGGTGGATAGCGTACAGGCATTTGCGGGTTACCTGATCCGAAAAGTCTGTCGCTGATGCGGTAGGATCCAAGGGCAAAGGCATTGAGGAGGCAAAGGCAAAGGACTGTGTTTGGTTTGATTTCGTCTATCGGCTCATGCTCGGTTGATTCGGATGTGTCGAAATAAGGCGCGCATCCTTACTGCTTCCATTTTGTGCTTCCAAGCTACCAACCTTAAGGGTTGCAAATACAGCAAAAGAAAGAAGCGGGTAAAGGATTATAGCATTACACACATACAAGAAAAGAAAGTCACTCGTGCCTGATGAGACGGAGAGAAAAGCGCCTTGACTGCGAGGCAGACACATAGGAATGCCTCGTTTGGCCGCTTTGCTCTCTTGCATGCTTCTTCTCACTGGTCCTATGGTCTTGATGCGTTTTCGAGCCTCTAACTTTTTCACTAGCGACACACAACAACGAACTATGAATATTCCTAGGGGATTTGGGATGATACTGCTGTGTGCTCCCTTTGAGTAAATCTGACGAAAAGGCTGGAACGGGAAAGAAATTGGGTACTTTTTTCCCCCTGTCCGGGTGGAACATTGCCACGTTCCTTTCAACAAAGAGCGGCGATTGCACATATTGCGGAATATTGCAGTAAAAAAAATCCTCTTCCTACGATTTCATTTCATTTTCTGCTTTTCTTACAGAGGGCGGTTACTTGTGCTTGTACACATTGCCTCTCAGCATTACTCGAAGAGCTTCGGGTTCTCCAGGAGGATTTTTAGTAAAAACCAAAAATATAGAGAAAAGTGTATACAGGACAACGAACCACCTTTTTTTATTTCCCCCAAAATTGCATTTGCTTGCAAAAGGCAAGTAAAAGGAAACTTATGCGAAGCTCGACACTACGCGACTTGGAAAAGGGACCCAAGACGTGTCAAGTTGGCACTTTCTTCTGCTACTTCTCACTACCCAAATCCCTCTGATGGTGTTCACCACTACGCTTTAATACTCTAAGTACACTTTAAATATTCCCATATTCCCGTCAAACTAAACCAGTCCCGCATGGCGATCCAACATTATGCAAGTTGGTTGCTCTTTGGCTTTTGGTCACTCTTCTGCAGTTTAGTAGATCAAACGATAAAGGTGTCCTTTTTAAAAAATTTATGTGTAATTTTTTTCTTAAAGAGGAATAATAAATCGCAAAAAACTGCTGAGATAAACTTTCGGGGGTTGGGATTTGGAACATATTTCTGTGGAAGCTAGTTTGAGGGAAAGAGGGGGGTATGGGCCTAAATCTCGGTTTCTATTTCTATTGTATTATCCAACGAACTGAGGCCCTGCCGTAAAGCAAAAGTTAATTTATGATCGTCTTTGCAAGGTCCGTTTTCCCCCGCGATAAGTTACGAAAACTGAATTTTTCTCGAATTGTCTCGGCCCCCGTATATTTTCGTGCGAGGACGGGACAGGACTGGGTTGGACTGGACTCGGCTCGCCCGTGTGGGCCATATAACTGGAGAGTCCGCCGATTGTTTATGGTGACGGTTCCCGCCTGGCCCACAGACTCGGCGTCGTTGACGTCGTATGTGTGCTTTGTTCCCTTTCAATTCACATTCGTATCTTCCTGGTTTGTCTCTCTCTCTTTTGCCGCAGTAGACTGTTTTTCCTATGTCCTCTCGCATCCATGGTCGTTGCTATGATGGACGTAGTATATATATACAATTGCTCAATCTCTATCGCTTTGCTGTTCTGCAGCTTCGCGAACACTATTTTTCTCTTTATTATTCGGGGGAAGGAATCTGACAAGGCCCACGCGAAATGCATAGCTGGATAGAATCCATCCTGACATGGCAAGTTGTTGTAGGTCCTTTTATGTCCCACCTTATTGTGTCCCTGTTTATCTTCATTGCAAGCAAACTTGACAGTAACTTGCGTCCCAGAAGTCGCTGTTAGGGCTATTGATGAATGAAGTACAGGCATTGGATGGATAAAGTGGGTGGTCTTCTCCTTTAAAAAAATTCAAGTGCGTTTAACATGCCAAAACCGATACGTGTAACGCAGTAAGCCTCCACTTTCATTTTTCCGTAATTTAGTTTACAATAGAGTTCATAGCGGTCATGGAGTTCGTGGTACAGTCCGTGCACTCGCATTCCGGAATCGCTTCATGGAGGCGTTTCTGCTGTCTCATCTCGATTGCTCTGCGGCGAGTGGAGAGGAGATGTTTTACTCCAATTTGCCAAGCAGTTGCCTTTAATGATGATGTATTCGTCTGACAATCCAATATGTTGGGGCGCGCCGGTTTGTCCCGGCAAAACTTTTACCGTTAGCCCCTCTTTCTTACCTCAACTTTTTTCTTTTCTTTGGGTGGGAAGTGGAAAAAGTTCCTTGTTCAGCGGTGCTAGAAAGGCATATTTTTACCTTTTCACACCTGACTGAATAGCTCTCGTATGGAGGCGTCGGAAGAATACTCAGAACTGCACATTTTCTCTTTCTTTCTAAGATAATCTCCTTATTTCACCTTTTGCGTTCCCGTGCCAGACGGCAGATTACAATGTAAAGACACATAGTACCAAGCATAGTAGTTCTGAATGCTTCCTTACAACAAGGTCCATATAAAACCCAGAAAATCGAGCATTCTTTCTTTAGGCTGTACTATGAAAGTTCCAATAAGATTCAGACTTTAGACAGAAATTTTACGCTGCAGAACCTGGCAACGTCCTGCCTATTGTACACTTCTACTACAATAGACCTAACATGAGAAAATTGGACCTTGAACCAAAATTGTATCCTGGCTTGTATAGGCTTCATCTTTGAGATGAGCTCTTTCCACACAGACGCGATTTTTTTCTTTATTTTGCTTTTATTATCCTTGTTTTGTTGTTGCAATATCAAGTACCATATAGAGAGGCGTGTCGATATATGTATATAAAACATGGTCGTAAAAGTTGTCCAAAGAACATGGAATCACTCTTTACGTATGTATCTTCTTTCATCGCGGACATCTTTTGTCGCTTGTGGGAGTTTTTTTTTTACCCCCAATTTACACTTGATCCCTACGATATTGTTTACGAACCCAGTCCCCCAGACAAAAACATGAAACCCGCTTTTGTAAGCACGAGCGGCGCTGCTGTTGTCTGGAGTGCTTTCATGTTCATGTGTAATTTTGAATTTAGACACTTCACAACACTTGAGGCTTTGGACTTGAGTTGAAGATTTTAAAAGATTTCGCCGAGTTGAGGGTTTGGACTTGGAGTTTTCGTATCCGCAGAGACTTTGCGTCACTTCACTTGTCCGTACTAAAGATGCTTGGCGCTGGCCGGCAAGCAATAAACCAGGCATTACTTTACATTGCTGCTCATGCGGCGCTTGGGATGAGAATGAGAATTTTCTGTCTTCATTTCAGCGAAAATTCAGAGGAAACACAAGCAAGCATAAGTTTGGTTTCGCATGCCAAATAACTCCCAAGAGACAAGAGTCGCTTAGCCTTGGCCTTGGGAAGTTTGGCGAGATGCTAAGAGTTCAATCGTCTCGCCTAGCAATTGCAGATCATCTTAACAGTCGGGAACTGAGCATCCCAACAGCTATAAGAATCTCTATGCGCGGAAACGGATGGACATTGCTGCCCCATTTGTTAGCTCTATACTCTGTGCAACCCGCAGCTATTTTCAAGTCAGCAGGCGGTCGTCGCTTTCCTGTTTCCAGTTCGGATTTCTACATTGTCTAAAATGTGACCGGCCTTAAGATTTTCTCAAACTTTCCTTATTTTTTTTGTCCCCCCCCCCCCCCCTTATCACCACATTGCCTGTCGGTTCTGCTGGCTTATGCCATTAGCTTCGCCCACACAATCTTCCCAGCCAACCCCAGCTGCCAATATATTACTGCGAACTAGGCATTGCCGCAGACAGTCTTTCCGGACAGTAAATGAGGTATTTTTCGTCGATTTTTTTAGGGTCATAACTATAACTGGTAATGAAAATTTAGCTCGATGCTAGTTGAGACGGAAAAAAGGATTATGGTCCTTGAAGTTTCAGTTACGGTCAATGAAGGGCATTTTGTTTTGTATCCCTTTAGGGGGTCTTGTTTATTTTAATTTTTTTATTTCTTCTTTTTTTTGCAAGGGACGCAGAGCGTTAGATAGCAAGTTTCGAGTGCCTTTAATATGCGAAAGTTCTTCGTGTCAACTCTTGGTCGGATCTTGAAAATATAATAGACTTATAGAAAGAGGCACTTTCCATTTGCAAGAAGGAGCGGTAAAGCACTTTAGATTCGATACAGGAATTTGCGGAGGTTCCAACCGTGTTTCGTTTTTGGTCGATACGAGAGAGATTTATGCGATTATTCGCTCCTTAATCAAAATGCCATTACACTGTCTCTCCATGGCTGGAGATGTGGAGTTTTGGGGCACAAAAGGCAAAGTATTGTCACTTGGAGGAGCAACCGAAACGAAAACGAACTTGTTGTTGCTCCCTTGGTCGACTTATACGCGCGTTTTCTCACACATACAACACGGTTAAGGCAAGATTTCCTGGGTGACATCGTATATATATTGGAAAGCCGCTTTTCTTTTGCCAGCATTGCATTAGCGGAGCATTTGTAAGCATGATGCTGTCCCAGTCCCGTGTCAGGCAAGTAAAAAAGGACAACAGCTCGTTGCGCGCAGCATTAAGTGGAGTTAAGTTTAGTTGAACGTCTTTGTCTTTTTTCGCCCCCCGTAACGAACCTTTCCACATGTTCGCCTTATTCTCTCGGGTGTTTCGCGTTCAGTTTGCCCTCGTTGGGGAATATAATTAACAACGAAAAACAAGCTTTATCCATCCAGTGCATTCGAATATAATTTGTCTTGTCCCCTCCGAATATTTACAACTCCCTTAGTGCAACATTGGAAACCCCTGAACTCGATCCATGGACATGCACAATCAAGGTAAAGTGCAAAGTTCCTTAAATAACACATTATTTAATTAAATCTTCTTAACTAGACTATTAATACAATTCATTTGGCCTTTCACAGCTCTTTCAAGAAAGGTATACTCTGTGCACTCTGGATGCTCTGGATGTAGAACTGTGTTTAGGCCGTTGCTATTGCTGCCAACCATTGATAATACATGTTGGCATTATCAATACCAACACAGTGTATATATAATCGAAAAATAGACTCGAAAGCACCCCGGTTATTTGCTTATTAAACCTCGGACTGGTTTGTATGAAACCTGTCGATATTTCCTTCGTTGGAAACTTGGGATGATGGAGCCCAAAATGACTGACAACATGAGGTTAAGAATGGCCAAGACCGGAATTTCATTATTGGTTATCAATATAGGGTTTATTTCACCGGACAAAAGAAGTTAATCCCATACGGTGACTTGGGACTTTTTTCACCCCTCCACTCAGGAAATTTCACAAGAAAATTTGTAAAGTTGTGAAATTTTGCAAATTTCACAAGGAAATTGTGGAATTTCGAAATTTTGCAAGACCCTTCATGTATATGTACACGTTTATATGAAAGCTCGTGGAATTTCCCCTCTGAAAATCTGTTTATTGTCACCGTTTCGTAATGGGGGAAAAGGCTTTGCACCAGCTCATCGTTAGGAAATTTGAGAAATAGTTTGGAAACAAAAATAACCAGGGAGGCAAGGCTCATCTCTTGTTTTTCCCTCGTATATGAATATTCCCGAAAGAAAGTTGACATTTCCGGAAATTTGCGGTAGCTTGCGGTACGCTGTTGGAATCCAATAACTGCTTTTGATCCGTTGGCATGCTAAAGAGAACAGGCGTGGAATTTAAAAAAGAAAATTAAACATAATACAAACCTGCAGCATAACACCGCTGTGCCTCTCCAGCGGCTTGCTGATGTTTTGCCGCCTATCTAATCTCGATCTTCTCTTTCCCATAGTTCAAGCCTTCCAGGAACGAAAGTAGAAGACAAGAAAAAAACATAAAATAAAAAATGAATCAAGACAATATGGAGAAGGCGCAACTTTTTTCGGTCTACCGCAGTTTTGTTTCCCTCAAAAGATCATTATAGATTTAGATCGCTACTAGCTATAGAATAAATATGACTACCGACTACAACCAACAGCAACAGATTTTTTTTCTTTATTTTTTCTTCTCCTTGGTTTTCTGTCCTTTTCAGGACTATGCGAATGCTGCCGTGAGGTTGTCAAACCCTTTTTTTTTCACTCCGAAAGCTATATTGTACACGTGCGTGATATTTTTTCCGCCTTTTTTGTCTTGCTTTCGAACAACTTGTTTTCTTATGCCCTCCGTGGAGCCGGCGTCAACATACGAACGAATAAAAAGATCCAGGAGTTGGTATAGTGAGTCGAAAAGGGACCGAATTGAGAAAAATCATTTAGATGTACTACACTTCTCTTCTCAACTTTCCGAGACTGTGTTCTGCTGCTGCAGGAAACCCGTTTTGTATCCACCTTAAACGCGGAGAAAGAAATGAAGTTGAGAAATTAAATTAAAAACAGAGTGCTATAGTCTCATTGGGATAACTTTTTTTTTATTTTTTTATCTGCTATATACAGCAACTTGTTCCAGTTCCTTTTGCGTTTTATTTTTCGCTTTACTAACGAGTGAAGGGTTTGCTATTCTATTTTTTTGCGCCGTCAATGACCTTTCCTGTTCTTCCTCCATTAAAGATGGGGGAAATCTTTTGGTGTACTAAAACACATTATAAGCTGATGAAAAAATTACGGGCTGGATGGAACTAGTTAGTTGTTAAGGCTACAACTACAATATACTATTGATAATTGTACTAGAAAAGAAAAAAAATCTAGAAAAAAATGAAACGAAAGTTACTGACCGCCACCACTGTGTAAGAGGAAGGGACGAAGTATTGATTGTGGGGGAAAAGCTCGTGGGAAGCGGTAAATCTGATTGAGGGTTTCATATCTGTCAAGACACTCAATTAGTGAAATGAGAGCTTAATGGAGTCGAGCGTTTAACAGCTTCAAGCTTGCACAGACTGGAGCTTGCAGAAACACAGAGACAGGATTGTGCAACGACATGGACCCATTCCAACGCAAACGGGTAATATTGCAACTTGGCCCCGTTTAAACAACTGACACTCTGATAGCGTAACTCGCCAGGGTATTATACCATCCCCCAGACCTCATTTACTTGGTATACAGATATGCTAGTAACTCTTAGTCGCATTCCAAGTTAATAACTACAACTTCGGACAGCAGTTTACATGATAATCACGCTCAACTGTTGCATTACAAACCCAAGTATGGTACTTGTGTTCCCTAGAAGAGTCCCCCCTTATATCTTTCTTTCTTTTACCCCCAAACCTTTCAGAAACGAAAGACTCTCCCGTGCTTCAACCCCATTATGCACCAAAAACGTGGTCATGGTTTCAGGCAGAATTATTTATATTTACTACCTACAGCCGGGCAGGGAAGTAGGCACAAGGATGACTCGATAAAAGGACTCCATGTACCTGACGCAAGGACGCCGGGTCCCGACAAAAGGCGCCAAGTCCGTAATCTTTAAAGGAACGTATAGAATTTCGAGTTTAAAAAGTCTTCAATCATCGGTTAAGCGCCAACAAGATTAGAAAGTGCTTAAGCGGTGTTAAAAAAAATACGTCACAAGAACTCCGGACACCTACAGAAGGTTGCCTAGCCTAACGTAAAGTGACCTAGACTAACCTAACCTAACTTAACCTTGTGACGTATTTTGAATACGGTTTAAGCACTTTCTAATCTCGTCGGCATTGCCGGCGTCCTTCTGTCGGGGTTCGGCGTCCTTGTGTCAAGTCGTCCTTGTGTCGCGTTGCCCGGGTGTGCTGCATATAGAATCCACTGAGATGCAACATGGTTATTCTGACTCTTTTTTATTTTTTTTATTTTGTGTGCTCATCTCTGGTGTAATAAGTAGAAAGAAAAGTGAACAAAAAGGATGCGATATACCACTGGGGGCCACGGCATTTTGTTTCTTCTTCCAGGGATGGAAAAGCCAATTTTGGTCGTGCGATGTGTTGCGGAAACTAATGTATAAATATGGCGAGAGATATTTCCCCCACTAGAGCCCAAAGTGTTACCGGGGTAGCCCACCACTATACCATCCATCTCAAGTTTTAATTGCTCTCGTCGATGACTTGGTATCGTAACAGAGCTCACCAGGGCGTGATGGATTACTATGACCCATCTGTCTGGTTATATAGCTTACTGAGTTTACACTCATTTCCCAGCAGAAAGACACCGGCGTTTCGTGTTGCTCCTATATATAAATGTATAGATATCGCCAGCCCCTCCACAAGTCCGCACGCGTCCATTCCAGACTCCGCGGAAAAGCGAGGAGGAGAGAGAGAGAGAGAGAAAAACCTCGCAAGAGCCATTTATCGTAACGCTAACGCTGCACTCGCAATGGCTGCATCTTTTTCTGTTATCGGTTTCGTTACGAAAGGTGCTGCTACGACTCTCTAGAGAACAAAAGACGCTTAGGTATTAGATCAAGGCATTTTATGTGTATTTCCTTTTTTTTGGTTTCTTTTCCTTTTTCCCGCCCTCTTTCAGTGTACCCAACCCACCACCTTATCTTTGATATGCCTCTGGTTTGCTGCACTTTTTTTTACGAAGGAATAGAAACAAAGGCTCGTATATATATGGGAAGTATCTACATATTTTGTCGTATAAGCTGGGAATTGCGTCGGTTTGCCGGTCTAGAGCCTAGTGTTTACCTAAGCATTCCAAAATTAGCCTATTAAAATTAACTCTGATCCATAATCGATGAATTTCCCCCGCAAACTGCTGCCTACGATTGTCTCGACGACGAATCGAGACTGGATTATAGTGGCGACATATTCCCCCGTTACTCGTTGATATGTTCGTTTGCTGACAGTAGTAAAACGATCATTGTTGGCACGATCTGCTAATAGCCGACAGCATGGGAAAGTATCCAACATAATTTTTAGACCAATGATATAAAACTTGTCGAAAGACAAATATCTACAAAGCGTCCTTCTGTGGGAAGCTTTTGGCATGTTCCCGAGTTTTTTTTATTTTTTGTTTGTTTAGGTTTTATTTGGGAACAGGGGTTCCTCAATCGTTTCTTAATGAAGACGGATAAAAAGAGAATAGGAGGTGAATTAGAGGTCATATACATGGTATCGAGCAGCGATTTGTGCCTAAAATGCATGATGATTCCCTTATTTCATCCATCATTAGGTTCTACCCAGCTTTTTTAACTGCTTGTCGGAGGAAACAAAGAAGAGGGGGAAAAACTAGAGCGTAACAACGCCTGCTACTTAATATAATTACCAGGAAAAACCCAATGGCAGCGTGCAGTCGTATAAATGGAATACATGGAACCAGCAAAGACTTTTTTCTTTATGGAATGCCAAAATTTGGGCTTGGTGGTTCGTTCCGCACGTTTTATCGCCTCGAGTACATGTATTTTACATGGTTTTGCTTCTTTGGCTCCGCGTGTGTCCGTTTTTAACGTATGAACCGAGATAGACCCTGGAGATTATATAGCTTTCTATGGGATGACGAGCTTTTTGGAAAGCAGGTTGCCATTGCTCATTCCCTCATATTATGAGAGGAGGGGAAGGACGTTATTATGCAAAAACTCCTTGTTCCGGGGATGCGAGCAGTTTCTAACAGCAATAAAAGGTCTTTCTCTCTCCTCTGGCTCTTGTCTCCTTTTCGTATTTAAAGCCCGGCTCCAGGCTTTTGCTGTGCTCCCCAACAAGATGCTCTCCTCAGTTAATCAGACTCATTTGAACGACTAATTAAAGTGTTCCTGTGCTCGGGCATCCTATGAAAATCCTACACACGGTCTATATGGAATGCTCCTCGCTTTTGACACAGGTAATGCCGAATACGAAGCCCTGTTACAAAGTTATACAGAGGTCGTATATGCCATGTTCATGTGCGCCTAAGAAGACTAAGGATTGTTTAAAAGGCGGTAAAAATGTGAAGAAGCCAAAAAAGGGTTCGGTGCACAACTTCAAAAGCATTTTGGGACCGAGCAGGTTATATTGTCTTTGTCTACGTACGCCATAGTGTTTGTTTGAGCAGCAGGAAAAAGAAGCGGCTATATAGAACGCAGTAGAGTCTCTTTGTTGCACGATTAAGTAACAAGTCACCGGATCCGTAGAGGAGAACATGTAAAATCTTCCGACTCATTACCTCTTACTCCTTTTCGTGGCTGCTCAAAGCGTTTGGCTGTATGCTCTATTCCTTCGTGCTGTCTAACCGCGACGGAGGACCTGTTTTGTTGGGGATTCCGATTCCGCGAAGGAGTTCAGGAAAGACGACAGGAAGTCAGCAAAGCCAGCAAGCAACAACTGTACAATGCGATGCTGCAGCCAAGCGTGTGCTGCTGAACCCCCCCTCCAAGCTTGACAGCAATGGACAAGAACAATCCTTTGGCCAATGCTGATGATTCCGCCAGAATACAGTCATCTTGGGGGACGTTTCAAACCTCTCTATATGTTTTCGTCTGTTATGCTGTAGCGTCCAAGAAGCACCGCATGCCCTCCTCGCATAATCCTCCGCAGACGGATGGACTTTATGAAGTATAGTTCGTGCTCAATGGACCCGAGTCAAGAATACCCACACGTATAGACACAGAAATACTCTTGAGTAGCTTTAAACGCTGGGATAACCACGGTCGACCCAATTGACCCTGACAATGACCACTTGTACTTAACAGCTCGGGATGAGTACTACATAGAGCAAGGATATAGCATTTCAGCCATGAAGTAGTTTTCCGTAGATCTTCCGGTCGTAAAACGCAACCTCCTTCAAAAGTTTTCCAGGAATTTTGGTGGCCTTTAATATTTCTATGATAGGGCTATAGAAATATTTTCGGGATCTTCTATGTGGCATGGTCTGGGGCTAAAATGTCTTGATGGTGGTCTTCCACTCGTGCAGAACCCAGCACCCAAGCGGACTTCTATCTATTTCTCTCTATAAATCGAACGTTTATGGCGTAAAACTAGGTCGTAGTTGTGGCCCTGTTTGGGTGGTCGCGACCTGCTGACGTGGATCAAAAACGACGGCGAGACAAGGAAGTTATCGTGTAATCAAATTGAAATGTGGGATGTTTGAACCGCCATATAACCACCAACACGTTTTCACCAAAAGGTTACTCAGGCAAAGTGGAGTAGATAACTTTCAGTTCCCGGAAATATATAAAAAATAAAAGAACTATAAGGAAATGAGAAGAAGTTGAGAGATGATTTAAGGTTTTCCGTAGGAAAGGAGAATGCTGCAGCTATACAAACCCAACTTGAACGCTTCTCCGTTATACATAGATGCATACACTGCGCTGAATTTGTAAAACAGAAGAAGAAGAATAGGAAGAGAGTTTTTGTAGCGAATTTATGTAGAAGATATATGTAGAAAAAATTAAGAAAATATCTTTGCTTTAAAAAATACTAAAGAAAACTGAAGATTCCTAACGAAGAATTAGGCGTCATTTAGGCGTTTCTTCTTACCTTTGTGAAGGCCAAGGGAAGAAGAAAAGATTCATAGAGAAGAGAAAACTTCCCTTTTTCAGCAGTTAGATTCCATGTTCCGTGTAACTCCTGCCGCCAAAGTTGGGTTCAAGCTCTGATGAGGTGCCACTTATTCGTCCACTTAAAAAATAAAAAAATGTAATCTTGTTTTTGGGTTCCTGAAGTGGATTCGGAGGATGCAGTCGTTAGGATTTTTTCTTGTATGACCTTTCTCAGTGTGTCTCCACTACTAAGGCGGCTTAGCTAGCCCTTTTTTTCTTCGATTGTATTCTTTTCACCTGCTATTGTGTGCCCTAAAGCCGTCTTTGCACTTGGGCAAAAACTTTTCCTATATTTGTGTAAAATATTGTAGGCGCCTCTTCCTTTTTGTTTGGCCAAATGAGCCTAATTTTGCTAGCAACTACTAAGAATGCACTTTTACTGTTGGCTGGCTTTAAGAAATGCAGGTATGGAATAAAAAAAGACAAAGAAAGGAAAAAATGAAGCATCGTTAGTATAAAGAACCCAAAGCATCACAGCCAAAGAGCTATATAGAAGGAAATCCGGCCGGGACTTGCATGCGAGATGTGCAGTGAGCCGATTTTCTTTTTCACAGCCACGTTCTTCTTTTTTTCCTTTTATTTTTTTAAGTCAAGTTTTCCAACTTGAGTAACGTTGCCTAGCAGAAAAGTTATGCTTATGACGAGATATTGAAATTTGTGCCATCACTTTTCCTGCCTGGTAATTTTTTTATACCCGCCCCCCCATGAAACGGAGGCAGAACTTTTCTTTTTGCGTTAGTTTATTTTGTGCAAATATTGTCTCAACATTTATTTAATCTTGCTACACAGCAGCTTTTGTTGGCATAAACTTTGGCGCTTTTTTCTGGTTTTGTTTTAGTTTCGAACTTTTTTTAGGGAATTTTATAAGATACGAGCTGGAGTATATGCGTCAAGTTGCTAGAATAAGTTGGGACGAGGATTTTTTTTTTGGGGGGGGGGGGTCCACATACAATTCAATTGATTAAAGCCAACATTGTTGTTTGCATATATTGCTTTGAGAGACGGGTGCAGCGTCATCTATAGATCCTTATACTCGCGCTCGGGGTCCATAGAAGAAGGTATATGCATTTTGTCAAGGAGACTTTATTGCAGCCAACCTGTCTTTATAAAGCAAACTTCCAGGATCAGCCAGTGGAGCCTCTTTTCCATCCAGTGAGATCAAGTTTGATAAAGAAGCCCCACTTGCGCTGCTTACAAGATTTTTCAAGGCTTGAACTATGTATCTTCCGTCTTTTTTGTCTTTTAATCGAATTTCTCCGTTTTTTTGCCCCGGGCAAACTCCATTTTTCTTGTCGTTATGACTCCGCATCCTTCTTTAGAGCTCTCGAGCACCTTTAATGCAATTTCGTGCTGTATAAAATTCCTGAGATAAGTGAAATTTTATATGTTTTACTCGACAAGCTGTATATGGCCTTTCAAGATGCTTTTGTACATCTCCTAACCATTGATATGGAAAGAAAAGAAGATTTTATTGAAGCAGGTGGCATAATTCATGCTATAGAATTACAAAACGTTCGGAATCCTAAGCTTTTCGTTCACGAACACTGCAACAGATTTACTGGTAATTTCCCACTCAATTGTAATGGTACTTGTAATGACAGAAATGATATTCTAATATTAAAATTACAATTAGAAAATCTCAACTTTTTTTTACTAAGCTTCTAGAAGAATTTCAAACATTTAATTCGTGTTTATTTACTATTCGTTGTTGAGCAATTGAATGCAAAGTCCGGACTCACAAATCGGTTTCACTGTTGCCGTTTTTGGCCCCTTACTGTACAGAATTTAGGGACGTAGACACAAGGACGACTTGACAATTTTACTACGGTGGACCCCACTTACGGACTAGGAACCCCGACTTACGGACTGCAAACCCCTAACCTAACCTAACTTAATCTAGTCCTTAAGTCGAGGTTCATAGTCCTTAAGTCGGGCCGTAGTCCTATTGTCGGGTCGTCCTTGTGTCGCGTTGCCTAGAATTTGGAGCCACATTACAACAGAAATGTGTACAACTTTACCATACAAATATTGTGAAAATCTTACTGTCTTACAATTCAATACTATTCAATAACCTTTATATCCATAAAATACAGTAGATGCCGCTTATTGTGATTTCATTTGTCAAGTGAATATTGATTTTATCAAGCGGAGATTCTAAGAACCCAAAATCGAAATTTCACTTGTCTAAAATGCTATGATTAATCGATGCGTGAAACGAATTAGCTTGTTTAAACCAGAGAAAGAAAGTATCGTCTACTTGTTGACACTTTTTGACACGTTTCCTTTTTCTAGATTTTTTTTGACAGCGTTTCCTTTCACTAGACCCACTATTGTTTTTTACTACTAGCGATTTTCAAAAATTTTTATAGAGATGATTGAAGGATTCCTAACTTACCGGCCGCTTTCTTTCTGGCAAATCTTTTAAACTTAACTTGTTATAAGTTTCAATGAGCCGCAACTTCTCTTTTACATTTAAATCAACTCTTGTTTGACGCCATTTTTATATAACCACACGTCTAAAACACAACTAACACTGCGCCCTTGAAGCCTACTCCTACGCTTTGGTAGGGTTTCAAGTCAATATCCCTTTTAATTGTCCCAGTCAATTAAAGGAACTGATCATTCAGTTGAATAACCTGCTCATTTAATTGATTGAGTTTAGAAGGGATTCCCCCCAAGCGTAGTCGTAGGCTGGAAGTGACACGATTGGTCAACATGACGTAAAAGCAATGTCATTGGTCAATATGCAAAGTCCGTGTAGTAACCACTACTGTGGTTTTGTAACTGGACATGTGAAGATTCTTTTGAAGTGGATTCTAATATCCGAAAGTGTGATGCTAATAACCGATTAAATTTATATTAATTTTATCCTTTTGAATCGGTCCTTTAAAATTTGATTCCATAAAACTGCTGATTCTAATAACCTGCAGTGATCACAATAAGAGGCATATATTCGAAAACTTAAAAGCATTTTTTTGTGCAGTGTATCTTCGTTTAGAACTTTTACGTGAGTTCCCCTTCTAAACAAGCATAAAGAGAGGAAAACAAGGTTAAAAGGAAAACTGCTCATGATTAACATTCATATTCTTTGTATATAGACTACTATGGACCAGAAAGTCTTGTCTATTGCACTGACGTTCTTGATTAATCTACTGCCTAAGATCTGACTTGGTTTGAAAAGCAGAGGAGAAAGCCGAGGGTGCCTAGGGTAAAGGTGGTAGAAAAAACCTAGAAATATGTAAATGAGATCTGACAACTTGGCAGAGTCGTCTCGTCCTCCTGTATACGACTAGCGTTAAAATAAAAATAAAAAAAAACAAGCATTGACACGAGGCAGACGAGAAGAGCCTATTTTGCATAAAGCCCTTTATTAAAAAAAATCCCAGCCTATTCTTTCGCCTGCGCAAATAGGCATCTCATCCCCTCGTCTTGGTCTCGAAAGAGAAGAGAGACCTGAGGTTTAAGATGCCTGTTACTGGGCTTTGCTTGAGAACCCGGCCCCCTGAACGGGGGAGGAAAAAGGGTGGGAGGATAAAAAAAAAGCTCGAAAACTCTAAAGGGGCTACATTGACTCACATTTACATACCGTAAGCTGTTTTTGATAACAGCGTTTTTTGTGGCGTTGCGCTCAAGTTCTTGCTGCCTTACCCCCCCTCCACCCCTCCACAGTAGTAACAACTCTTGTTGTGACTGGTATAATATCTCATCAATATCTTGCTCGTTTTGCTTCAAAAGAATTATTAAGTCCCCCTTTTTCTTTTTTTTTGTTGGAAGACGGGGGTACAGGCATGATAACAAGACTTTAATTAAGAAAAGAAAATCGAAAAGAAATTGCTTTTTTCTTGATAACAACCGAGTACTGATGCGTGTGATCAAGGGAAGACAAGCAAACAAACCAGCCTGTCGCGAAAGTCTATACGGACTGTATAACCCCCTTCGGAGCCTCTTCATGCAGGAACATTGTTGCCTGAAAGGTGTGAAACAACAAATTTTCCGCCCAGCGGTAAAGAGAGCTGGAGAGCGACAAAACAAACGCCTCGGCGAAAGAAAACAGACCCCACGATCGGCTCAAGAGGTTTTTCTCTCACCACCAACACCACCATACCAAGCGGTCTCCATCATGAGCAAAACGCTTTCGGTGACAATGTCATTATTCCCGCAGAATTGTCATGTGACGCCACTTGAAGGTTTTTTGCCCTCTTATTCTCTTTTTTTCTTATAGATTCTCAGCACCCAAGGACTCTAGTGTTCGTGTGTCTGTGTATGTGTGTGTATGTGTGCTTTTCCGATCCCATTCCGGGAACGCAACATTCCGCCCAAGCGATTCCCCGTCCCAAACCCAAGCTAACATGCGCCTGTCAGCAGACATAGCAAGAGACAACTGAATGTATCTTAGGGTTGGGACCCAGAGTCCAGTCTCTTGTCAGTTGGCCCATTCAGTATAGCTCTTACCTTTCTTTTTTTTCTCTTTATACAGCTGCGATCTATCAATCCTTTGCTGGAGTCATCAGTTACTCGTACGCGACAACCTCAGCTTATTTAGCGATAATATGACGTCGACAGGGTTCTCTTGACGTCATGAAAATCGCTAATGTTGTACTGCACCGTACATGGTTAGCGTGTACACTTCTCTTTCTTCAAGTCTCTTGCAGCCAAAATAGTAAAAAGAATCCTTTCAAGTGATTAACTACACGATCAAGAGGTTTCCGCAAGTACATAAGCCTTTTAGTACACGGCGCTCCGAACAAGTATTGTTAGAATAGTACATCAGGGGGGAAATCAGGTACAATCCGCTAAGGCGATATGAGTTATTAACGGATTTCATGAACCACGTAGCGTTGGCAAACAATAAATTAAAAATAAAAAGAAATATAAAATAACAATACAGTGGGTGATCGGTTAACGAATAGATCGGATAACGAATTTTTTTTCGCATTTTTATGATCGGATAACGAACACCTAACATAACCAACACAGCCTTCGCTTAAAAAGGCCGGAGGTCAAATATGACATGAGTGTGTCGTATTGTTGCAAAACGTTCTCCGGAAAAGAGTGACAACAAGTGTCATTCGAGTCGAAAATTTGTAGTTGGATTCGACATGAATTAGGTTAGGTTGACGATTGTCTTCAACTGTCGCTGATGAGAATCGTTAAGACTTGTACTTCCTTTTACTCCATTAGCTGAAAAAAATGCATGTTCAAAAAATTTTACAGCGGGATACAGTACACCCGTTTGTCACGAAATACAGAGAGCGTGTTGAACAGAACAAGCACAAGAAGGGACGCTGTGTGTAAGATTTGTCAACACGTTCTCCGGATTATTGTTATTACATATAAATAAGCGGAGTAAGAATTTATATTCTTTGTTTATTTATTTTTTGGGTCTCCAGAACGAATTAATCAAATTCCCATTAAAGTCAATGGTACATCGATGATCGGTTAACGAACATATTTTTGGAACGAATTATGTTCGTTAACCGCGATCACCCACTGTAGTTGCAATTCGACTCTCTTGTAAATGTCGTACTGTTGCAATAGACGGTTAATCGCTTTCCGGCAAACGCTTTATGTTTACGAGCTGGATTGAAGTATCAAACTTTGAACTTTTCTTTTGCGATTCCAAATCATTTAGAACCCGGGAAAAAAACACTGCTCTGCTTATAGTGTCGAAATTCTGCCTTGCTTTACCATTGGTAGCTTTACGAGCTGAAATAAAAGTACCAAACTTGAGCATTTTTACAACTACATCATAATTCTTTGTTGCATTGTGTTTGTACTTATTTGAAGTAAGACATTTCTGTTGCCAGATTCACTGCCTATACAGTATTTTGTCGAAAATGCAAAAGGTGAGCCTGCGCATAACGAACATTCGTATAAAAGGGCCAGTGTAATCTGTGTGTCTGTCATAACTTTTATGTGGCTTACGGTGCCTTCGGTGCTGCAGTAACTGTAATTTCTGTGATGTATCATGTGTACAGTAAGTTTATAAGAGCACTACTGCATTGCAGAAGTCCGTCTTTTGGAGCAGGGATGGGCCATACGTAATGTTTGTAACCGTTAAACGCCCCTTCTTTGGAGTAGAATAAAGAAAAAACAGGAACATGAAATGCAAAAATTTATGGGCAACTTCTGGTATGCATATGCGTGGTCTTTTGGGGGGGAGGGGGAGGAGTTAAAGAAGGGCATCTTGGGTGGCAGCAGGCATTCTTTATGACCCCCCACAGCAGTACCAGCAACACTTTGCCATCAGCCTGTGTGTCTGTCTGCGTAAGTTGTATCTACTGTACGAAAATGTTGGCTTTTGTACGAAACCTGATCACGTTTTCAGATGGATTAGAGAATGATTCCATCTGAACTATAGGGAACCTCTATTAGGACATACTGGCTCTTCGTGTATTGCACTGCCCCCTCCCCCTTATATTGGACCACCTTTCCCCCGTTATATTGGTGGGGCAGCAGACGTGAGCCACCAAAAGAACCACCGCTTCCATTCCTGGAAAACCTAAGAAGAAAGGAAGGCACGACAGGTTAATCTAGTTCGCATTAGGGCCTATACGATCTGGTGCTGAGAAGGGCCTTTAACCATAGAAAAAGAAATTCCGGGCATGTCTCATTGATCCCAGATGCTGTTAAAAGCCATATCAAGTATGCCTCACGTCTTCTTTTGCTCTTTCTATCTATGTATCATGTTAAGCAAAGGAAGTTGCGTAGGTTCTATGTGACTTCGCGATGTGTGCGGCGTCACCTCTTCTCTGGCTATGATGTTAAGCTCTGCCGCTGCAGAAAATTGCACAGACTTTATTTTTTCGTAAAAAAACATTCGCTATAATTCTTTTAAAACTAGGCGCTCAGCCGGGTTTTAAGCCCCACACAAAAAGACTAGAAATGCCAGAGGACAATATAAACAACAACAACAGACTTCGGGAAAGTTAGGAAGAAATCCAACATCCTATTTCTTCCCCTTTTTTCTTCCGGGAGAACGTTGATAACATCCTTCGTCCCGAATAAGGTGGCACCAAACCCAACATATAACACGTCAGTCTTTCCCTTTTTTTCCCTGAGCCGTTTTGTTTTGTTTTACAAAAACTCTGCTCTTTACACAACCAAAGTAACAAACAAGCGAAGCTTCCGTGAGATTGTTCAACTCGGGCTTCCCAAACATTTCGTATACACGTACTTGTATATATATCTATGCTAAGAAACCTGACAAACCCGCGGAATCCCAAAAGACTTGCAGATTGACAAAAGTTTGTTCGTGTCTTTCTTGGCTCTCAATATTCCAAAATTCTTCCCCATGCACAACGGAGACCGAAACGCCAGAAATTTCTCTTCGTAGTTCGTTTGTTTATTTTGTTATTATTAGTTTTTTTTTTTAAGAAATGAACGTTCTTCTTGTTTTTAACTTGTTATAATGAGAAATTTTTTCCCCTCGTAATACCATCTAAGTTCCCCGTGTTCTTGTGCCTTACACTGAGATGAAATACGTTTTCCTAGAATGAAAGATATTTCTCTCCAGGCTCTTAATAATGAGTTACGGACCCAGTTATTTTTCGATATTTTTTTCCCTGCAAATACCTTGCGTTTTCCCTTCTTTTCCTTGTACTACTACTCCACTACCAGGTACATCGAGACATTATATAGGAAAGCCTGGAAATAGATGATGAATATCCCACCAGCATCCTGGTTTCGCACTGGGAACCCTTCTGCTGGATTGATGATCTTTACCTTGCGACTTTCGATCTATCCTTGTCCCCGCCCCCTTGTTGGTTTAAATGGAAAGGCTCCCTCACCCCGTCGTTAATGCTGCGGAAGTCTACAGCAGTACTCGAGTAGGTATATTACCTGGCCGTAATTGCTTTAATAGCCAGATTTGCTAATAACGACCATATAATACCTTGATAATACCATAGAGCCAGGTCTCCGTAAACGGGATTACCCCTCTCTATTGTCGTGTTTGCTCCCATTGATTCCGTATACTCCACAGTAAATGCATCATTGCATTTTCTTTTTAGACCCTTGTACTGGTACCCTGGGTAACTTCTGCTTGCCTTTTGCCCGCCTTTTGCGCAGTTATCTCACTAGAGCAAACGGGGCAAAGAAGAGAACAAAGTTATGGAGATAAAACAGAAGAAACTCAAACGACTAGTCCCTCCTTTCAAAATTCGCACTATCTCTCTCTTTTACATGAATTATATTTTTTTCCTTTCCTTTTTTAGTTTTTGTTTTTTATATAGAAGGAACCACCTATAGTTTTACCCCGCCAAGGTGCAATGCTCAGCCAGATTATTTTGGCCAACTTCCAACAAAGCATTAGACATTTTTTCTCTCCCTCTTTTTATTCGAAATTGCGACGTAGAAACGAAACTGGAAACTGTAACACACCGACTGAGAAATCTGAAAATTGGTCAGGGTTTTAATGAGTGTGGCTAATAGCCACTACTGAAGCGACCTTTCCCTTAGGTGCGAGGTTCTTCACCCCACCATCCTACCTCTTTCTTTCTTTATTTACCTCTGCGTCACAAGTGGTACTCATACATTTACCCCTTTTTTGTCTTCCTCGCCTGTGGATGATAAGTTGCTCGACGATACTAGGATGCATCTTTATTGTTTTTTTTCACTCTTGTCAAAAATTTTGTAACTGCCCTAATGCATTTAATAGGGGGGTAATTTTCAAAAGTGGAACGAATGTGGGCGCTGACAAAAGTTTTCTTGGTTGTAGAAGATTCGCCATGTTTTTGTGCTAACAGGCAGAAAATAGTCAGGATTCCTCCCGGCGGGTCTGGAATCGATTTCCTCTCCTCGACATATCAAGAGTGGCTTATTATGAGCACCAAAAAGGCAAGGAGCTTTATTTGGGGGGTAGGGGTGGGGTGGATATGGTGGGATTGATGAACACACATACACACACTGGGTTCTTGCGTTAGTTTCACGGTCATATAGGAAAAGGTTCGAGTTTTGCGTCCCTTTGTGTGACCGACATCCCTTTTAGCAATTTACTTGGCGAGAACGAAATAATATACCTGGTAATCTTCTCCACATGTTGCCCTGACGCGGCCATGCCAAATCCAACACAGCTGGGTTATATATACATATACTGGCGGTAACGAAATGAGCCTATTTGCGCCTATATATCAGAGTACAAAGTAAGAGAGCTAACCAAGAGTTTGAGACGAGACATGCTCCAAAGTGAAGTAATGCCTAAGGTCTATTATACTTGGCTACTTTGCTGCCGTCAGCACTTCAAACTTAAAGCCCAACTTTTCTAATATGCAAGAAAGGGAAGTTCATCAACGTTGTATTACCTTGATGTCAAAGTCATGGACGGGGAAGTTGGTGAGTTGGCTATAGTGAAGGTTTTCGGTTAAAGGTTTAACGTTTTAGTTCCTAAAACTTAAATATATATATATATGAGAATTACGTATATATATTTATGTATGTATAGTCGGCCTGCGCTTCATCGCAGGCGAAATCGATTAGGGATGTGTCACTTACCCGTCATAGGAGAAACCCAAGCTTCCTAATACAGCCGTCCCGAAAACTTTTAATCGAAGTTTCTGCACCCACAACTTGGATAACGACTCTATACCGTATCTTAATTAAAGATCAAAGGCCAATCGAGTTTTCACCTTCACTGGCACACATCGTTAAGGGGCCAACCCAAACAAATGCTTCCTACCACCCTTTTACCCTTCAGTTTTCTGCCCCGTGAAAGTAAAGTAACAGCAAACGCAGAGTTCGGGAAGGAAAACTTCTTCGGGGTGACAAGTCGTCATTCACGCCAGTAAGCACACCTCCAAAATTGGAAAAAAGCAGAGAGCATCTAGTGTCTGTAAGTAAATGTGATTGATGAAACTGCTTTCAAGAAAATTTTCGGAAGAAAACCTTCAAGGGGAAGAAGAAGCGAATCTTTGCCTCCTTCGCTTTTTTTCTTTTCTTTTCTTTTCATCCTTGTGCTTACGAATGGCTTTTTCCGCACCCGCAAGTTACTTACTTACTTTTCTTGCCGGTGGTGCTCTTCGTGTGTCGTCGTTCGTCCCGGGGACTCAATCGCCGCAAATTAAGCGCCTTTCTTCCTTCCGTTTCATTCCCCTGCTCCCGAGTCACCCAAGACCTGGAGACTTATCAGAACCACAATTTCCCAAAGTCGGCTTATTGAATAAAATAATCAAGAGACGATTTTCTTCTTCAGCTCATTTGTCATAATTTTCCCCAGAGACGAAAGAAACGGAACAAACATCTATAAAAATGAAAAAAAGGAGAGGGAAGATCTATCGAGAGTGAGAAAATTCTTCCTTCCCATGGCAAAAGCGTTTTCTCTTTTTTTTTTCTTTTTTTTTATAGCGGGTTGTGTTGGAATGGTGTTGCAGTCCTCGTGTGCTTAGACCATACGTAGTGCTCTTCATGATACTTCCAACTAAACCGATAAGCTTGGTAAATGATCGGAAAAAAGTCGGCACGCTTGCCAATTTTCGGCCCGATCCGGCCCTTTCCTCTATTTTTTCCTCTAGTTTTTTTATTATTATTTATTTATTTTTTCTGGTGTGGCGGAGTAGTTTTAACTGCATTAGACGCCTCGGCTGTGTGGGGGTGGCGTCAAGTCGACAGTTATATTGCAGAGTAAAGGGCGTCACATCATTTTCCCGACTCCTTCACCCAGAATTCACTCAACACATTGAAACCCCAAAAGTTTATTGGGTTCGCTTTAAATGGGTTTCCGAAGGCGGTCGGGATATGTTACAATAGTAAAAACTACATTTTTACCCCCTTTATATCTATTGCACTGGGAGAAAAGTGCTGCGTCTTACCTTTCTTGAAGCCTCGGAAATATTTTTTAAGAATCCCGGAAAGGCAACGGGGATTATGCAGTGAGAAAGTAGAAAAAGATTTCAGGACGAATGTTGGCAATGGCAAACTTGACTATCGAGTATTACAAAAAAAAGAAAAAGAAAAAACATCCCACGGCATATATTTTAGCTTTAATAGCACGTAATGGTTGTTTTTTGCGTGCCTGGGTATAAAAAGCAAACGCTATTTGATTTCTTTTAAAGACTTTTGTTTCTTTCAACAATGGTCTTTCGAAGTTTCTTGCGCATTCCCGAACAGGTTTTATGCGAGTAAATAAGGCCATCATGTTCTGTGATGCACCTGAGACGAGATTTCCAGGTCCAACTTCCAACTCCCGTTTTTTCCTTTTTTTGTCCTAAAATTGGTTCCTTTTTATGGCAGTCCTTTTTTATTTCAATTGTGCAGCTCAGCTTGGCTGCGAGTGCTGGCCTAATTAATTCTTCCATTCCACTTATATAGGCCCTTTTGTCCAGTGGCTCTAAAAAAAACGAAATAAAAAGTATATTTTTTCGTACCTGATCCGGTGCTCACTTTTCATTTTTTGATCTTGCCTCTTACTCAACTTTTGGCACAAGGTCTTTTTACTAAGAAACTTCGTTTCCGTCACACCCTATATATCCATCTTAGTCGTAAGGATTCCGCTGCCAAGACATGACGTAGCACTTTCCCTGGTATTACCCACCCCAACGCCGAATTAACCAATTGAAAGTGAGATAAGCAAAGTGGATTTTAGAAATTCATTTTGTCTTACTTTTTTATAAATATTTTTTTATTGGAATTAGCTCTTTCTGCCTTTCGTTAAAATAGAGTAATCTGATAGTCTGATATAGTTAGTCTGATAGGTTAGTCTGATACATTGAACTTGGTCTACCGGATGTACGCATAGTACAGTTCCCAAAGCTATCCTTGCAGTGATAGGCTTGAGGTAAAAGAGCCACACAGCGATATAGAGCCTAATAAAACATGTCATCTAGGTTATAGTTCAGCTTTTCCCATATTCAGCTTTTCATGACCGGGATAAAATTTTTTTCTCTTTCTTACCAGAATGATCCTGCTGTATGGTGTTGTACTGTTCTGTATTGGCTAGAGAGTCTTGCCTAGCTTCTATTGATCCATCTGTGGTCGTGTTTTGTGGGGGGAAAATCATAAAGTTCGGTGCGGTCTTTGACTAAAGATGGGCTAATTAGTTTTCTTTCTGGAATTGTCATTCGATAAACGTGCCTGTTTTTTCCTTTTTTTTTGTTGTTTTTTCACAGTCTTCCATTACTTTGTTCGAAATCTTTAGCTGTCATATCTTCTCATTGACGTCTTTCTGTTAAACAAAAGTGTTGGGGACGACTTTTATATTTAGAGAATGAGAAAGCAGGAATGCGACAGATTTGGTTTGATTCTTTTCGTAATCTCGGCTTTTTTCTGTCTTCATTGCAGATCCCTCGGGTGCTGAATATGGAAGTGATTAAGCGGAATATCTTCTTACTGACGTTGAGCATTATGGAAGTCATTTGTAAGTCACCTTCCCTGCCGTATTTCATGGGAGGTGGAAAATATATCAAGGCGCAAGTTAATGAGAGCGTGCGGCTAAGCTGTGACGTTGTAAACCTAGGTAATTTTTACGATCCAACTGTCGGAACTATATCTTCTTAGCCGCCCAATACCTTATTTCTTCTCTCTCGCATTTCTTTATTTTCTCAAATGTTTATAAAGGAAACTACTTGGTTTTGTGGAAGAAAAATCAATTAGTTCTAACTGCCGGTCCCTTGAAAGTTGTGCGTGATTCTCGCTTTGTGCTGCTTGAAAATTTTCAACTTGAAATCAACCCATTAAACGCCAGCGATTCTGGTAATTACAGTTGCGAGATTAATACTGAACCCGCGCTTAAAAAAGTGGTCACTGTCGACATTTTCGGTAAGCACTTTCCTTTTAATACTTAATCCGTTCCTCATTTTTCTCGACTTTTTTTTACAATTTTTCTCTCGCCCGAGCGCCTTTTCTTGGGCTTTTCACTGACGAATTATGAATTCTGGTTTTTGGTTAGTTCCGTCATCCATCTTGCCGACAAATGATGTTCGTATTCAAATCATTAAAGGAGAGCCCTTGACTCTTAAATGTGCAGCAAGTGGGAACCCGCAGCCCAATATTACTTGGACATCACAGGTTGTTTGATTTACGGAACAAGTTAAAGCCGTCATGAAATAAAGTTCTATCTTTTTAACTTTTTTTTTCTTCAAATTTGCTCCTGCAGAATTTGAATGGGCCCATGTCTGGCGCTGTACTTGACTTGGGAATTGCCGATCGTATGTACTCTGGAACTTATCTTTGTATGGCGTCCAATGAAATTGGTAAACCGGTGAAAGCGCTATTTGAAGTCAACGTGCTCTGTAAGTTTCATATAAACGTGGTCCACTGAATTGTTTTTATAACATTTTACTTTTGCTTGTATACCATTTTACGTCGACTGCGGACTTTAGATGCGCCTATCATGGTAGACGATGACTATATTCTTCATACAACACCTGGTCGCGATGCTGTGCTGGTTTGCCAAGCGGATGGCGAACCAACTCCAACAGTAAGAAGTTATTTATAAATGTTGTTCGAGTTGGAACAAAATATACTTTAATTATTGTGCCATGTTCTGCAGCTTATGTGGTATCAAGGCAACAAGCTAGTCATTCCCTCTGAAAGGAGAGTCATTGAAAGCTCAGGAGATGCACATCGATTGATTATACATCAAATTACTGAATTCGACCTCGGCAACTATACTTGTGTAGCGGAGAATGGACTGGGAAGGACGCAGCGGGTGTTAGAGCTAACGGGTAAGTAATGAGAGCTTTAATCATTGCGGGTCTAATGCCTTGTTTCGAAATAGGGAGACCTTTGCAAGCTAAATTCCTGAGCAATCCGATAGGGGTGTCCAAATACACGTACATTGCCGTCTGGCTAATGCACAGTTACAACCCTTTGCTGGAATTTCGTTTGCTGATTCGACCTGAACTGGTAATACTGTCTTTTTTTTTGAGGCAGGGGAATCTACGCTTCAAAGGACCTGAGCTGATGTACTACCTTTATTGATTTCGTCCATCTAGCAAGCCGACGAACGCTCGGGTGTGTGGAGAAATATCGTGATTCCTTCCGATTCCACTGTCATCAATAATCAGTCAATCGTATCTCTGCATAAGTTTATCAATTCAACTGTCGAAATCCCTAGCAGCATCCATGGTTACCAGTTAACGAACTTGACTGCCGGCACCGAGTACCAATTAATTGTGCAAGGCCGGAACAAGTATGGATGGAGTGATAGCGATCCCACGCAGATATTCCACTTCGTCAGTGCTGGATCTCGTAATATGATAGCCTTGATGTTTACTAAAAAACTACTATATGTCATTGTTAATAATCAGATCCGTTGGCGCAGTACAGAGGACCAGAACCTGATACTAGCTGGGCATTGGTGAAGCCGACAACAGGAGTCTCCTCTGCCGTAAGCATTCGTATGCGTTTATTTGTATGGTGTCTATTGGTTATATATTGCAGTTGTATTATTTAATGCTCAAATTTTTATGGGACAATCTCAATAAAAACCAAGTTGTTTACACCCTTGGGGTTGCCTTGAGTCAATTACTGGAAAATGATTTTTTTTTCGAACACTAAATGAATTAGCGAGGCTGTAAAAGGTGCAACTGATTGCCAAAGGAAAACTTCATAATTGATGAGAAGACGAAGTGTGCTTGATTAATACACCTTTTACAACTTGATGACGTCGTGCTCCAGGAAATGCGAAAGCAATCGACTGAGTAATTTAATGAACAGTACAAAATTATGAATACAGATATTTTGTGTTCGTGATGATAAATGCGTAGACATGTTCAATAATAGATCACAGGTGCGTACTTGACTCGTAGAATTGTACATTATACTAGAGTACCAGCCAGCTAGTATTCCAAATACCTCCAAGGGCGCCGCCATGTTTGACTCGCCGCCATATTGGTTATGGCAAGTAGTGATATGGAAGTACGGTAACCTTAGGATTTTTTTATGAAAGCCGAGTATATTGTTCAGTTATCTTTTTATTAAGCCATCATAGAAAAATATGCAAAATACAGAATGTCCTATCTTTTAATTTTTTAGGAAAAATGATAACGTCTAGAATGACAATTATTACGCAATTTTCCACTTTACAATAAGGAAGCAAACGCGTGTTTTATAGACTTTTACCTAACGAACGCGAAATCCTTTCACTTTACTTGAACCATGTCCCTGTTTGTGTAAATGCAAACATAGTAAATGACTATGATTTGAATGAGGAATTTAAATTATGCCGGAAAAATATGCAAATAATTTTGATAAATTCTAGTAGTACATGTAACCGAAGGATAGCTTTTCTGAAGAAGTTATATTTCTCTTAAACAATGTTAGTCTTTGTCTTAAAGAACAATGAGACCATAATTAACACCAAGGAAAATGCTCTTTTTTAAAGCGAAATTCAAACCTGGCGCCCACAAGCCGAAGTGGCTTCGTCATCGAGTTTTGTATTTGGTCAGCCGGCATTCCAAAACTAGTTCGAAAACGGACGCATTTGTTTTGCTAGATTTGGAATGCTATCCGTTTCCAGAAGGTGCGTCTTCCAGTGAGGTCGTGATTGTGTAACTTCGAGAAAGAAGTGAGAAAGCGAGGAATTACTCTGCCAAGTGCTAGTCAAGCAAACGGTGTAATTGTTTTAAGTAGTAATAAACGACAAATAAAACTTAAATATGCCTCGTCAAGGAAGAAGTCGTCCCGCTGCAGCTCCGGCCAGGTTCGTACTACCAGTTCTGCATATATGTATATATTGACTTTGTGAGCGTAGTAGTAATTTGTTATGCAACTACCTTTATTTTGCATACATAGGTCTCACGCTCCAGCTCGTGCACCAGTACAGCATGCCCCTGTCCCAATGCAACAGCCCACTATGATGCAACCAATGCAAGCACAACAGCCTTCTATGTTTAAGCAAATGGCTGCAACAGCAGGAGGAGTGGCTATAGGATCTGCTGTGGTAAGAAAATTTGCATAATCTTACAAAGTTTATGAACGTTGAACTTAATCAGTTATATCCTACAGGGTCATGTTGCTGGCTCAGCGCTGACTGGTATGTTTAGTGGCTCGGGGTCAGCTCCAGCCGCTCAACCCCAGGCTGCTGCTCCTCAGCAAGCTTATCAATCTTACGGAAATGCACCTCAACAACCTACCGGACCTTGCGCTTGGGAGGTTAGTCAGTTCTTGCAGTGCGCACAGAATCAAGGAGATTTGACGCTCTGTGAAGGATTCAATGAGGCCCTAAGACAATGCAAGTTTTCCAACAGTAAGTAGACAGTAAACTTCCTGAACATCACTCAGCATCTTTTATATCTAGACATCGCGCAGTAAGCAACATCGATTTCGAAGTTGTCACAGCTGAGGAACGGAAAAATCTTAGATAACAACCCTATTGCTACTTGGTGGACATTTATTTCTGACTAGGAGTATTTCGATGTCTGTAGTTGGGAATATAAATAAAATTGAGTAGAAAACAAGAGATCTTTACGTTGAAGCCTTTTGAGTTACACTCATTTCCACCTTGCCATGTCTTCAGTAAGTCCTGAGGGATGAATTCATAACTGGCGCTTTATTGCGAGTTTCAGAAACGTATTAATTGGTGGCAGCACCTACCAGCTCCGTTGTGTCGGTTTGTTGTTTTGGCGCCAACGGCTGTAGTCAATTGTAGCTATTTGTTGGTGGTGGTTTGTCGATTCTGCTGTCTGGCTTTTCATGGAAAATGAATGATACATCTAGTAAAGAAGGTGATAGTGTAGTCACTTATTGTGTGCTTCCAACTGGCTATTCTGAAGCAACATGCCCAGCCAAGTTACATAGAGTTTTTGAGGTATATATATATATATATGGATACCTGGGATGGTGTGTTCGTTAAATTATAGTTTGCTTTTTTTTTTCTTGTCACAGGTATGCACTTTGAAAAAGTTCAACGCAAGATGGATTACAGAGGAAGACTGCCTTTCCCGTACATTTAAAAAAACGGACGTCTTAGTATTTAACGAATTTGCAGGGGAAGTTTACGAAAAAGTGGTAAAGACTGCACGGTCGTAAGTTAGCCTTCTTTATTTGTTATTACCTTTATTTTAAAGTTAGTGATTTCGAAAAACCTTGAAGGCTTGATCTGCAACTATATGTGTGGTAACGCATTAATTTTAGGGTTTTTGGACCACCATGTATGCTTTCTTGTCTGGAAGCGGACCAGCCATTGCCTTTGGTGAATCAGCCCTGTTATACTGCAGGGATGAAGGATCTGGACATATGTACTTCATCTTTACCGATTGGGAAGAAAGTAAGCTTATGGTATGGGTATTAAAGAAGTACTTATCCTGATCTCTTATCTTAGGAGGACATACTTAAAAAAATTGCTCGAATGAGCGGACGATCCAGTACTCAGATGACTACAAATGTCACTCATCTCGTTACAGACAAAGTTGGCTCTCTGAAGTTCAAGGTAGTTTTTCTTTATTCTTGAATTCTTCGTCGACTTATACGTCAATTTCAGGCTGCTGTTAGCAATGGTATCCCAGTTATGTCGTCAGCTTGGGTGGAAGCAGTATGGCAAAGAAGTATGCATGAAGCTGTGCATGCCATTCACCCGGATTTCAAACTTTATACCACTCCTATCTTCGGTGGCCTGACTGTAACTTGCTCCAACATGAACCGGCTTGAAAAGGAGGATCTTCGTAGAAAAATTGAAGCTAACGGTACGAAAAGTTGAAAACGTTTCCATATCTTCTCGTTAATCAAGTCTCTTTTT
Organism: Lepidurus packardi; assembly: GCA_023053545.1. NCBI lineage: Eukaryota > Metazoa > Arthropoda > Branchiopoda > Notostraca > Triopsidae > Lepidurus > Lepidurus packardi. The sequence goes on along the minus strand of JAKZAN010000006.1, from coordinate 7,131,192 downwards.
TATAGGAGGAACTTTCAGTGGTTCCCTAGAGTTTGAAGTGACAGATTTGCTTTTCATTACCAAACCTGTTGGAGAAAAATTCAAATTCGCCATGAACTGGCGCCTCCCCATTCTTCACCCAGATTGGGTATATGCCAGTTTAGAAAAGGGTTATGCTGTTCCGTATGCAGAATACGCGATTCAAAAGGATGACAAGTCATCCACGCCTGTTAACAAGCAGCATTCCGGTAATTTCCTCGTAGTTCGTAGTTTAATACTAATTAGACCATACTAGCTACCCTGATCGATGGCAACGCGTCTGTTTGCAGCACCATTGCCCATGAGAGTGATGAGACAAGGCTCCTACTTAGTGAAACCGCTCTTTCTAACTCCTCTGTCACTGCGGATCGCCCCATTATGAGAGCAAGTGGTAAGGAACAGTTTTTTTTTTATTCTATGTATCAAGTTGGTAATTCTGAAACATAGAGCACAGCCAAGTCTTGGAGAAGCTTGACTTGATACAGTTGAAGAGATCTGGACCATTTCTGGACGGATTGAAGGTATGTTTGCTAGATTAAGAAGTTTGGTTGGTAATGGTGGATTTACTAGGTGTACTTAAGCGGTTTTGACACTGAGAAAACTGAAAAACTACGACGTATTATTAATGCATCTGGAGCCACTCGCTTCACCTCTTTGACCGACCTTGTCTCGCATGTAATTGTCGGAGCATATGTCGATTCTGATAAGAAAGAATGGGAGAAGTCCGGCCGCAAGTAAGCCGCTATCAATTGTTGAATACTGTGAAATTTATATATTTTTTTTATAAACCTGATAGGGCCCTCGTTGTACCTGTGGGGTGGCTCTCAGCTTCAGGGGAACGAGGGAAACCTGCCGCGGAATGCGAATTTGAAGTACCAGAATGGTCTTCAGAAGTTTCTGTAACCCGTCGAAATACTGGAAGTAATAAGGAAAATAATAATGACGCCGACCCGTCGCTGCTTAGCATCGTCCAGCAATATGCTTTGCAAGGTAAGGTTTTCCATTGAAGGTTGTCTTAGTTACACCGTTTTTGGTTTTAGAACCTCACCCCAGAATTTCGTCGACTACATTTTCTAACGAATCCGTGGATAAAGGGAATAAAACTACCCTAAAAGAAAACGAGAAATCAGTGGAGATTAGCTCAGGAGAAGGAACCTGTCAACCTGACTACGAGCCAGTTTTTCGAGGTACATCTGGGGATTTTGCTCAAAGTTGCGGTAACATTTTTTTGAATCAGGTTACAAGTTTTGGATTGAAGATCTTGCCCCTGAAGAAGAAGAGGAAGTTCACTCCCTCATTGAAACAAGACAAGGTGACGTGGACCTTACCAACTACAATTACAAAGTTCTCCCTGTGGACTATAAAGGAGAAGTAGATTCAAAAAGCGTTACCCTCGCATGGATTGTAGGTTAATTTCTTTCACTTTCTTAACCGTAATTTATCCAATTCCGAATTAGTCGGATTGCTGCGATTCAAATGAAGTTATTCCTATCGAATTCTACCATCGTCCCTTGCCCAAGATTCCCCAAAACTGTACCAATCTTCTCAAAGACGTCGTTTTAACAGTCAGTGGGTTTACCGTTGAGATTAAACGATACGTCGAGCTTTTGTCTGCAGCCTTAGGGGCAGAGTAAGTAGCTTATCAATTCGTATGACCTTTATTTGAATTTCTTTATCATTTATATTTTTTTGTAATTTATATATTTTATAATTAATATTTTTTAATGCTTTCTATATTTTTTTATAATTTATGTAGTTTTTTAATTTGGATTTTTTAATTATAATTTTATCATTTAGAGTTTCTTTTGTATTACTATATGTTTGGTTGTAGGGTTCAGGTAACGTTTAGCAAAAGCAACTTGCCGCAAAAAGACCTTAAAGCCTCCACGCATTTGTGTTGTGCATTTCCTGAGGGGAAAAAATACGAAGCTGCGATCAAATGGAAGTTGCCTGCCGTGAGGCCGCACTGGTTGCAAGCATGTTTAGTCCACCAAAAACGGATGCCGGTTGCGCAATATTCTGTAGATTGCGAAATCCAGGATGGCACGCTTGATCTTCCGCAGTTGACCAAGCCTGTATCCAATGTAGCACAGGGCAGACAGTCATATCTTGATTCCCCTGCTCAAAGGCTTCTCAATGCCCCTCTACCCTTTCAAGTGCCAACCCCCGAAACGCCAGCATTCCTTGACACGAAAAAGCGGAGAGCGTTAGATCAATTCATCAATGATTTGGGCGCATCTTCGCACAATTTGGAAACACCGCCTAAAAAACAACGCTTTTCACCAGTAAGTCACTTTGCTAAGGTCTCTTATTCACTGTTATAACAAATTCACTTTAAGGAAACAGTTCAAGTGTTCAAAGAGTGGAATAAAGCTACCGGAGCGTTGCGTATAAATTCTGTGGTATCCGAAGTTCAAATTCCGTCCGGTCCAAGTACGTCAAATGGATTTGAACCGACAGTACAGCAGTCAGTGAAGGCTCAAGCACGAAAGATGCCTTTTCAGGGCGAAAACATTACCGTGTATGTCGGTAAAAAGACACCAGATGAGCTTAAACTTCATGAACTGGCAGTCAGTTTAGGAGGAAACGTTTCTCATGTGCATGACGAAAACGTAACTCATCTCGTCATTAGAGTAATACGGTTTCCGACAATTCGTCAGTATTCTAGAACTGATCGATTGTTTGAATAGGCTAAAAGTCAGCTATCCAAGGAAATTAAATTAGCCAAAGACTATCGGCAGTATGTGGTGCACCCAGACTGGTTGTATGCTTGTGAAGATGGAATGGCGCGCATACCAGAAGAGCTATATCCCTTTAACTTGGACCCGAAAATGTCACTTGCCGTCAGTCCTATTGCTTCACAGAAAGCTCCTAGCCAGAGATCTCTTGAAACCCCTCAGTCCAATAGGGCAAAAACTAGGCGAAAGGTATCTTTTTTATTAAGTGTACATAAGAATTAATAGATATAGATAGATAGATAAATTTAATACCAACCTAGGCTTCCGCCTATTGTTGTTTATCTTTATTAATGGTTCGTTTTTACATAGCTCTTATTTATATTTAATAATATTACATATCCGGTATATTAAACCAGTAGCTATTACGTTGTATGCGCTTAGATTGCTGAACTTGCTGAAATGGCCACTATCCAATCAACCGAAGATCCTAACACCACCATGGATGTTACTGTGAATACCGATGGTCCATCTGCGGACACTCAAGATTGCCTTAAACAGTACTGACTTTTTTTTACTTTAAATTTAAAAAAAATGCGATTGATGTCGTCTTTCTCAGGTTGCAGCTGCTTGAACAGGTTCTCTCGGAGAGCAGAAATCGTCCTAGCTCGCGAAGCATTCAGCGGCGTCCGTCTGACTTGCCTTCTGCGTTCGTCTTCGAAAAGAGTGATGACATCCCTGAAAGTCAGTCAAAACATCCCGATTCACTCGAAACCCAAAGCGCTGCCGTCACGTGGGTGGATCCCCGAGAATCTACCCACCAAGCCATTATGGAACGGCAGAGACAAATCGAAGCTGGAGATCTGCCGGCTCTGAACTCCAAAACTGAAGGACTTCAGACCCCTCCTGTCGTGGTATTTTCAGGTCTTATTTCGGATGTAAGTTTTTTTTCTGTATTCGTAATATTTACTTTCAATTTGAAACTAACGTAAATGTACTTAGGAAAAGAGTAATTTTGCGGCAATGGTAAAGCAGTTGGGTGGCCGAGTAAGTGAAAGTTCCGCGTACGACCCAGCAACGACCCATTTGGTAACACCCATGCTCGGACGCAACGAAAAACAGCTGGGCTGCATTGCCGCGGGAAAGTGGATGCTGCGTCCGGAATGGCTTGAAGAAAGTAGCTCTCGTGGTAAATTTGTCGAAGTAAGCATTTGTATTTTTGTTTTTCAATCCTACATCTAAACAGCATTCACTAATTCGTGTTTTTTTTCTGGTACCCATTCACTAATTCGTGTTTTTTTTCTGGTAGGAAGAGAAATACGAATGGGGGAAAACAGTTTTGGAACAAGATTTTGACAGCACTGGTTTAAGTGAGATTTCGGTGTCTTTGGCAAAAGCAGCATATCTCTGGCGAAATGCACGGCAGGGCGAAACAAGCGGACGCGCCACCCCGTACCACGGAATGCGGGCTTTATTACACACTACAGGGAAAAAAGATGCTTACGCCAGGCTCATTGAGGCGGGCGGGGGTAAAATTGTTGAAGCTGAGTATGTGTTTAAATGGTTCTGTGTACAGGACTTTTATATTTTGATATATATTTTTTCCAGGCCTCCGTATACCAATCCTGGCAAAGCCTCAGTTGTTTTGGATGATGGGAATTCCCCGCTGAAAATAGACTATGAAGCTTTAGCAAGAAAGGGCATTGCCTGTATAAAGCCCAATGCCCTTCATGATCTGCTGAGTCTGGTTGAACCTCCATCTTTGCAAAAAGTAGCTTCAACCAGGTTCGCAATGTACATTCCTAGTTTTAGTTACGCAGCATCAAAAGACTTGTTGGGATGGACCTGGTCCTCTTCAACCTAAATCAACGAAAATAGTTTTGCATTATATTTTGTCTTATAGCTCGGTATACTTGTATACTTTAAACTATACTGGGATTACCGTGGTTGTGCTATGGCGAAAAAATTGTGAGAATGAACATTTCTTAAACTATTATTTTGAAAATTGCAATTATATTTTATTAACATTCGTGTATCAAATATGCTGCTTTGATTCCTCTTCGCCATTTTTTAAAATAAATAATCGACTCTGTAGGAGTTCTTGTAGATCCCCCAGGACTTACCCAGCTTGGCAGCCTCCTGTTCAAATTACGTTTGAATTTTTACGTCAGGCGAAAACCTTTCTCCCCTCCGTGATATGCGGTTCCTTTAGCATCACGCCCTGTTCGTGTTTATAAGAAACATGTAGAATGGAACCTTACACTGAGAAGAAAAATTTGATGCCAGTTTCGACATTCAGGCTCCGAACTGACTAGAAAAAGCGCGAAATCGAATGTATGATCATTGTTCGCATCACACATAGCCTTTGAAAAATCGACAAATACTCAATGCAAAAATTCCTGGAGATGGTATCGGCAGTGCCACCAATGTCGTTATGTGGTATTGGGTGATATTCTTTCTCTACACTCGAGTAATATCAGTCTTTTATATGTGATTTAAATTAAGGACTGTGATGATCGTCTGAAAATGTACATTGCATGTGTGAGCTTTTAATAAAATGTTTAACGGAAACACATGGCGTTGTAACTATTTGTTGAGGGATTTTTATTACACCTAAAAGTACATACAAAGAAATACAATATAATGCAAACTTCTAGAGAATACAAGATATGGCTACAGGGAACCGTCAAACATTTCTAAATCGAAAAAAAGATAGATACTACAACTATACTATTGTCCACCACTTTTGCCTTTCCTTGTCTATATAGAAGTTTGAATGCTATATTTAAAAAAAGCGTATGACCGAGTGGATAAGACGCAAGCCTTGAGATTGGAAGGTCGTGGGTTCGAAACCCAGTCGAGGCAATTTATTTCGTAATAAAAACGAAATATTAAATGGCTCTCTTTCTCTGTACCGCATGCCTTCTCTGCAAGGTTCCTATACCTATATTCGAAATTGTGAAGCTTCGGCATCACGAGCTCGAATATCGGGGATAGGAAACCGAGCAGGGAGTTGGGAACAGGGAAAAGGGGCGAGGCTCTCAATTTTTCCCGATTTTTGAAGGGGACCCCCTTGATATAGCATTATTCCTTATGGAGAAAAGCCCTGAAAAAGCTTTTCCAGATCGAAAAGAGACCACGCCCCCTTTTTGGGCCAACCCACCAATAGGATTCGTCCTTTTTCTAGAGGCCACACCTCTTTAAGCGGATTTTTTAAAAAATTCGAAAAAAAATCACAAAATTCGTCCCTTGATACAGCATTATTCCTTATGGAGAAAAGCCCTTGAACACGCTTTTCCAGCTTGAAAAGGAGCCACGCCCACTTTTTGACCACTACCCCCAATAGGATTCGTCCTTTTCCGGTAGGCCACACCCTTTTTTTTAGCAGAATTTTTAAAAACCTCGCAAAGATTACCCAATTTTTTTTATTTATTTATAGAATTACAAACTGTACAACAAAAATGGACCTTTTCGGAAAGTAAATTCTACGGAAAACATTTTGGGAACAAGAAACAAGCAAATAAGGCATTCCGGGGCGGAATGCTTTATTTTTCACGATTTTTGGAGCCCTTGATACCAAGGTTACTTTATACAAGGTTAGCCCATCCCGCAGCGCGTGCCTGTGATAGCCGTCGGCCGTGACGGAGCTGTTCTCCAAAAGCGCGCGGCATTCGAGACACAGGAAGCGACAATGTTCTGATTGCTACGTAAAAAGAAAACTATTTTTTGTTAGTCATACATTTTGCTTTCGGTTAATCGCAGTTTACTGAACCATAGATGAAAAATTTGCTGATTTTAGTACTGAGAAAATTATTTCGTTCTGTACTGTTTACGCATTATGAGAGCTGAAATAAGAGGAAATAAGATGCCTGCGATTTTTTTTCAAAGAAACACCTTCGTTATTAAGTCCGGCTTTCGCGCTTGCTCCTAACAGTGAAAGGTCATAACACTGTGCTTCTTTTTAGATACATTTTTTATGCTCAGTACTGAACGTGCTGTAAGTGGATTTCGAGTTCGTGAACCATTGTAACAGAATAGGTGTGAATATTTCAGTTAATTGTCTTAGAAAAACTTTCGCAATGCCCGGCAACCGTTGTTTCATAAAAGGGTGTGGAAATACCTACGATAAACACAAATTTCTACTGAAAAGGTACGACTTAATTCTAACAACTGCGTCAAGCATTTTAATCTCAATTCCATTGCGCAGTTTGCTCTTTACGTACGTCACTTGCGAACATACTCTTTCTACAAAAGCATTAGAAATTGGCAACGATAAACAGGCTACGCAATATTCAGATAACTCTGAATGTAAAAAGTCCTAGTACGTCCTGGTAACTTCGAGCTGACATCCAGAACTCAACTACGTCTCTAGAGACGGCAGAATTTTTAGAAGATCCGTTTCTCACCAGATTAGGAGACTAACTTTTCTATACTGGTCTTCGATTATCTAAGCGTTCGTTTCCATTAGATGGGTCATGGGTAGCTCACAGAAAGCAACTTGACTAGTAGATAAGTATGATAGGCCATGAAATACTTCTTTGTTTTCAGGTAATCGGATTCCATCTGAGAGATTAGTTCCAACAGAAAATTCAGACACCTTGCCTGCACAGTTTCAACTACTTTCTCGGTGCGCTCTTTCGCGCCGCAAATTTGCTTTTGAACAAAAATCTTACATTCGGAGGAAAGTTTCGCACCTAAGTCTACATGAGAAAGAGGTTTTTTGGTAACCTCTAGTGTCAAAAACTCTCCCCTTAACACTTTTCTAATGGAGAGAGAGCTTAAAGAGAAGTGAGTATAACACTTAGTATAATAATCACTTAGGACTGTATGCATGCTTGCGTAAAGTAGAGTTAACTTGTTTATCTCAGGTTTAAGGGTTTAAATCTGGAAAAAGTGGTCGGGATATAATGAAAAGTACTTAACTGCGCTTTTTTAACTTCGTCCTTTTTAGATACAGGTACTGGCTTGAATGATAACTCTAACTGCCTCTGACTGCTGGTCTTGTTAGTGTCTTTTGCTATGTGCAATGCAGTCTTTTGGTGTTGCTTTAAAGAACCCTTGTGAGCTTTTAAGTTTGAATGGCACAAAATGTAATACGCACTTTCGGTGCCATCAGAGCTCTTCTTCACCCATGGGATGTCGGCTTCCCAGTCCTTTCTATATTTTCTGTGCATCCCTGGCAGACCACACTAGCATGAAAGCTGAAATGTTAGAGAAGAAATAGGCTATAGCGCAATGATGCAAGAACATGCAAAAGAACACAATGAAGTATGAACACAAAACTTGACAGGCAAAGATGCACCGCGATATAATTCATAAAGAAACCAATAACAAGTGAATTTTATATCTTAAAACTACGAGTGCTTACCAGCACAACGGATGTTAAAAATTACAGAGGAATCATATGCGCCCAACAATAACTATCTTCTTACAGTATCAAAAAGAAAAGACTAGGGGGAAAAGACTATGACACGTGCGTCATATAAACTGTAAACACGTGGACTAAACACGCGAGCTGAAAGACGCGTATCAGGACTATACGCTGTACCCAATCACATTCTGAAACCTTATGATGCGCTAAATACAAAACACAAAAGCAAAAAACAAACAAACTAATTTTAAGGAGCCAAAAGCTAATTTATCGAAACGTAGACTAATTCAGAGAGACTAATTTGTAGCCTAGACTGAATTTGCCATGATTTCTCAAAACAAACCATAAACAAACCAAAAACCAAATCAAATTTTCGTAAACCAAAGCCTTTCAAAACAAACCATTTTTCTCATTTTTGGTTTATAAAAACCATCTGGCAACCCTGTAGGCGAGGCTGCAATTTAGCGGAGGGCCTCTTGCGGCAATTTCAATAGCGCGCGCGCTATTCGAATCCGATGGAACTCTCAAATAAAAACAATTTTTAAGGTTTCACTTACAGAGACAGGTCTAAAATAACCAGCCAGCATAGCAGATATACTAGATCAACAAGCAATTTTTCAATTGCTCAATTACCACATCACAAATTTGTTACACGTGTCATTTGCATAAGACCGATGCCCAACAGCTTAGAAAATAAGTCAAACGTCTTTAAAAAGTCTAAACTTTTCTCGTACCTTAGTTAATCTTCAAAAATGTTCGAAATCGACAAAAACTCAAGGCATGGCCAGAGTTTTTCTTTACAATTCCAATTACGGTAACACTAATGTAGGGAAAGAAATGCGAGGAAAAGAACAGGGTAACTGAAGTAATTATTCAAAAGTTTAACAATAAATACCAGAATTCGATGCGCAGTTAGAAGAGAAAATCAGAAATTACATTAAAATGTTGCGTGTAATCTATAAAAAATAAAGATTATTCAACATATTTTAGGTTACCATCAATCAATCCTCTACCGCATTAAAAAGACACAAGACTCAAATTGCACCTGTAACAACCACTCGAAACAAGACCTCAGACACATATTTTTAAACTGCAGACTCTTAAATAGATCCAGAGCTATTTTGCTAAGAGACTTATCAAAACTTCGACTCCACTTTAATCCACAGACTATACTCACAAACCCAACCGCTTACAAAGCAATAAATACTTTCGCCATCTCGGCTCTAATAACCCTACATCCCAACTAACCCACTAGTATGGCTACGCTCTCCTTTCGAGGAATAGCGTAAATGAATGTATGTTTGTAAAATTGCTCACTGATTACTCAACTTCAGACCCAATAAATAGGCGGCAACGAGCAGTGCTCACGCTGAGATAAATTTAAAAAAAAAAAAAAAAAAAATCAATCAATTTAGTCAAACAAATGTTAACTTGATTCTCTGAAACGCTATACTTTCAAAAGATACTTCTGCAGTGCACTTTTTTACAATATCCAAACCCTAACGAAGTAGAAAGTTTAGTTCGGGGCCTGAAAAAGGATGGTGTTAGTATCACTGCCATCAAACTTTACTATATAGTGTCAGCTCCATTTTCCTTGGCGTTCATCTGTAGGCAAGTTTATTGGACAGTGTTTTTGTTTCAAATTCAGATGATAGAAATATCCTGTACGGTTTAAAATTATGTCACAATCACGAGAACTGGAAGTTGTCAACCAACTTCCACCTGATGTAGTGCTAATTTGTGACAATCAACGACTAACAGCACACAAAGCCGTCTTAAGCCGATATAGTTACTATTTCGAGGCGATGTTTACCAATAATTTTGCGGAGAAAGACCAAAAGTATGTAGTTATCAAAGATGTCCACGGGAAATACTTGCAAACTTTAGTTGACTTGTGTTACGGTCACATTCTGGACCTTGATTTAGACTTGGCTGTTCCATTGCTTGTAGCTGCAGATATGTTGCAGGTATTATATTCTCATGTCTTCTGTGTTGTAAATCTAATTACCGTTTTTTTATAAAAAAAATTTAATACGGACTTTTTTCAGTTCCACAAGGTCAGAAAAGCCTGCATCACGTTTCTTTTGAAGACTCTAAATCCTTCGAATTGCTTGAGTATCGCATCATTAGGAGACCAATTAAACATACCGGAACTACACGACAGGGCTTACTCCCTTGCTTTTTGGCACTTCCCGATAGTCGTAAAAACTGTTGAGTTTATGGAGCTATCCCTAGAAGCCAAAATAGCCTACCTTGCAGACAAACGCCTAAATTGCACAGAGGAATTTGAAGTCTTCTCTGTGGTTCGCGACCTCGTAGATCAGTACAACCACGATTATTCAATAGAAGACATATATCACCGTTTGCTGCCAACTATTTGTTTCCCTCAATTGTCCATAGACGATCTTCAAACCATCAACTTATCCCTGGCTCATGAATGGGTCCAACGTGTGATAGAAGTTATTATTTGTCTACGATCCGGTAAGGATTTCGAGACCTGCGATTGCAGTTGCCATGAAGAGGTAGCTCTGCTTGGAAACTGCTTACATTGTAATCTACTTCTACGAGAATCTCATTCTACCGCTCAGCTAAGCTCCAGTGACAATAACCGGTCATGCCTCCCTTGCATTTTACCATTTTTACCTCAAGACAAACTGGCAACTACATTAAATCCATCAGACGACAGTGTCTCGGAACCGTCAGTTACGTTTAGAGTGACTGAGACTGGACAAAATATTTACAGTAATCATGTTGTCGAATTTGCCAAGCAGCTCTCCAACATCAGTCCACGTTATCCTCCCTTAATACCATGCGTGATTGGTCATGTCAATTCCAAGAATGGTTCGTATTTTCTCTTTCACGATTTACTAAATTTTCTGACAATTACAAGTTCTAGATGCGAAAGCCTTAGAGCCGTACGTTATCGTATACAATAGCCAAGCCAAGAGCCTTGAACCATACCTGCACTTAGAAAAAGCATTTCAAGGTCCCGTTGAAGCCACTGGCTATAAAGTTTGCTCTATGGGTACTTACAATGTGAGAAATTTATGAGAATTTGGAGTATACGAAATTGTCTTTCTATCTTCTATACTAGGAAAATATATATTCTTAATTGGTGGAGAGTACATGCTCGGTTATGCGAACTGGCAAAATTCGGTGTGGCGTTTCGACTGTTTTACAAAAGAATGGACCTTCGAGACCAAGTTAGTTCTAAACCGTTCCCTGGAACTTCTATAGAACTTGTATTTATAGTTTGCAGTATCCACGAAGACATCATTCTGTTTGCATACACGGCAATCGCATTTACGTGATCGGAGGATTTGGCAAGCATAGAATTATAATGGATAAAGTCGAGGTTTACAATACCTTGACCAGCCAGTGGTCAACTTGTCCGCCATTGCCCCGACCCCTGTATGGAGCAGCTTGTTGTGTTTTTCGCGGAATTTTGTACGTTTTCGGACCTCAAGTGTACGCGTATCATTTACTGAGTAATTCGTGGAGTCTGGAAGCAGCAACGCCTGCAGGGGTCGTTTTTAACCAAGCACATGCTACCGATCACACTATTTTGTTATCTGGTAAAGAATTCGTTAACTCGAAAATAATTCATAATTGTGATCAATTCACCTAGGTCGAGATTCTCGTACTTTATATTCTTACACACCGGAGTCCACATACACTGAAAGGAGTTTGGATGTCTTCAAGTCTCTCGGAAACTTTTCGTGCAGGGTGCTTAATAGCTGCTTGATTAGGAAAACGTTATACGTCTTCTCCACTGATGACGATGACGTGCCTGTGGAAAATAAGGTGAATATGCTATTCGTTGAGGAGTATGATGCCGAAAAAGGAACATTCAGCGTCTTGCACACCGAATCGTGTTCACAACATGGAATAACGGATTTTTCGCCCAAGAACAGCGTAGGTTGTTTCCCCCTCGTAATGTTTGGTTGAAAGTTGCGTGCCTTTGCTCAAGCCAGAACTATCTAATTCCACCTGTGTACCTGGGCATTTCCTTCAGTTTTACTATTTGTCACTGTTGTAGATAAATTACATGAAATTCTTGTTGACGACGAAACGTAAACAACGCAGAAAAACAATTATTCTATTTCGAAGCCAAGCAAGTCATCCTAAACAAGTCTAATGAAGACGTCGCAACTCTTCGTACCGTATCATATAAAAGCTACGAAACATATCTGTGACAAACTTAAAGATTTAAGCCACATGTCGTAAGACACAAACTTGGAAGCAAAAAAAAGGGCATTTATTACGGTGTGTATGTGTTCCTGGTTTTCCATTTGTGACGTCACTTTGTCACTGTTTTCAAAGTTTCGGTTCCCAGTCCCGAAAAAAAGTGACGAGTGTATTTTGGATGCTCGTTTCTTTTTCCCGCATACGTATACAGGCGGTGTCCTTAACGACGTAGGGAGGTAGAAAAACGTCTGAAATCTGGAGCAGCAGCAGTCTTTCTGGAGCAAACAAGCAGCTTGGTTTGTAAACCACTATATGCCTTAGAATAAGACCAGGATTGGCTAGAAGCATGGCACCTGCATGGCTTGCTTCCAACTATCCATGCCAATCATGTGAACATGTTAACATCCAGCAGGCTACGTAAATACCCGGAGACCTCCTGCATTGTCCTTAGTGTCCCGAAAATTCGGTGCTAGCACTCTTTGTTGCTCTTGTGAACCTTACTCGGCTTCAACAATCAAGTCAACATCATGGTAAAAACCTTTTCTATTTGTTTATCCGTATCATCAGTTTGCAGTAGAAAACTTCCTAGTGCTTATAGTACGTGCTTACGGTACGTTGTACACGTCTCAGTGTCTATCCCAACTTATGCAAAAGCTTAAAACTTTCAGTTACCAATTTGGTTGGAATGCTCGGCTTATTAACCCTCTCTCAAATCTGGCTAATTTTAGACACAAGTAGTCTACTACTACTAGTGAAATTTCCGGTTAGCGGTTGTTCAACTATTTTTTTCAACAACTCGAGATACTGAGAAAAATTATTTGTTCTATGCGTCTCTGAACCTGCTTCTCGCCGCTTCCAGGATGATGATGAAAAGATGGCAAGTAAGCAATCTTCAGTTATAGCTACTGCCAATTTGAACCTAATTTATTATTATTTTGCTATTAGTGTTGCGCAAGGCCTTTGGCATGTTTGACCAAGGCAAGACCGGCAGCATCGAAACCAACAGGATTGGAGTGATTTTCAACACCGTAGGTCAACAATTCGACGACATGGAACTGTTAGCCCTTATTGATGAGCACGACCCCGACAGTACTATATTACCAGAAAAAAACCGCGTAGACACAGTCCTTAATATTCCTTTTTTTCTACGCAGAAACGGGCAAAATTCAATTCGAGTCCTTCGCTGCCATCGCTCTCCACTTCCTCGAGGACGACGATGCTGAAGCCATGCAAAATGAGCTGAAGGAAGCTTTCCGCTTATACGACAGGGAAGGCAACGGTTACATCACCACCACTACTTTGCAAGAAATTCTGGCTGCTTTGGACGACAAGCTTACTCAGGATGACTTAATTGGAATTATTGCTGAAATCGGTTAGTTCTAGTGCAATTTTCATGTAATGTTTGTTTTCATGTAATTTTCATGTGTTTGGAAATTCTTTTTTTTTTAAATTTCAACAGATACTGACGGTTCCGGCACTGTGGATTTCGATGGTATAGCAAAACCATTAATGTACTCTTGGTAAAGTGGCTTAACTTGATTCTCTTATTAAATCCTACAGAATTCATGGAGATGATGACTGGCGAGTAAAAGTACCAACCTTTGCAAGAACTGACCCGGGCTCCGCCAGGATACAGTTATTTCATTTTTGTTTGGATGTTTCCAAACTGTACAATACACATAACTAATATATTTTTCGCGACAATGTCGCCAAACACGCTCGTCTTACTGCAGCCAAGCCATTCCATGATATTAGTTAAATTTTATGAATAAATCTGTCGAAGTTGCTTCAAAATACTGCACGCGGAAGAAACACAGCCGTCGAAGTTCGAGTGTGAAAAGCCATCTCCACCAGCTAGTAATGTCGGCCTAGAGGTCAATAGTACGCATCCCGGACTTTCCGGGAAACTTTGAGTCACCTGAGTTCCAAACATGAATTTCTGGAATGCTTTAAAGATATAAATAGCACTTGAGAATATCTCCATTTTTGGCACTTGACAGATGCTGCTGTTGGCAAACTTGGCAAGTACTGTTGGACTGCTTCCAACAGTTTAGCTTGCACCTCTTCTAGTGGCGTTTCTACATTTTGCACACCGAACTCTACAGTGCTGTGAACGACTACAGCAGGTGGAACTTGGCCTTAAAAACACGGGACCATTTGAGTTTCTATTTTGAACCGGGAAGGGGAAAATAAGCACGCTATACTTACTTTGGTTTCTTTTGACGCTATCTACAGCGATATACCGCAGAACTGGGTGGCCTGGAATATAGCTTGCTACATTTTGCAGTGATATGTTTGTGGTTTGATCGTAAAATAGTGCTAGCGCATACCGTGAGCTATAAGTCACCGAGGACAAATTACTTTTTAGCTTCGGCGGAGTTTCTAAGGGATATTGTTAAAAACAAAAAAACAAAATTAGCCGAAAAATTTCGTAGGAATGAAAGTAACCTACCTATGAAGTTTTGGATGTCACCCTGAAGCTGTAAAATCTGGGGTACAGGCATAGTCAATACTACGCAATCAAAATCACTTTCCTGTCCTTGAGTTGTTTTGGCTTTCCAGCAATTATTTACGACATCCAGAGACGCAAGATTGTGTCCAAACGACACTGGTTGTTTTGTTTTCTCAAAGAAATGCTTTACCAAAGAGCTAGACTATATATCAAATAATTATAGCATATAATTTTAGCATCCAGTTCGGAAAGTTTTTTTAATTACGCCATTGGGAGCAACATAGTGCATTGTTCCAAGATTACTACTCCGCATCCCGTCCAATTTATTCAAATTCAACTCTTCTAATAGACCATTAGCTATTAACTCGTCATAAAACCTGGAACAATAAATAGCTGCTTGTAATATTGGAGAGACAACATTAGAAAAAAATTACTCTTTATGCTCGGTCATATATGTCGGAGTAGCAGAGATATATTGTGCACCCAAGTCGGCAGTACAATTAGAATCTAATGGGCTTCTACTGGTGGCCATCCTACCACCTAAACTTGGAATGAAAGGACATAACTTTTTCCGAAGCTCTCCCAAGGCATGAAATAACATTCACTTCAAAACTACTTAAAATTTCGTTCTACTTCGCCACGCATAGCAACGTAACTTTCGATAACATATTATTAACAATATTATTAACAATTAACTTTCGATAAAAATTAACGATTTATTAATTGGTTAATAATATATTTAACTATATATTATAATTAATCGCGTAATCTCTTCTAATTAAATTCGGAAACTATCTAATATATTCCAAGTTAAAGCCCTTTCAAGGTTACAATGCTCACGGGGTCTCCCACGTGTTATATAAGGAGCAGACGTTATTGCATAACATAATTTTTTACCCAAGCAGGAAAAACAATTGTTTTTAATCATGCATATTTACCAATTCCGCGAGCTTTATCCCATACTGAAATTTCCACGTTATTTTTCCATTCTCCTCGAATGAGAGAACTGGTCACTGCACTAGTCAAACCGGAACCAACAAGTAAAATGTTTGTTTTTCCCGTCAAAACATTAATCGCAGTCATTTTCACTTTTCACGCAAACATAAGTCGCTTGATTTTGCCGCTCGAGCGCTGAACACTCACGGCTAGAAACTCCTCCTATTCCTGCTTTTGTGTTTATAAGACCGGGCGCATTTTTGAGTTTTTAAGCGCTCGTGTATTGCATATTTGCTTGGAAATGGCTTCTTTGAATACGAAACCGGTAAGAAACATATAGTTAGCTTATCATAAGAATTTATTATTTTTAATTTAACAGGGTCCAAAGGATGCCGATTTAAAAGAGAAGCGGAAAAAGGAAAGCATCTTGGATCTTTCGCGGTACCAGGACAAGACCATCCGTGTCAAATTTAGTGGAGGCCGAGAGGTTACTGGAGTTTTGAAGGGTTACGATCCACTGCTTAATCTGGTGCTTGACAGTACTGTTGAACATCAAAGAGGTCTTTCACATTATTCATTAAAGTACGAATCTGAGTTTACTTAGACGTACTTTTCTCTGTAGATACTGATGATCCTTATAAGTTAACCGATGAGAATAGATCCCTAGGCTTGGTTGTATGCAGAGGCACAGCTGTTGTTCTCATATGTCCCTCAGACGGGATGGAAAATATCCCTAATCCTTTCCTTCAGCAGGATGGCTAGCTATAATCCCCAAAATTTGGCTATGAAATACATGTTCATGTTCTTGTAAAAGATTTTTATTTGGTTTAAACCATCTGTTATTTTTTTTTTCTGTAACCAGGGACTGAACGATATTCACAAAAGGGGCGCTTTGATCAGCATTGAATTCATGTATTGTAAATAAACCTCTGACAGAAACAGTGGTTGATTCCTTGTTTGGAAATCAGGGATAAGAAGGCATTGATAGCTTCTTTCTGTGAAATCCGAACACGTTTGTGCATTTGCGGCACTAGCATGGACCAAACTTGAAAGGAGGTTACGATTAGGCAGCATTAACCATTGCATACACGGGAAAATTCAACACCTCGCCAATAGTACACGTGCCCAGCTAGCTTAATAAGATGTCATAATCTAGTCGCAACAACTCCATATGTTTTTTTTCTCTTTGCAAAAAGGCACCAGATAGTTTTTTCAGGCAGCATTAATAGTAAATAACAATCAAAAGAATGCCAATATAAAAGGCTTCACTGGTTTCCACGCACAACACTCGTTTTACATCACTATTGTCCAACAAGGCGAAAACTAACATGAAATCCATAGGTTTTAACCAAAGCAAGGCACAGATTATAAAGTCAAATGTGGAACAAGCGACAAAGGCCAAACCCTTTTTTTCTGCCCCTAAAAAATTGTCAGTCAGACCCCAGTTTGTTACTTACAGAAGGCACAGAACATTATTGCCTATACAAGGACTTCATACGCGAATGCTATAAATGCTGGCTAGGGTTTTGGAAGGCGAACTTGCCGAAGTCACCTTTTGGGGAATAGTAGTCTGAAAGAAAGAAAAAGGGGGAGTGATGCTAACACAAGAAGCCTCTTATATTCAGGGCAGTTAATAAATTTGCTCTCAGAAATCAACATCCCAGCCTGAAAGATCATCGGGAGGCAAAGGATCCATGTCAGGAGGGTATTCGTCAAAGTTGGAAGCATCCGTGGGGCAACGCACTTGGGGAATAAGAGGTGGAGACAAAGTACGTGTACGCAACCCTTCCCAGTTAAATCCATCAAACCATCTAAAACAAAACGAAAACACATGAGAAATATGACAAAAACGTCCCAAAAGAAGGAGAAAGCATTACTTGTGCTTCTGAATATCACGAATGCCACCTTTTTGGTAGCCCAGACGTTCAGCAGGATTATCCCTAAAAAAATTTTTTTAATAAATCTCTACTTTT
The DNA here is from genome assembly GCA_023053545.1 of Lepidurus packardi. Lineage (NCBI taxonomy): Eukaryota > Metazoa > Arthropoda > Branchiopoda > Notostraca > Triopsidae > Lepidurus > Lepidurus packardi. The sequence goes on along the minus strand of JAKZAN010000006.1, from coordinate 7,113,579 downwards.
AAAGTCATTTCAAACAATGTACCTGCACAGTTTCTTGATGAGAGCAGTAGCGTTTCTCGTAATATTGCGAGGAAATTCGATGGCGTCAATGCCTTTGAGGATGATATTATAAGTCTTCATGGGATCAACCCCAGTAAACGGTGGGGTTCCTAAAAAAAGAAAATATAAATAAAAAATTGTCCATTTTTTGGACCGTCTGAACAGAACGTTACCAGTCAACAACTCAAACATCAAGACTCCTAAGCTCCAATAATCCGCGCTTATGTCGTGGCCTTTGTTAAGAATGACTTCGGGCGCCACGTATTCGGGTGTTCCGCAGAAAGTCCAAGTCTTTCTTCCCACCGTCAGTTTTTTGGCAAAGCCAAAGTCGACCAGTTTGACATAGCCGTGCGTGTCCAATAGTAAATTCTCGGGTTTGAGATCCCGGTAGATGATGCCTCTTGAATGTAAGTAGTCAAAAGCTTCCACTACACAGGCTGTATAAAAGCGGGTGGTTGCATCATCGAAGTAGCCTCGGTCGCGTAAAATGGTCCAAAGTTCTCCCCCCAGACAGGATTCCATCAACATGTAGAGATACTTCCGATCTTTATACGTCGCATATAACTTGACGATGAATTCGCAGTTGGCTTCTTCCATAATTTCCTTCTCGGACATAATATGTTGCTGCTGGCGCGTTTCCACAATCTAGATAGATCGTAAAGCTTGCGTTTGAAGTTTTCCAAGCTTGAGTTGAACATAAACCAGTTCGCGCGGCACCTACCTGTGCTTTCTTCATTTTCTTGAGAGCAAAAGATCGCGCCGTATCGCTGCCTATGTGCACGAGCTCAACCCGGCCGAAGCCTCCTACGCCCAAAGTGGCGATGACTCTCAAATCGCTCAATTTAACGTGGGCGTACTCTTCTCGGATCCTAAACAAATAAGTTTTAAGTCTCCCTTTCTTTCGCCTTCCACTTCCTGCCAATTAAGTGTTCTTACGTGCGTCGTGTGCTACTTTCGTCCACGTATTTGGTGCGAATCTCATCCAAACTGGAAATGAGTTGGTTAAAAGAATCGCGGTCAATAACCAAGCAAGAAACACCCTCAGGATCATCTGCAATAATGTTGGCTGTACGTATGTCTTCCCTGGAAAAAGGAAAATGTTCTAGTAAGAAACCAAAATCCTTGCAATAAATCTTCAAAGTTTCATATGTACCCTTGCAGAGCTTTTTCGCCAAAGAAATCCCCTCGCTGCAATGTGCGTATGTATTTCTCTTGGTTCATGGAGGGGTCCTTAATTGTTACTTTGACCTAGATAAGCAACTCCGATTAGTTAAAACACACAGCTGAAACGTATAAATGAACATAGCAACTTTAGCACTAACATAAAGCCATGTACGGAAAACGCTTTTGCAACCCCGAAACAAAGCCTATACATCTAATCCGCCTCCGTAAAGGCGAAACTCTTTTTTTGCTGTCTATTGCGTCCACTCATTATACAACCGGCAATGCTTCATTATCCTGTCCCATTACCATGCCCACTCCATGTCCCATTCAAAGCCTACTTCTTTAAAAAGTGGTGTCTTAAAAAAAAAAAAAAAAACTTGCAGCGCTCGTCATAACTAGTGAGCAAAAAGCAAGTCATAAAATGAAAACAAAAGTAGCGAAAGGAAGCTTATAGAATTGCTCTTAGTTTTCAAAACAGTACGCTAAGGATTTTAAAGAGAAGCTCGTTATGGTTTGATTCCGATATCATGGGGTTTTGGGTTTGCTTATGAATGCATGCGTGCGTGCAAGGAGCATAAAACGGGGCGGTGCGGCAACCCCCGCCACAGGTGTATGCCAATGCAAAACTGCAATGAGAGTAAGAGGTGGTCAGCAATGGGTGGTCATGCAATCAGTGCCCATGTTGCCTTCAACTGCATGTGGGGCCTTCAAAAAAGGCTCAGCAAGCGCTGCGCACACAAACTACGTGTCCTTTACGCCTACAAGCTCTCAGCACAGCGGAGGAACCAGTTCAAGCTTATGATAGATGATTGAGAATTGTCCTAATATTAATCACGAAGGCATGACCAGCAATTATCAACGTATGAAATACAACCAAACCCAACACCCAAAAGCTCTGTACATTATAGCCCAAGAGGATCATCTAAACACGAACACGAATGGCGGTTTTAGTGTGTAAAAGAACAAGACAAGATGTGCCGGCGTTACAAGGGATTTACGTAAGCAGAAGCATTGAACCGGCTGATAGGTTCATATCTCCATGCCTAGAATGACAGCTAAGATTTTTGCCTAATCACTTCGTACTCACCTTTCCTTTGCTGATAATGAAGAAGGTATCACCACGAGCACCCTGACGGATAATATAATCGCCTAGGCTGTAAAAGGTCTGCGGGACAAATATAGAGTTACCCAAACATTTTAATGAATTTTATTTTTTTTTATTTAAGGTTACCTCTTCAAGCACGTCGGCTAATTTAATGAGTGCTTCTTCGGCCAAGTTCTTGAACGTGGGGACGCTGTAAAAAAAGAAAACAGACAAAAGTAATAAGCGGCGGCGCCAAACATAATTCCACAGAGACTTATCACGACTTATTGCATGTCAAAAGAGGAAAATAAAGAGTGTAAAATAAAAATAATAATAAAAAAAAAACAGAGACAGCTACATTTCCACAATACCTTCACGCACTACTTTTATCTCGGATGGTTTATCCCCATGTATTCGCTGCATTATCAACATTTCTAGCTGTTTCTGTTGGAAGCAACCAGCACGGAAAAGTCCAATAGCATGCATATTTTATAAGACCCAATAAAAACTCCTCTCGGTCCTCGCATTAGCATATTGGTCTGTTATAACACAGCGAGCGTGTCGTAATACAGCCATCAAATTTCGATCCTATTCAAGCTCGTGAAAAGCTTCACGAACGGACTACCATAACTACGTTCATTCAAGCTACAGTAGACGCCTATTCTATGCTAGCTGTCCACCCGCTGCTTGTTTCCTTGCGTCATTGTTCCTCCTTCAAACAACGCGACTCAATTTGGTATAAAATTAATTGACTCCAAACTTCGTAAACACGTCGTTTGGCCAACCTGATCCAGTGAGGAAATTAATGGACAGCGATCTAGAATCCCGTATAACACACCCCCTTTTCCTGCCATCCTGTCCTGTCAATTTTTTTTCACATTTCCCCATCACAACAGGACCTTCAACATAATCGAATCAGGTGGCTAGTAAGCAGGCGACGCCCTGCAAGGACCCCCTAAAGGGGGCCCCTCTGATGCTTTGCATTTAGCATCTACTATACAGAATAGGCAAAAAGGAGTCCAGTATTTTCCAAAGTTTCTCTTTTTTATTCGCGCATCAGAGATGACCAACAAATTCAGGCGAGGATGTGGATGAAATAGACCACCATCCCTGGCAAAGCAGATTTCACCAGATTACACAGGTAATTCAGCCACATAACTCAAGTCATCGCAGTTCAATCCTTAACTGCCAGAGCCATTGCTTTCAAAATGCACCATCTTACGCATTCAAATAGAGTTGCTAGAGGAATAGAATACGAGGATAGCGCACGTCAGCCCACATACTGCTTGCCTGAAGCAGACACAAGTCAAAGCGACTCGGAATGGCTTACATGCACCCAAGTTTTAAAACAGAGAACATCCGAAAGCGAAACAATACCATATCTGGCCAAAGTTCGGGTTTTCTATTGCGATGCAGCAAGTTACGATTCCCTTATGATAGCTTGTTTGATTCCTGTCTTCTGTTCTGTTCCACACGAACTTTATGCAGGTCACAGCATCAGAAGCAGCAGCTATTTTTTTGCTGGACAATGGCTCAAGAGCTTATCGTCGGTCCATGAAATCCATAACTCCTTAAACGGGTATCGCCGTACGCCAGTATATCACTGCGCTGATATTCTGTTTCCCTATTCTGTTTACGTTCGGCGCTGAAGCCTACAAGGTAAGCAACGGGATTGCCGCGCGCCATGCCATGCCAGGCAGCTTGACAAGCTTCATAAAGTTGATGTGTTGAGCTTGAATCAGACAACAAGCAAATAAGTAAACGGAATCCTAAAAGCCATCGCCAACATTTTACAGTGGTCTTATCCGTCGACTCTTTGGCTGCCGACAAGCTCCCTTACCCCCAACTGATGAGCTTCCATTTCACTGCCATTGAGCAGACGTCCTACCGGGTTCTACTCGGGTTGTTTCAATCATTGTACAATAATAAAAAGAAAAAAAAGCCATGATGGACGCCGGCGAGTCGAATTTGAAACTGGCTGCGAGAACTTCGTCATTCCTTTATGGTTTATGATCTATCGAGCGTATCGAACAATTTGCTAAAAGATGGACGGGGTGTCCTACAATCAGACTCGAGAATTGGCAACACAAAGCGCAGTTATTCCGATTTATGACAAGCTCATCTAGAAAATGGAGTAACTCTTGGGGGATTGCGGTGCACTCCACCCTGCCGTCACTTATCTGATGAAGATAGATCAAGCTATCTTAAAACATCGCGGGATAGGTATCTTGCTGCGGCTAAAGCTGAGGTGTGGATTCAATGCCTTATGAGCACGGTTTCTGACCCTTCTACCGTCTTGCCGACTCCACCCAAGCATGCCGGGAGATGATATAATTAGCCATTCTTTCCATTCAACAATCAACCTGCCCAAAGGTGGCCAAAATCTACAAAGAAGCAAGTGCCATGTCAGGCATGTCTTTACTTTATCCCAAACTGATGCGTTTCATTTCTTTTCGTGTATTTATTCTCGCTCTCTTTCTCGTTGCTCTTTTAACTTGCTCGACTGAGATCAAAGTCAGGAAGATTCCTTTTTTTCACCTGCCAGTGCTGACGTCAGTACCTTACAAGCCCCAGCTGGGCCAAGAGTTAAGGTGACCAAATAAGAGCAGTCATAAATCAAACGGATGGCTTTTCACGTATGCATGCGAAATGGCTCAACTCAACATTTGTAAGCGACCAAGAGTGGTCCTCGACAGCTCTGCACTATTTATGTCCCTTTTTTCATACTCAAGAAGGCCTTTTGAAAACAGATCTCACACTTCGGAGGAACTAGAAGCGGCTCACATAATGGGTTTCTAAGCACCTTTGGGCAAATATGACAGTTCGTTTCGAGGCGCAAATAAAAGGGGCGATCGCTAGTCGTCTTTTGTGAGGTGCTGAGAGCCCCGGTGACAAGGTTGTTATTGTAAAGACAGCGTGCCTCATGTCTCGCGGTGTTACCATGTCATCTGAACCTCATTAGCATGACTCATAATCCCAACTTACCCTATTCCCAAGTTTTGCCTTTTACGCAGACAATTTTTTCTCCTTGCTGTCACTAGACAAACCGCAAACCTTTTTTCAAACTCCAAATAAGCCACCTTTCGAACGTGAATATCTTTATCCATAACGTTTTGGGTGACAAAAAAAATATGACAAAAAAATAAAGCTTGGCTTTACTTGGTCGTACTGACCTATAGTTTTATTTCATCGAAGGAAGGGCGCATAGCACAGGAACAAACAGTCCTCTTATGCAAATCAGCAGTCGCGCTTTGCAGTTTTCGTGGAATTCTAAAATGGATATGGAGTTAGGACGGCGGGCCAACGTTGGATTGAGACTCGAAAGAAGACTTGAAGCCTGAGACATGGTCAAGCCAGGTACCGCTTGAAAATAAGATCAACTTCACTGGCCTTTCATTTTTTCTTTTGTGTTTTTTACAATTCTTTTGCTAGATTTTCCCTCTCTCGATATTGTAAGTCCAAGGTTTCCTTTCTCCCCACCGTGTACGTAAGAGTTGACCTATACCTTGTATAGAATATAAAAAAAGTCCCTGTGAAGACCTCCATTTATTTTTTCTAGAGAGCAGTCTTTGAACGTTGAACTCACCCGATTAAAACCTGTCTAGAGTACGAAACTCACACACCAATTTTGGTGGCCCCAGAATAAGATTTTTGACGTGCGTCCAATTAGAGATCTATCGCCTTTCCCAGCCACTGCAGATTTATGGCTCTCACCAGAGCCAACACTGAATTTCGCCCACGTCGTATATAAGTATGAAGCTATAGTCACGAGACCAGCAGCGGGAGCAAGTCCAGCAGACGTTATGGTCACACCGGCGGGGCCACTCGGTATCAGCAACAAGTAAAAAAAAAAGGAGAAAAAAGCAGCTCTTCACCAAATCCCTCACACTGCCATGTGTTATAACATCCACTTTGCATATCGGACCCATAACGACCCCAGCGTATATTATAGTCTCTTGGAGCACCTAGGCGATGTTCAGCAACCTACGCATCCTATCTCTTCTTCTTTTCCACGTATCGATAAGAAGGTAGCGTTCCAGCTTGCCAATTGCCATCTCGCGAAATTTACTTAGACCATCCTCTTCCATCACGTCTCTTGAAGGTCTCATTGTAAGCGGTTCTGGGAGAACTTCGCAATGAAGAAATAAGAGATTCATTGTCAGCCCACAAAAGAGCAGAGAGATCTGGCATGCTACTCCATGCGGCGACATCTAAAACGGTTAAAAATATATATAAGGTCATGCGCTAGAAGGCAAAAGGCGGGTAACCCGGGGCCCTCCCATGAAGGAGTGCCGCTGCTGTAGCGGCGATCTCGTGACTGCGAATTGCTAGCTGCCACCAAGAGTCGGAGAGGATGATTAGTGATTATAGTCTCATTTCGCCCCAACTCGTATGTCAACCAGCCAAGGCAAAGATCATTAGAGTCCAAACAATTGCAACCTACTGCTTCAATTGCTTGGATTTCCCCGTCGATGAGCATATAAGGCATTTTCCCCGCCATATAAGGCATTTTTTATAAGCGTAGCTCGAGTGAGATAGCACAAATATAGCTGTGGGATGCTTTCGAGGCGAAAATGTTCTGCGATATGGAGCAGAGATCCAACAAAACACACCCAAAGGATACCAAAAATAACGACCAGAGTAGTGCACTCGAACTAAGAGTACCGAAAATAAAATAAAAAATAATAAATGGAAAACAAATAAACAAATTAACAAAAGGCAGAACTTTTTGAACAGACGCTCGCCTTGATGGTATAACAAGCTCAAGTGTGGCAGCGTGAGAACCGCCTCCTTAAACTTGTCTTTTCTTAAGCTTACAAGACACGGCTGGTATGGTTGCAATGGAGCGAATTGGTGCTGACACTTAAAAAAAGCGCAAGACGGGCAAATTGCGGTACATGTGGACGCAGTAAGAGCTCGATTTATGATGCTGATCACACCTGCAAGCTCCATATGGTGGTTGTGCACGGCACAACGGCGTCACCCAACACCAACCAACACATAAGCTGTAGACGAATTGCCGTTGTTTGCTTCTGTAACCATAAAGTCCTATCGTTAATCCTCACCCAAAAAAGAAGCTGAAACCATTTGCAAAGGGGGGAGGCTTACAAAACGTTATCAAATCGAGAGTTCATGAACCTTGTCAACAAGCTTATGTGTTAACAGGTTCTCGGAGGATGCGAGATTATACGCCTTGCAAGGCTTTCCTAGAGTCGTGTGAAGACAACGTGGCGTGTTTTTCAAGTCAAGCGTACTACAATCGAAAAACGTTTCTATACCTTTTCAAGAAATCCGTGTACTCCGCTTGGCGTATGAGTCCGGTTCGCATCATGATAGTCTGGAAGCATTGACGCTCGATGGCCCATAATTTGCAGTCCGTAGTCGCTGTTGATGAAATAGAAATAGAAACAAAAACAACAAAAATGAGAAAAATAAGAATGCAAAACGTTCCCTTTCAGTCCATCGTACATCTAGTTTTTCCATATAGTGAAGTTAAGTGCATTTTGCAGTCAATTATAAGGTAAAAAAAGGCCCCAATCATGGCTAACGGTTTAGCTTTTAATTTGTGATCGTAGTTAGTAGTTGGCCCTCAAGCTTCAATTCCTTTTTCTCTGGTTTTGGCAAGACCACAGTCTATTGGTTATATAACTGTGGGCAAGACCCTTCATAACTTGAAATTCCTTTTTAGAACTTTTTTTTGTTCTCGCTTTAGGTTGAGAAAAGGGAAAGACATTGTGGTTAGCCTCTTGTTCTGACCGCAATAAAAACATGGCAAGCCTGCAGGAAATACACATGTCCGTCATTCTCTGGGTAATCCATTAATCAGCTCATTTGCATGCCGGTGCATATTATGTTTCCGTACTTAGTTATTTGTAGACGGAAGAACGGAAAGGAACCGAACTGAACCAACAACACATGTCCTTATCATTCAACTGCCCTGCAGGTCATGAACAGTTTTTGCTTTATTTTGCCATGCAAGCTATACTATACAATTACATTGCGCATGTTACGTTGTAGGTTTGGAACCTTGGGAGTCCAAAGCTGCACAGTCTATATCATTTTCGCTGTATATGCAAATCCTCAATAACGTTTAGTTTTTACCTTTAATGGTGGCCGTCCGTTTGCAATTGTACAGAATGGCCAACTCCCCAAACACTTTTCCGGGCATCATGGTGCTGAGGATCTTTCCTTCGCGAGAAACTTCCACTTTACCCTCTGCGAAAAAACAAGAAAAAAGAAAATGTAATTAAAACACCTCCACGTCATAATTTTTTTGCAAACAAACCCATAGAAACGATAACAATATCATCAAAATCAGCTTCTCAGAATCATAATCGATACCAAAACTGCAATTAAGGGCGATAAATCCAGTTTTTTATTTGGAAAAGTAAAAAGAAATAGGACTTGTAATAATCTCCAACTAAAAATTCATACCAAAACGCTTAGCTCATATGTTAATTGGAATGGGTTGTACCAGAGTTAGTCTGATCATCATGAAACATATACAAATCCAACCAAGCATCTACATTTGAGGGTGTCCAACAACGCCTTTGCCGAACAATGGAGGTTACTGACGACTCGGCACATCCGACGTCGATCTTCCCGTCAGACTGAATTAGTTTGGGACGTGGGATGCTTAAGGAGGGTGTATTGGGAAATAATGGTGCACTTAATACGTCTTCATCCTCGCTTCTGTCATGCAAAACGCGGTCCATATCATGACAGACGGTCGGAATTACGCCTAATTTGCGCAGACACCTGGCCCTGCCCTGAAACGAGGACTTGTCGAAGCTATCCGTCATCGACGACTGGGTAGTCTTCTTTGGCTTGGAAACTTTCGATGACGAAACCCGATAAGGTTTCGTCGGTGGTACAAGTTCATCTTCACTAGAACTGTCGAAGGCGTTGGACATGGAGCCGAACGTCCGCGTCGCCGAAGCCGAAGTTGAACGCGAAGAATAACTTGACACGGCAGAAAACGAACGATCCCAGATACCGCTTCGATGCTCAGGAATATCACTATCGCCATAAGAGGGTTTTAAACGTCGTTTTTGCGGCTGTTCTTTTTTCAACCACGCTCTACGGAATGCAGCCATCGCTAACAAGTACGCGGAATTCTAAACTCAGGCCCTGTTCCCCAATATGGTGGCTGCTGTAAGATCAAAAGACTTTTTGCAAGTAACATATTGGATATTGGGGTTGGGCCCTTGCCGTGTACATTTCCGCCTTTGTGAGGAAACATTATGAAAACTTTAGGCAAATTAATTAAGCGTACAAGGAAAATGTCCGCTTGGGAAAATCTTGTAACGGAGCAAAAGGATCCGAGGTACCAGGAAAAGCCATTAGCGCGGTATTGATCGGGTTTATAATCCAAAAAGAGTGTTCCAAATTATGCTATAAAAACTGGGCCAAATAAGGTCGCCTTCAATAGCGTCCGTATGCCGATCTCTGACGAAGAAACGCTAGATTTCTTTTTCTTTTTATTATTTATTTTATTTTTTTACAGGGGCTTTTGCATACATTTGAATTGTTGATTGCCTAAATAAAATACACTCACGAAAGGTCGAAAGCCTCCATAAATTCAATGCCAAATTGGGTTTGGTGTTATGGAGTTATCTTCCCGAACAGAAACCAGAAAGACAAAAGAGCCAAGCTTTGACTTTTTGAATAACAGAAACAGTAACTAGGCACGAATGAATCTTATTTCTAATCTTCAAAGCGCATAAGGAATGTCGACAAAAGTTACATTACCCCACACACACACAAAAATGTCCAACTTTCTCTTTCCAGAGCCTGCAGGGAGTTTACTTTACGAGATAACCCTCTCCACTACTCAGAAGCAAAAATGATGGTCAAATCAGTGCCAAATGTGCAAATCTATCTCCACTTCCATCTCCCAATCGGCGTATGTCATGGAGAAATACTCTAGCAATTGGCTCCTTATATCAGACCGTCAACCATGTTCCCGAAAAACTGATTGCAGCACACTGCCCATTCTATGTATGCTTCGTATGCAATGTATTGTTATGTATGCCTCATATGCTATGTATGTTTGTATGCTTCGGCTTGGTGATGTATATGACTGAACCTCGTATACCTTGCAGAGTACGAGGGATCTGTTGACTGTACACCCATAACAGTGTTGTATGTAAAACGGTAAAACGCCCGGGCCTAATTAATAACTACTCGTTTCCCTCTCTCTCTGTTTCCCATATAGGCTCTCCATGCTACTTTCAGTTCTTCCCCTTCATAACAAAGCAGAGATCAAGAAAAAGTCGACATTCGACTTGTCCGGACCATTGTTTTCCAATCACTTGGTATGCACAGGTCGTCATCCTTCCCAGTGACAAACGATTTATTCTCAAGGTGTATCTAAGTCAACATCCTGGAGCAAAAAGCGGACTGCAATGTCCCATTCTCCTTCTAATCCCTTATCCATAGAACCTAATGCGAAACCCAACCAGTCAAGGGGGAATTTTTTCAGTTTGTCCAGTTCGGGACTCGGACTTGGTTGTCCTATTTCTTTCTTCTTATTTTTTCATATGACCTGGTAGTAAGAGGAACCAACAACCGCAGTACGGATGGTGGCGCAAGATCAGGATATTACTGCTTCAACACAAAACCTAGAATTAACGATTATCGCCGGAGAGCAAAAACCCTCTTGTTAAGTCAAATGGCAACGCGACACAAGGAAGACTCGACATAGGGACTACGGTGTACCCGACTTAAGGGCTACGAACTAAAGACTGCGAAGGCCAACTAAAGGATTGCGAACCTTGACATAAGAACGACGGACCAACGACTTACGGACTACGAACCCCGACATAAGAACTGCAAACCCCGACTTAAGGGCTATGAACCACGGCCTAAGGACTTCGAACCCCGACATAAGGACTACAAAGCCCGACTTAAGGATTAGGATAAGTGAGGAGTAGGTTAGGTTAGGGATTTGTAGTCCTTAAGTCGAGTGGAGCGTAGTCCTTTGTCAAGCCGTCCTTGTGTCTAAGTCCTGGACAAATTTCTACAAATAGCATGGAGCCTGAAGTGGCTAATCTGAACTTATGACACCGGAGAGGGGCTTTATTCTAACGTAAAGTGGGTTTATCGTGATTCATTTTTTTGGGGAAACAAAAAAGGCAACATAGTGCGTCACTGGACTTTAGGGGCCTTTCAATTACACCGTAGAAGATGAGAATTTTTCTAGAGGTGTCCCTGGCCTGTCATCTCGTTTTCCCGTCTTGACTCACCTGTCTTCCCAGGTGACATGTATGCCTGGGCGTGTTTAAATCCAGCAAAAGTTCATTAAATACCTTTTGTTTGTTGCGACAAAAACACAGTACCCACAACATCCCAGGCCTTCATCGAAAATCCGACGGTGAGCGATACGACATACGAGTTTCTATCGATGCAGCACCTTTTCAGACGATATGTCCAAGAATGGGACGCCCGACTATATAAGGACCTGGACACACTACTGCAAAAGCTTAACAAAACAAACCCCAAAGCTACGCAGTAGCACGCAATTTAAATGAGCTTTTTTTAGTGTCTGATGCTAATAAAGGTTAATTTACTTGTTTCAGTAGGATTTCAAAGGGTTTCCAAGGCTTGTCATTGTCTAGAGAACTTTATACAGGCAAAAACCTTTCTAATTCTACTGTACTTTGTTTGATTTTGGTTTGTTTGTTTTTTCTCCCTTACATAGAATCACTCTACCGACAATAACCTGTCCAATGCTCGCCTTGCATACTAAGTAAGAGGGATTGGCACCCCCATAGCATGATCGCTTGAAAGAAACAATGCTTGTCTTAAGCTCAGGAACCTCAGCGAAGCTAGGACGGGCAGGCAGGAAGAGGCTTGCCCATCCCGTTATATAGTGTATACTCTTTTCTTTTATTATTATTATTTTTTACTTCTGATTCCACACGTGGTGCAACCCAGTAACTCGTCTATAAGGTCTGATTTTCACGCTTAGATACTGCCAAGATCTCTTCAAAATTTTCCTTTATAGCCTAACTATGTAAATTCATGAAAAAATCACCATAAAAAGAAAGAAAAAGTGTAGCAATAAAGAGAAAGGAAGCCATTCTGTAGTGTCAGCCTTACAAGTTTAGTAGCCTATAAAGGTTGCAAACTGGTGGCTGTCCCGTGAGAGGAACTTGTTAGTTTTAGAGATGGTATCGTTTAGGATACCCCCATTCAGTGAAAAATCTGGTTTGGGGTTTCCGACTCCACAAACACCGCACCCAAAGAAAACGATGCCTAAAAATGCCCAGCAAATGATGGTGTCAACGTCTCTAGTTTATCTATAATGTCTCGTTTGGCTTCGACGCTTACGTAACTCCACGAAAATAAAATAATAAAATAAAAATTATCAACGAATAAATCAACAATGAAAGAAGTATGGCGAGTCTTAGTCTAAGATTGCCCGCTATATAGTAGACTTATAACATAACTGATGGTCGACTTTTGAATACCTTCCTTTTTTTAAAAAAAAAAATACATTATTTTTGTTGGGGGACAAACATAAAAATAGTGGGGATAAAAAGCCAGTGGAGAGATGGCACGGGAGCGTGCAACGGTATATGCCACTTGCTTAATGCTGTCGTGAGTCTTGACGGGGTCGCCTTTCTCACCTCATTATGCAAAACACCTGTACTCATTTGCATACTGCTTTGAGGGAGTATAACGAGCCGCTTGGAATACGCCCAACGCCTACACCCTCTCAGGTTTTGGGTTCCAGGTTCTCTGGCTAGTCTGACGTTTCCAATTCATTTTTCCATATGGCGTCTTGAAGCCCCTCCCTCCTTAAACCAGCAAAGCGGTTTAGTTTGGGCAAAAAGCAAGGCAAAAAGAGAAAATGTAAATATGACGACCCTCGTAAAACATTTTTAAGAGTAAAAAAGATGAGAAACGTAGCTCTCCGTTCATAATTAAACCCTCGTAAAAGAGAGAGAATTTCGGGACTACAGAAAAAGGATCCCAACTTTTTTTTGTCTCTTCGTTTAAACCCCGTCCCGAGCTTGTCTAGCATTTTGGAATGGGGCGTGGAAGGCACAACGTCAAGCATGAGGCGTGTTCCCCACGCATCAAACAGACCAGAAAGCTTATGAAGTTTGCATGTGATTTTTACTCACGAAGTTACCATTTGTCTTCTTTGGCTATTTAGCTAGTCTCTCCTGCTCTCATTAAGTGTTAGAACGCATAAACTATAAACTAATTCAAGAGTCGTGATTGGGACGTAAAAACCCAATTTTTTCGCATCGAAAATTCCAACTCTTTAAAAAAATCATGGTTATCGCGAACAGGAGTGGGTCAAGCATTTTCATTAAGTCCAAGGTGGAACCTATTTTAATTAGGTGTTTTAAGAAAGATCACCCAGCCCAAGAAAGACCACACACGCGGAATACCACACCTCCATCACACATGTCCATGTTCTCACCTCTTTTCGAACATATATCTTGTTTTGTCTTGGGTCCCCAGTTCCCAGTTTTCAGCTTACGTTTGCTTGTCCTTCACCGAACTTTCTTGTTAAGGAAACAGAACCTAAAACTAGAGGATATTTGTTAACTAGCTTCGTATTTGCAAGGACAGAGCCACGCGCTCTCTACACCCCATTATGGTCATCAAACAAAATTTCCATCCATATTATTTTAAAATGGACAGAGGTTCCCCCGCCCAATACCAACTCCCAAAGGTTTGCAATTATTTAAATATATATATGAAAGAATAAAAAATAAATAGTCAACGGGATTCCTCTCGGAGTTATAACGTACCTTCCATGACATAGACGATGGATCCCACATCCCCCTCCTTGATGATGAGCGAACCACGATGGATATCAACCGGGTACATGCAGTCGACGATCTCCCGAATTTGACCAGATTCCAAATTCTTCATAAAGTCATTGTCAAGTATTGCAGCCTTGATCAAGTCACGGGATCTGTAAAGAGAAAGGGAGAACACGAGCGTTAGCTAAAATATCAAAAATGAGAAAAGTAAACAGTAGTCGTATCTTGCAAACAAAAACTGCTATAAAAAAAGTCCTATGTATACATACAAGCACAAGATACCTAAAAACAAAATATAGAATGCAAAAGTATCTCAGCCGCAGGATTTTCCCTGGTTTAAGGCAAAATCCGGACCGCGGCTAGCAAAAAGTTGTTAATCTTCGCATCCTTATAAGGTGTATATATATGCTTGGCAATGTCTCCGTGGGCTGAAGCGAAAAGGCCAGCAGCTTAGTAAAGGGCTGTTCTTCTTGAAAATACCAGCACAAAAGGAGTCATTCGTGTCAAAGTAGCGTGTAGAGCACATTTTATGATCATTCTGCGTGTTCTCTTCTCCAGCGAGGAGGTTACATCTTGGAAGATTACAAGATTACAAGCATTATAGCGTTGACATCTAGTTAGAAGACGAAAGAAAATCACAGAAGAGCGTTGTCAGAAATCTTTATCTCTGCCCTTTTTTGCTTCATCATAACTGCTTCGTTAGGGAGTTGAAAAAGCTGAAAAGCTTAAAAGAACCCACATATGAAGCATCAGGTGAACGCTTTTCTCATATGGTCAGTCAGAAAGTCTTGCTCGGACCGAAAGGGGAGAGGAAGAAGCAAACAAAAGAGAAAAGGACTTAAAAAAAGAAGTTAATTAATGAGTCAGCTTTCTCTTCCCCCCCCCCCCCCCCTCTAAAAGAGTCAAAGTCACATGTTTGAGTTTCCTGAAGATGGATAGGCTTGCCCAAGAAACCTCCCCGGGGATTCCTATTGCACGCTGAAGATTAGCAGCAATATACAGCAAGACTTTCTTGCTGTCGTGATTGTGCTCCTTCATCGTTTCCTGTAACCGTATTACCGTGCATACAACTGTCCCTGAAAGCTCCTAATAGATCCTAACTGACGCAGTTCAACACACTATAGACGCAGTTTTTATGCTAATGATAGAGAGACCACCTTCGGTCGCGTAACAAGTTTTTTCCTATTGTTTCCTGAACCCATACTTCATTTTAACGAGGTGGCACAAGAGAAAACGCAACGGTGGCAACAGATTTATAGACCAGCATGGTGAGTACTGTGCGACAATAGCCATTACTTATATATGGAATTAATCATATAAATAAAACAAATTTAATATAAACACAAATTCCATTAAATTCATCCATACCTTTCTAGTCCCCCCTTCGTTGTTAAAGTATTATTGGATTTTCCTATTTGCATCCATATTTGTCTAATTAAAAGCTCTACTTTAAATTTTTTAAATTTTATAAATTTAACATAAATATTAAATTCTATTAAATTCGTCCATACTTTTATAATTCCCCTTTTTAATATTACTGGATTTTCCTATTTCTATCTATACTTTTCTAATTCACACTTTTTTCTTAAAATATTATCGGACTTTCCTATTTTCCTTTTAAAAAAGGAAAAGAACATCTCGAAAAGACTTACTGGGTAGTCTTAGGGATTCGTTTGATGAACAGATCCCGAATTTCTGCCAAAGTAGCTGAGCCTATGGACCGTGGCATAGGCTCAGCTGATATAGCTTGTCGTTTGATTCGCGGTTCCTGCAAAAACTGGGTCAGGAGACTGGTATTGCCGTTGGTGGGTGATTGCGGCTTCCATGGGTCAGCCACGGATAATTGCTGCAAAGTGCTCGTTAACAGTCCACCAGCTGACGCCTTCTTCAACACTTGTTGGTATTTATCCAATTCAGCTTGCAAGTGGCGAATTAAGGTATCACGCTTTCGCAACTCTTGCTCGAGTTGTTGCACTTGCAGGGCACTACGCTGCAATTCATCGCTCCGGACGGCTAGTAGACGTTGCATTTCTCTCACACCACTCAAGGCACTCATTCTGGTCGCTTATATTTATAATGAATGGGCTTTGGGAGGGAAAGAAAATGAGACTTTTTTTGGTTTATTAGTAAACCATGACAATTTCGAACCCAGAAAAGCTTTACTGTGACATCACAAACGCTGTCAGCACTTTTCCTTTCTTTTGCCCTCTAGGAGGGAAAAAATTTCGATTAGAATTGTTGAGATAATCCAGTGTTTTCCAATGTTTTAGACAAGTGGACACTTTTAGGGCTGAGAAGGCAACTTTTAGAGAATGTGTCAAAGTAATTCCCCCAGCCCAGGTAAAGAGCTCGGTGGCTGGGCGATGACTATGTGAGACTCATTTGGAAGTCAAGGTGTACATGCAAGGAGAGACGGGGGCAAAAAAAGCTGAAGAGTCTCTAACGAATCCCCTCTTTTCCCCTTGCTACGAGCAAATGGTTACCATGGATGATGCACTTAATAAGTTGCCAGTAACCAGAGGCAGCGTACAGTAAACTGGAACTAGAACCTGTCTGTGCTGCCCGATTTGTAGACTGTTGATGCTGAGTAAGGCATAGCCGCGGGACCGGAACACCTCTGCTTCACGCCACCCCACCAAACTCAAACTCGCAGCGAGTCCAAGTCGGGCCGCTATCAAAAAAAGTAACGAGTTTTGGAAGCGACCGAAAAACGTGAAAACGCCAAGAAGGTGCGAGCGTGAATGGGCGAACACCACGTTGGAGCAACTGGCACCCCTTGGTGCAGAAATGACCATGACTGAATTCAAGATATTGGGAGCAACCTACACAGAAAAACTCGGTTCCCAAATTCCGAGCCCAACCTCTCTATCTTACAACTTTCTGGGAACAATGCATAACATTATCGTCCCAACCTAACACAACGATGTTTTTGTTTTTCACTTATTTTTTCGTTTTTCTTATTTCCCTACTTAAATCAATCAAAGGTGTGAAGCCACTTCAAACCACAAACTGGGAGGAAAAGTGTAACACGGATTTTGAATTCCGAGAAACTTTTAGTATAACCCATGACATGTCTTTTTCTTCTTTTTTAAAAAAATGTTCTTTAAAGAAGGTGTTCAAGTTAGCTTACAGTGACCCAAAAGAGTATATTACAGTTAAAAAGTACGGTACTAAATTCCAGAAAGTGTTAATCTGTGATCAGATAAGGGACACTTTTACAAGTTATTATTTTCGAAATTAAAAAAAAATATTTTTTGAAATTCCAAAATGTATAAAAAATTTTCCAAATGTAAAAAATTTTCAAAACCTTTCGAAATTTCCAAAACCTTTCGAAATTTCCAAATCATCTGAAATTTTCCGAATTTTTTTCGAAACTTTTTCGAAATTGTTCAAAGCGAAGGTGTTAATTTTTTTTTATTATTAGTTACCATTTTTCTTATTTACCCACTAAAGTCAACCAAGGGTGTGAGGGGAAGCCACTTCAAACCATAAACCGGAGGTAAAGTGTAACACGGATTTTGAATTCCGAGAATCTTTTATTAGAACACATGGCATGTCTTTTTTTTATTTTTTTAGCGCTTTTTCTTTAAAAAGAGGTGTTCAGGTTAGCTTAGTGACCCAAAAGAGTCTATTACAGTCAGAAAGTACTGTACTAAATTCCAGAAAGTGTTAATCTGCGATCAGCTACGGGGCACTTTACAAGCTATTATTTCTTGGGAATTCTGTAGACATTGCTTGGCTCGGGAGGCGAAGTCATAAGTTCTCGTAGTAACCACGCAAAAGCCTCGTATGTTAGGCGGAACTCTAGCTATACGTGATGTCCATTACGATCACGCCAATCAAATTACAATTCAGCGGTGCCTTTCAGGACCCTTGATTGCTGTAATGCAGAGCAGTTCTCCCGCCACCCAAATGTCCGAGCCCATCATGCAGGTGGCCATTCGGGCCAACATTCTGACTTTTAGTTATGGACGTTCAAGCTCACTCACGCAGGTGTGCGCAAGCTCCTCCAAGCTCTGTATGCTCCTTTTTCTTTTTGGTAGAAACCAAAACGTTTCGATACCCGAAAAGAAAAAAAAAATAATAAAAATGGGTAATTTTTTCCTGCATTGAAAGCCAAAGTGAACTTATCATTCACAAGATAAGCCCAGTCATTTCCACGGTTAACCGGTTATGCAGTGTCGGAGTCTTGGCCATTTTTTGCTGTTGGTCCTTTATAGATCCAAGTCAAACAGATGGTTCTTGCTCGTCTTCTCACACGTCATTAAAACTTAATAGCGCTGCGGCTGTTTGTAGAAAAAAACGTCACGTGTGCTAGGAATACATGGAATACAGGGTAAGGATGACACGCATGGTGAATGCACCGACTTCGGGATCATTCGTCCCACGCCTCTTTAAGAAAACCTAGTATTGAGATGCTAAGTATAGTGAATTTTTTCCCTTTACTCCTAAGTTCTAAGCAACTAGCAAAAAAAAAATAATAAAAAATGAAACGACAAAAAAAAAGTAAGTTTTTAGTATATATGGCGTACACCTTTCTGACGTCAGCTCGGGGGGCTTCTCATTGGGGTTCCATATAGGGACAAAGGAGCGGTTTAGCCTTCCCTGCCCTTTAAAACTTCATCAAGCGCTCATTAAGGGCAATCGTCTTGACTGTGTAATACTACGTCTACACCCGATGGTACCTTAAACGCGTTTTGGCAAGCCTCAGAAACGTAAATTTCGGCCTTTTCGGACGTTAGCAAAACCATCACCAACGTTGCCCACTTTGACATTAATCATAGGTTTACCGAACCTTTTTATACGCAGCCAAATGCGATACAATGGTTATGGACCCAATCCAATCCTCAAATCTTTCTAAAAGTCTCAATCCTCATGTCTTTTGATAGAGATCTACTTAAACAACCGATTGAGAACGGAAACGGGACTACGTTTACATCAAATGACATGAAACACGAAGAGAAAAAGACAGTTCCTGGACTCTGACCTTTGCTCCAAATTCCACGACCAACGTGATGGAAACAGAAAATGGCAAGTATGAGGACAAGGACAAAAAGCCCTCTGTGTAGCATTTCTGACTCGTTTTGATTTCCGCAAGGACACGCAAAAGTCCCAAAGATTGTTTTATGTACGGCCTAACTTCCCAGGAGTCGTTGTGGAGTTTGGTATACACAAGCAAATTACAACGAACTCGTTTGAGCCATCCAAAACTTGTGACCTATTCTTGTATGGGTTTATTGGACATTTAACGGGGCAAAAAAAGCTAAAGAAGTAAAATGAATCAGTGGTGAGCTATATGTAAATCAAATTAAAACTCGCACCGAAATTATATCTCACACAAGGGAAATAACAGCTTGGCAAGTGCTCCATCTACTAATTCAAGTCGTGGTCCGGTAACAAAAAGCATCACGAAATGTTTGAGTAGCATACTGCTCGTCTTTCCTCCGCTAAGATTCGCGCCAGCAAATCATTATGCAGTTGCAGCACAGTCGATACTTCATGTGCAAGGCGACAGAGGAACTTTCAATTCCATGCATAGGTAATGAGTGCAATACTAGGGCAAAAGTACAGCGTTGCGTCCTGCGCAAGGTAACTCTGAGGTATCACTCACACACTTGTTATTTCATGTCAACAACACCACAAGAGGGCACGAAGAAAAAAAACTTACAAGAGTCGGTTAGAACAAGGCCTTAAGGAGGAGAACCTGACAAACACGATATGCTTCAAAAAGCTACTCAAGATAGATGCACTCCATAATTAACGGATCAATTATGTCTGCTAGCAGACAATCCATTCGGATCTTGAACTCCTTTCCCTCCGTCCCCCCTCGCCTCGTGTGAACAGAGCAAACTCAACAGGTGCTATAGTTTGCATATTCTCATATTCTACCGTCTTCTCGCGATTTGCATACGCCATGTGTGTTTGGAAGAGTTTGCGGGGAACAGCGTAAGTAAGTACGGCACAGCAATTACGCACTAGTACTTTTTTAAAGCCCCTCGACGCTTAGAAGCTCTGTTACACGTATGCAAACACCAAAAGCGCCATTCGAAAGTGTACTCAAAAGATGCAGTAATGGATTGCGATGGCTTTTCCCCTCCTTACGACTTCTGACTTTTGACCTGAGTGACTCAGTGTATTTAAGAACCCTGAGTCAGCAGCAAACTAAGATAACGACACTAGCTTCCCTGAGCGGTCTGGAAGGCCAACTTCAAAGCAGGCGTACCCGTACCCTTACACGTATCGAAGTTCTGTAACCAATCGAATATAACTTTCTCGGAACTTCATAAGGTAAAAGAGTTACATTCAAATGGCTGGCAGGAACTTCATGTCGAAGCGACTTTACCTGCCCGTTGCACTTGTTTATTTTAGAAAGTGCTCAACCACTGTTATCTCTGCAGTTTAACGCATAACGGATGATTCACGTTCAGAAGGGGATGTCACTTATCTTCCTATGTTTTAGTCTAGAAAAATTCCCCCGCCCCTATTTCCAATTCCTTCCAAAGTAACTTTGATTCATGTTGGTGCAAAAATAACGACAGGAAAAGCTCACGATTAGAAAACCAACATAGACAAACGACAGTTTCGTCGTTTATCTATGTTGACATGTACACAAATAGAACAAAATACGTTAACATAAAACGAGACGTCAACGAGAGGTGTTACATTTGTAATTATAAAGCAGATTTACAATTATTGTTATCACTTTATAACGACCATTACAGTGATTACAATTATATAGAGAGAGAACTTGCTTCTTTTGTGCAACCTTTTATGTTTCGAAAACAAAAAGCGAAAGCATGAAAGACATGTATTGTTGTAATTTCCTTTTAGTGCCGACATGTCCAAACATGGGAAACCAAGCTTGATCAAGACAAAAAGATTCTACTCAATCAGCCAATCTTAATTGGAGACGCAACACCGTTTCGCGAATGGTATTACGCACGTGCCACAATGCTGTCTGCAGAAATTTGGCTACATAGAGGATTCACGAATCGTAAAACAGCACGACAGCTTTCCTTGATTATCATGTAAAGGATGAGTTATAGTTGAGGAAATCGTGGGAAATCCAAACACACCACAGAATATTTTGCATACTGTGGAGCTAAGGCGTGATAAATTGTCCAGCAGTTTTTACACGGACCTCCCTCTAAGTCATGAAACTGCACTGGATTATGCCAATTTCATAGACATGATTTGTAACGTTCAATTTCTTGTAATGCTATGCAAAATTTGGACTCTGGTATGTTTCCACACTAAGAGCATTGGGATTTGAACTAAGATACTAAGATAGCTTAACGATGGCTTTCCTAACTCTTATAGCGTTAGTTTTATAGAGTAAGCTGACTGCATTTCTATTTTACAGTTATGCCAAAATGACCGGCGTTCTTCATCTTGCAGCTGCTGAAAGTTCATGGCTTACCAACGACTTTGTATTTCCCTCGTAGCAAGTAAAATATAGGCGTAAACATAACGGTCTGCCAAACACAGGGACCAGAAAGAAATAAATAAAATCCTCTTTTGCGCGACAAATAGTCTAGCACCGAGTACGGGGACTTTTTGAATGTCATCGAACAACACCCTTATTACTCACTTCTACTTCTGGCTATGTTATATGGTGTGCAAGAGCTAAGGTGTAAATTGATTGCCAATATTTCGCTTCCATTTTGCTAAGGGCTATCATCGATCTCTTTGCTGGGACCACGGCTGGGACTGTCACGTGTCAAGGAAGAACGGACTCACTTTCCATTTATTTTCTAACGCCAACAATGAGATTCGAAACTCCAACAATGAAAAATTCGAAACACCGGTGCGATTGGCTTTCCCTCATTCGAAACCATCAGTACTGGAATTCAACATTAACAATTCTGCTTGAAGCTAAAAAAAATGTGACGGAAAATACTTCCTGCAAAGGAGACACGTTCGCTTCGATAGATTCATTTAGGGTTTTCACTACAGCAACATAGAAACAGATAAAACTTTCTGCTAAAGTCAATTTTCTAGTAGGCCTACCTCTGTACCTTTTATACCAATCAAATATTTGTAAAATTACAACGAAATCGCAACAAAATTACAACGAAATTAAAATTACAACAAATAATTCCATAAAAGTTTTATTTAGAAGTAATTCGTTAATGAAACTTTGTAAAGTTAAGTTAAAAGATTGTAAACGGCGTTATTATTAGGAAATTGCAACAAATTACATGACTTTTAACAGCGTTGTACGGAAAATTACGGAAATCTCCCGCAGTTACGAGCAATTCCGCGCATGCTACTAATGTTGAAATATTATTTAAAAAGCTAATGATCGGAGACTGAGTTTACTGTCGGCTCTTCGCTCAAGCTGACACGTCCATCTGGTAAGCGGTGAGGGGTTCTTGAAATAGAAATGGAAGTTTCCGAAAAGACTCGAGAAGTTGGGTCGTGAAATACCCGCTGAAAGTGCTTTTTAATCGCTCGCGAATCAATTTCCAAACTAATCGACACTCCGTTCGCCACCAACCCCTGGTTTGCGGGCGACTCAGGTGGTCCACCTTGATCAGAAAGTTAAACGTAGACGTGACTCCCCCTTAGCATTTGTTATGTCGCCTTAAGTCTCTGTACGTCTTATCCATTATGCATGAAGTTGAGCAGCGAAAGCACGGGACAATTGGAAAAAAACGAACGTGCACAACTAAGCGCTCCAACTTTTACCATATCTATCAGTAATGAAAAAAAAAAAAGAAAAAGAAACTTGCCATAAAAAAATCCCGAACGGTCTTCAACCCTACGCAAAATTCCCAACAGCTCCTTCGAATCAAGCCAAGACAACAGTCAATGTGTATTCAGGATCTTGACACACACATGACTAAGTAACTGTATCCAACGCACGCAGATATCTGCGCACAACATTGCCAAAGCTACTCTTTGACACTTCAAATGACTCCTCTCAAGTATAATAGATTACTGACATGCGAATCACAAGCTGCTAAACCATGCGTTCTGTCAAACTCACTCCCGTTTACGCGTTATATTATGACTTATCAACCGAGTTGAGGAACTCAGCTAGTCCAAAATCATGAACCCTAAGCGAAAATAGATAAAAAAAGCGAATATAAATAAACGAATAAAAAAAAGTCGCTAGAGTTTGCTTTCAAACTGAAAAACGACGGCCGTCCTATAAGCAAGACAGCACAAGTAATATGGATATGCCATGTCACGAATTTGCTCCTGCCAAAGCACCAACTCGGAGCATCCGTTCTGGGGCCTGGAGCCGTAATATATAACGGACAGGTCTGTTTGTTTTAGGGTTTTTGGTTTCGTGACGGCATACATAGCAGGCTTTCAGAAAGCAGGCAACTTTTTTCCTTTTTCCTTTTTAACGCAACGCCTTTAGCAATAATACGCTATATATGCTTTTCTACGAGAAATCACAAGTCCTCGTGTGTTTGTAAAAAAAAAATAAAAAAAAATAAGAAATACCGCCAAGACCTACAAGACGTGACCGGGACTTGTCGGGATTTGTGATGGGTCATGCTGCACGGTAAGGTGCCTTACTTTAGGTATGCTTTAAGAACTGGACAAAAACGAAAAAATAGTACACTGTACGCATGACCGGAAAATCTTTTTTCTTTTTTGTAGATTCTATATTCTTGCCAGCTAGGTTTCCTTAACAGGCATGGACAATTTCTTCGAATATTACGTGTCGTTAATGAAGATTTCCTGGGCCTTTTATGGTATAATAACAGTTTTTTATAAACCAGACTTGTCACGTCACCGCCTTGCACATCTTCATTAAAGACGCAGCGTGCCGACACTGCCAGAACTTAAAACATTTTTTACCACTCTTACCTTAAGTAGGCGGGTTTGGGAAAGTGAATAGTAAAGTGACATTACGACACGGATGTTTGCTGTTGGCCTAAGCATGTACTTTACATACGATGTTATGGTTTAATTGTGTAAAGCCTGTTTTAGTCCTGTGAAATTGTTATGGAGCCCAACTGTATAAAGAGCGAATCTGTGACTGTGACGTAATGGAAAACTTAAATAAAAAGCCCCTCGTTTCTTGCTGGGTTTCTAACAGCTAGAGTAAGCATTCGCACGCGAAAGTTTCGTGAAAACACAGCAGGCGCTCGTTCGACTCCGACATCGGCCACTTGGAGCGAATCAAACATTTTAATGGTCAGTTTTGGCACAGCTTTTGCATTGGTTAAGGCGGTTATAGTTGGTTTAGAGGTACAAACGAAGGAAAAGAGGGAAATTTATGACGACCGTAACGTAAATCTGACCAGAAGCATACGCTTTATCTATGGGTTGAATTATTTTCGGGGGAAAGTGAGCAACTGTTAAACCCTTAAACTGGTTTTTGCATCCTACTTCGAAACTCTCCTTTCGGCTTCAGCATCCACTACTTTATAGTTTGCGCACTTTTCTACCTGCTTTGTTTTTTAATTCCCTCTCTCTGCTATACCGAAGTCAGTGCTACCTAGAGGACAAAGCCGTAAACGAACGTCATATTCGATTAATGGTACGTTTTGCCCCCTGATAACTGGGCAATATCTAACAAGATGGCGCTTCCTTAGAAATGTCATTGTTCCAACAGGTTCTCCAGTTTCGGAACTCGGAGATAAAATTGACACTAGTGTGTATTATTGTTGCAAAACGTTCTCCGGAAAAAGAATGACAAACGGGTGTAACTCGAGTTGAAAATTGTTGTTGGATTGGAAATGAATTAGTTTAGGTTAGGATAGGTTAGGTTAGCTTAGGTTAGAGGTTAGGTTGTAGGTTTGCTTAGGTTAGGTTAACGATTCTCATCAACGAAAGTTGATGAGAAACGTTAAAACTTGCACTTTCACTCCACCAGCTGAAAAAAATAAAAATTCATTGTTAGACAGTGACACACTAGTGTAAATTTTTAACTCCGGGATACATTACGTACGTTGGTAACTAAATCCGGAGAACGTGTTGCATTGTTCTGAATACTATTCGATTAATTATCATTATATACTGCGAAACTATATGACATAATCGCCATGTGGCACAACTCTTCTATAAAACTGCTCTTGTGTCTATAAAAAAAACTGCAATGGAAAGCTGAAGAAAGCTTTAAAAGGACTGCACGAAAGGACGAAAAGGCATCGGAGAGCATTCCTATGATTGATATCATCACAATTAGATATTGTAAACATGTACGCGAAGGTAGACGAGGTTGGAAAGGTTACTGCAATCAAGACAGCTAGTCAATCTTTCCTCCCCATGCTTCATGAATTTCATGCAAAATAACTTTTTTTTTTTGCTTCCTAGGGACCCAACTCGTTTCAGTCACGGTCTGTTCTCCCGCCATGCAAAACTTTCGGTCTCACCAGCCTATTATTCACTGAGCTCCTCGTCGGTAAAAGGCGAAAGGTCAGTAGTTGAAAGCATTCATCACAGCAGGAAATGGCCTTCCTAGAGGGTTATCGACGACGACCATCTCAACAATATTGATACACAGTAAAAAGAAAGTATAACAAAAATAGGCATTTCTCCTACTGGAAAATCTCTTTGGCAAGAAGTTAAAAACTCCTACGCTTGCTCCTACGCCAGAGCATGACATCCTTTTTAATGCTCACAAGCTCATAACAACAGGGTAAGGCAGAAAAACGGAATGTAACAACGACAAATCACGCAGTGTATAGTAGAATAATGACGCTTTTTTATGTCTTTAGGAGCTCGGGGTGCACTGACTATTAATAATTCCGTCTGCTGCTGCGCTTTTCCGTCTCAAACCGCCACCGCAGTCAGGCAAATGGCCCCGTCAGAGTCAAAAAACCCCAAGTCGAGGCCTCCAGCCAGTTTATATCATGTTTCCACCCAAAAATTGGAAGCAAAAATGCGAGTTGTTGCCAAATTACATTGCCGGAGAAGGCTCATTATTCTAGAAGATTCCAGATTCTTTGCCTAGTGTTATATAGCCTGACACTCACATAAGAGGCGAGAATGCCCGACATTCCAATTTATGCTCTAAATAAAACCGCCTGACCCCTCAAAAAAACAGAAATAGCTCCATATACCAGGTGAGTGAGGTCACAGCACAGACAAGAGACATGCCATTAATACGATTCTTGTTTTAAATTTTTCGCTATTTTATGCGTGTTCCTATTTTGTAAAAGGTAGACCTATACAAAAAAGGTTGAGAAAGACAGGGATAAACCAAAAAAGCAAGTGTTTCGCAACGTTGGATGGTGATCGAAGAGTTTTCGGTGACACTTATCAAGGCTGCTTGCTGTGCCAAGGCGTATCATCCATCACCTGCGACCAGAACGACCAGAACGCTTACTTTTGGCTTAACTCTTCCACTGCATGGTCTCTCCTTCGCGTGGACATAATCGCTTTCTCGCCTCACAAATCGGTACACATGTTCCTTAACGCTAAATCCCCTAACTAACCTAATACAAAAAGGGACGAAACGATGGTGGTGGGATATGGGCTAACCAAACGGGCGAAAAACTATTTTAGAGCAATGGGTTGTCTCTGTCTGCACCATAGACTTCCCTGTAGCTCTGACGGGTACGTCAAAAAGGCTTGCCAAAAACATAAAAAAAAAATCAAATAAATACATTTATAAAAAGTTTGTTCGTACGAAAAAGAAACTAATCAAAGGAAAAAAGAGAGCAAAAACACACAGTGGCGCATGACACAATACCTAATATATCTATGGAACCCTAGAGCTAGACCTTTAACTCGAATGCTTGCTCGAATGTGAAAAGCCAATCTATTTTAAATGCCTGAAACCGCCAACATGTGGCCGGAAGCGTTATCACTGATGTCTAATCAGCCATCAATGCCAATGCTGCACTCACAGGAGAGAAAATTTCAGGAGGAATTATTTGCATTACTATAGCAAGTCCCAAAACCTAGACCGATGGGGAGTTTAATTCATGCGAAGGCCATAAGTTGGGCAACCAATGTGTTCGGAATGTTGTCGGAATTGCCTTTCATATGCTAATGAGAACAAGTCTTCCATATTCTGCCTCTCAGACGGCTAATCATAGTGCTAAAAATTATGAGACACAATTTTTACTAGGTCAAGGCCTCCTGTTCCCGTTTCACGTTCTGGAAATGGAAGCCAAACCATAATCTGTAACTATTTGGTCAGACACACGAAAGGAATATTTTTAAAAAAAGCCCGTCAAGGTTTAAAAGCCCCAGCAAATATTACACACCATTTTTAGCATCGAAACCTGACTAGAATTGCCATTTACTGGGAATTCTTCTTTTTTTTTTTGCAGGCAGACTTATATAAGTTGATACATACCACAATCACCAGTACAGGTTGTCTGGCAAAAACAAATGCATCATGTCTCTCCCCTCCGACTAAACTAAACACATCTGCTCCAGCTCGAAATCGTTGCAGACATTATGGCACGATATAAACAAGCAGCATTGCCCGTGAAATAAAAAACCGACTCGGTTTCCGGCACCATTACAAAACACGCGCCAGATATGACAGCGCTCCTTTTTAGGAAAATAAAAAAAATTAAACTAAAAATTTGGCAACCCTTTTAAATCCTTTTTTAATGAAAAGAAACTCCTGTTTTAAGATAATGTTATTCAGAGAAAGAAAAATAGTTTGTCTAGAAATATGTTCTTCCATGAGCTTGAACGGCCGCACCTTTCAGTCATAGGAGTCATAGGCGTTCTGAAAGGAAAATTTTAAAACACAGCACTTGATATACGAAAGCAAAAAGTCCCGCCATGCTAGAATCTCTGTTTTTTTTCGAAAAATCGGGACGCATCTTGGCGACATCAGAATCCGTCAGGTTTGCCAAGAAAAGATGTCTGGAGAAGGAGATTATCAGTCAAAAGATGGTGAGAGATCATTACCTGCATTACTTTAAAACGTCAAATCAAAAGTACAGAAAAAGCAGCGATATTTCCTAGCAACTTTATTTTGTCCCCGCCGAGCTATTGCCAAGGAACCAGTTCAATGCCCGTAAGGCGAGTCGCAGCTTCAAATAGCTATTCCATCTAACAAACGCCACTTGTTCTTCCAGTCCCGAGTTCCAGTTTCCCCTCATTGCCGTGACACCATCAGGTTATAATGAGGCTTATTTAACAAAGAAGCCACGTAAATTTGTTCTAAATTTGGACTCCGGAGGGCAGTAGTGCGATTACAATCTCCTCTCAGCTGTATTTCCGCTTCCAAGTCGGACAAACAAAGCGGCTCCTATGAAAAGATAGTGACTCCATCATCTGCCCTAATGATTTATGCACGGCGGCGAAGAAAGACAGCAAAAAGAGTCACACGGAAAACTAGTCCCGCTAAAAATAGACTTAAGCGGCATAAAACCACGTGCTATACGCGAAAAGACCAGCAGTTTTCAACACTGCTTGCTATAAGTAACCAAACCTTATCTTGCTATCCGATTATCGAAGTTGTGGTGGAGAAACCTCTTTTGGATAGACCAAACTTCCTTTGGTCTATCCTTATCGTGAGTCAACATTCGCATTAGCAAAACTTTTGACGTTCGATAATTATGGAATCGAAGACTCTTGCAAATGTAAGGAAGATTGCAGTATCAGATATTTGGATAATAGGATTTGTAACCAGGTAGCACAAGCGAGACGAATCAGGTAGAAAATAACTTAGTTAACTTTTTCGTATCTAGGAAATTTATCTTATCTAGGTAGAGTACATATTAAGCCAAGTCCGAGGTCCAGCTTCTCACACCATATAGAATGTATGCCATAATGGTTAGGTAAAGTTTGAAAGCTTTACGCTCCAAATACATGTTTAAAATTTTGGCTCAAGGAATAGATAACAAGGAATCGAGACCACGTGGTCAGAGGAACTACTTTTCTTTTTCTGTTTGGAAATCAGAGGCCGACTTGTACGAATGACGAAAAGGTAATTAGCGGCGGTGTTGCATGGAATGTCGACTGTACAATGGGATACCATCAAACGTGGGGAATAATTTGAATCGTTATTTATCGTTTATTTAAATATATAATAGGGTGGGGGAATTAGAGCGGGACACAAGTTACGAGTAACGAAAGGCAATGAAATAGAACAAAAAACTTACTTGTCGGTCTTAGGATATTCTTGGAAGGTTTGGTGACTAAGTTCTTGCAAAGTTCTTAAGCTTTGTGGCTCGGCAGATATTCCTTGGGCCCGTTGTTTCCTCGGGCCTGGAATAACTATACTTCGGCGTATAGGAAAACTAGAGGGTCCATATGGGAAAACGCTCTGGAATTTATCCAGGTGAGATTTAAGTTGGAGGATTTCGTCTTCTTTGTCTTGGAGGAGTTTCTCCAATTGCCGAATCCTGTCATCTTTCCTCGACAGATTGGTCTGTAGCTCCTGCATAGTCCCCATGGCTGGTGTCATTTAAATAGAAATGGAAAAACTAAGCAAAAAAATTTTGGACGGATGTGGTGTACGGGTATTTTGTTTATTTTACGGTTAAAAGTGCGAAGCCAAGCTTTGTTGTTGGTGGGGCTAAACTAGTTTGAACGTAACCGACACAATACCGTAAGGATTTCCAACTACTCGCCGTCAGTGCACCAAAACAACTCAACTTGCAAAGTGACCGAGTAAGAGAAACTGGAACACTCACACGGCGAAGGTGTTTCGGCCTCACAAACTATTTTTAAAGTCTGCTCTAGCCCCAATAGGCTTGAAAAAGAAGCGTTTTTAATCAAACATGATAGCCGAGCACTATGTCTTCATAATTACTGCAACTTACTGAACCAAATACAGACACAAAACGTTCTGCCACGCACGCCAATCAAGCCAAACTCAGTGACAACCAGCACTACATTAATATTCCCGTTAGCTGTCTCCATACGTTATCGTCATCTAGCGGATACAATATGCACTGCCCAAAAGATCCTCAAATTTTTCACGTGAACCCATAAATTAGTTTTGCAACAAGAGCACAAACTGGTTCTTTAAGCACTAGCTAAGAAAAGACATATTGTAAAGCGTGGGAGAAACTAGAACAAACGTTAAATTAATAAAAGATGAGGAACGATTGTTTAGCAGCTTTTACATGTATTTTACTAATACAGAAAAACGCATCACCTGTTTTGCGGAACAAACGATTTCGACTTAATTTTTTCTAAGAGTAAAGAATATGGTCTTTGCAATTCGGAAGGAGCGACAGGAATACAAGCGGCTCGTCGAACTGAAGGAGACAACAGGACCAAGTTCTGTACCAAACCACATACGCTGGACACGGTCCAATACAAGCTAATACTCTAAAGAAAACAATTGACAAGTCAGTTTCTTTCACTGCTAAAAATGGAGATCATACCGCGGGTGCCAAGGCGGCAATAGGGATCATTAATACCGAAAGACCGCGAAAGACGTTTGTCATCACTTTTTGCAGCTTACTTCTCTCGCGGTCGCGTAACAGGCCGTGAAGCTACAACAGGGAACTACATTTAGACCTCACTTCGTAGAGACTATAGGGTTTGTACTTCTATAATGAGAAGATTAGATAAACCCAAAAAAACTGGCAGGATCCATGCATGGTCAACAACAGTCAAATTAGGGACCCAGCCGAAGCCGCCCACCGATAATTCCATAAAAGCTAATTCCGCACCTAAAAGGTTTGATTGTTTTACAACAGTGATAAGGAATAGTTTCAAGAATGTTTACGTGTGTCCTGAAGGGGTTGCATAGTCACCAAGTTCCGGTACGCGGATGTCATACAAACCCACAAAGGAACTTGAATCCAGATTAAAAGACTCGCTTTAAACGGATGGCAATTGTCTCGGACGATTAAGTCATTCCACATTTTTTTGGCCTTTAAAATTAAAGTAAGATACGACGCTATTAAGCAATTGCGGTATAGTATCATGTCGTACCGATCGATTGTACATTAGCCTGGCTTCTTTCTCTGTCCAATTAAACTTCTTTATGGCAAAAGCTGTTTCTCGCTTTAACTCCTTAACGAGATCGTCCATTTCTGGTTTTAGGTTCTCCAATTTGGCCATTATGTAATTCTGCGAGAGAAAAAAAGAACAATCAGAGATAAATCTAAGTATCGGGACCTTACTTGATACAATGCTAGCGGGAACGTCACCGACGTCCGTATAGCCAGAGTGCTCACGATAATACTGGCCCACCAAGGCAAACCGCTGAGATCATGGAAATTTTGCAGACAATCCTGGGTAAATACTACAGGAGACGACTGAGACAGGCTCTGGTACCAAGAAGACGCATGGCGTACTGTTGTACAGTGCTGCAGGGGCCATCTCTTCCGATAACACGATTGTTTGGATGTGGATTCGTTAGAACTCCATGAGCTACACATTGCCCCAGTTCTACTATGATGCAAAATGCTGGAATAAGTCGTGTTTATTCCAAGAGGAATCTTACTGCCTAAAGTAGTGTAAATTTTCATTATTGTAAATGTCATAACGTAGCCTAGACTATATCAACATAATGCCATTTATATGATACACGTGATAAGTATTCTAACGCGCCGGGACTTGATTAACAAAACAACCAAATTGCAAAGCAAAACATCATAAACAGAAGGGGTGGAGCTAAAGGTAACTATGGCAACCGTCGGCCATATTGTTACTGTATGACGTCTGCTTACCTTAAGTGGCGTTTCTCAGCTTGTGTTGTGACCGTGTATTCATTAGGATTTCACCTCTATTATACTCTATATTCAAGGTAGGTTTGTTGACAAATTAGTTACCCCTAGCCTGAGGTACATGTGTAATGTATGGTGCATAAAAGGTCGCTCGTAATTAGTTGATGATTTTAAGCAAGAGAATATGATCCCCAAGGATCTCATATTCTCTGCTTCGCGCTGGCTGTACATACCTATTCTCATGTCTGGTGTGACTCATCGATCCTGCGAAATGTCACTAACTTTTATTCCCCCAAGGTCATAGATAGTTTCTCTTGTCATGAATCTTCCAGCTTCTGTTTTATGCGCAGGTCTGGTACTTCAATTCCTTTGGTAGAAGATCGAAATCAATGTCTAGTACTTAATTCATTTACTAGAAGATTGAAATCAAACTACAGCCAGAAGAGTCTGTTTTAGTTCCCTATTGTCAATCTAAAATATAGAGATCTTCTTATATATACTTGGAGTGGGCATGCAACATATGAAGGTTTATAAACTTTTCGGAATTAAAAATGTAAAACAATTTTTAAAGTTTTTCAAAATTGTAACATTATTCAGAAATTTTAAAAAATTTTAAAAAAATTTCGTTTTTTTTTTATTTATTTTAAAAGAATTTTAATTTTATCAAATTTAAAAATTTTTCAAAAAATTTCGATTTTTTTTGCAAATTTTAAAAATGTTAAAAAAATATTTTTTTAATTCTCAAAATTTTGAAATTTCGAAAAATTTTGCCCATGGTTTTAGCTTTCTCGTTAGAATTGCGAATTATGAGGCTTGTTTATTGATATTATTAATTAACTTGTCTGTTCACTAATAGTATTAAGGATGATATTAAGATTCCGATTCTTCGTGTAACTCGACAGAAAATAGCAACTGTCGGAGCGTAATGTATTTATTTGTTTTTCTTTTAGTCTGTGTTTATATCGGTATCTGTCATGGAAAAATGATGAAACAGCGGTCGTAGAACTGGAAGCTCTCATGCCCATTCTTGGGGAAAAGGAAAATCACTCTGGCTGATTGTATTCCGTGCATGACCATCTTTATAGGTCCATTTAGTAGCCGGTATGGTATTTAGGATCTTGAGGTATATTCGAGGGCTTTTCGGACGCTCAGAAACGGTAGGTTTCCCTCTAGAGTTATCATTTTGCTTCCAATGTTTCCCACCTAATAGCTTATCAGTCAGAAACGAGATCCACCTTTATGCGGCAAAACAAAGTCGGGGTGAAGAAACCAAGTACCACAATTTACGCATTGTGCTCAGGTGTATTTTTTACGATTTCTTGAAGGCTTTTTGAACAACTGGCTGGCCATTGCCTTTTATCAGCGGGACATTCAACTACTGTAAAGGAAAAATGCCCTCAAGTAATGGTAAAATTATTTCTGTACCTTTATACAGCCCAGGAAGAAAACAAAAGGACGTACGAACCAAACGTTTGTAGTCACAGACGATTTCCTTTGGCGCCAAACAGACCTCGACTAATCGACGTTTTCTTAAAAAAACGACAATTAAGTCTCATGCAACGATTATTTGCTTCATTAAGAAAAAAATTGCCCCTTTTTCTGCAATGCGACTACACGGTACATGTTAACCGTACGTATTCTGATCCATCTGAAAATAGAATGAGGATTTTTACCACCACCTCCATCCATGTCTTTGGTTAAAGGGCATAATTAAAGGTGTCTCTCCGTTGAGGTGAAGAGTTCAGTCGTGACAGCCTAGTGACATTTCCACCTTTTTTTTATCTTCCGCTCTGATATACATTATTAGCACATGCTGTTCACTGCGTTAACACAGATTTTCTTACACTTTCCATGATTACACAAACTTGACGTTGGCCTAGGCACTCATTCACTTGTATCTCGGTTATGCTAAAGACCTGGGACAGATGGGTCTGGAACTTGAAACCTTCCTGGCCTAGTAACCTTGATGACCGCGTCAGAAAAGACTGCAGACGCTTAATTGGTGCTAACCTTTGAGCCCTCCGACTTCTTTCGTAATGCTATTTAAGAAGGCTCTCCTAAACCAACACAGACAATGGATGGAGTAGCGCTATACACCATTAGCGTGGATCCCCCTTCTGCCCTGGTCTCGCAATTCTACCGAGTGATTATGTAAAGTGGTGGAAAAAAAGAGCAGGGTTCTCTTTTCCCCAAATCAGCTCGTTTCTTTTTACTTTCTGGGTCATGCTCTAACGAATGAAACCCAAAAAAGATTCAATTTTGCCCAGTTTTTTGGAGCTCGAAGTGACAAATAAGCGTATTCAATCTGAGTTTTACAGCTTTCTCCGAAAAAAGGAAAAAAACGCAGAAAGTCAACTCAAGGAAGCGTAAAAAGCAAAGCTTTCTCTCGTCTTCTCCACCCTGATCTCCTTGTAGTCACACTATATACATTATTGGTAGTTATGACTTATGAGCTATGCCAGGCAAGCGCAATGATTGCACGTTCGGTTTCCCAAAAACTCAAAAAGTTTTTGGTCCAAAGGAGTGAAAGCGAAGTAGTGTGTCCATTCCTATCATTACAACGTAGCATACAAAAATAGAGTAGGTGCCGCATATTGTGATCACTGGTTATTAGAATCAGCTTCAAACCGATCAAATTCGTAGCATTTTGTACGGTTATTAAAATCACACTTTCGGATTTTAGAATCAATTTCAAAAGAGTCTTCACACGTATAGTAACGAAATTACAGTAGTGATTGCTACGCGGACTTTGCTTATTGACCAGTGACATTGCTTGTATGGCGTTTTGACCAATCCTGTCGTTTCCAGACTACTACTGTGCTTAGGGGGAAATCCCTTATAAAATTTCGATTAAAACAGTCGGTTAAATGAGCAGATTATTCAGTTGAGTGACGAGTTCTTTAATTGACTTGGAAAATCTGAAGAGCTGTCGTGTTGAGAACCTTACCAAACGAAGGAGTAGGCTTCAAAGGCACAGTATTAGTTATGTTTTAGGCGCGAGGTTCTATAAAATGGCGATGAACAGGAAAAGAGTTGGCTTAAGTGTAAAAAAAAAGTTGCGGCTCATTGAAACGTATGACAAGTTAAATTTGATAGATTTGCCACAAAGGGAAGCGGCCGTTATATCAGGAATTCCTCAATCATCTCTATCAAAATTGTTGAAAAATCGTTACGAAATAAACAATAGTAGGTGTAGAGAGTCCAATCTTTCGGTACGTATTTTCGATTTTCGGTTATTAGAATCTCCTCTTAATAGAATCAATATTTAACAAACGTGACAATACTTTACAAACGTGAGCACAATAAGCGGCATGTACTGTAGAATAATAACATTCCTCCGCGGTTTTTAGAACCAAAACAAATTGTATGAAGGCCTTTTGAACGTCCTCAAAGCACGTTTCCGGAAGCCCTTGGGTGAAACAGAACTTTTGAATCATACTCCTACACGCTATACAGACAAGCTTAATAACGCTTGATGAGCATGCATTTTTACATAATTATCCAACTTGTTCCTCCAAACCGCAGTCAAAAGGACGAGCTTCGCAACCCTTGTGTACAAAATGAACAGAATCTCAGGGACGCTCTCTTTATACCTTTTTTGCTCTTTTTCAAGCACAGGTAAACGTGTATTGTCATTTTGGTCGGAGGATAGCATATGAAGGTGTGTTATGGCGGTAGGTTGCCATGGTAATGCTGTAGCGGTGACTTTAATCTAGTGTCTACCTGGGCATGTGCCCACCTGGTGCAAGCGTACAAGTGACCATCGTTGTCAGGACGTTTCCTTTTGGTTTGGTTCCTGCGCTTGCAGCGTTTGCAGGAAGTGTGGGTGTTGTTGGGCTTTTTAGGATTCGCACCTGGCGCCGGCAGCGTCCGTGGCGTCTCGCTTAAGGTTCCTACTCCCGACATACTTTAGCCTGCTTTAGTCTGCCTCAGCTTACCCTCAGTCTGAATCCTGACGTCGTTGCGGAAGCATTAGTTGTTTCCTTAGTCTTCCCCCAAACTCATCCCCCTTTTTGCAGCTTGGAGTGTCTAGTGGAGCTATATACAGTACCAGGAACAGTTAAGCCGACCGTGTTGGGATACAATTAATAGCCGGAAGTGAATCGTAATTGACTGTGTCCAGTGACGTCACGCCCGTAAGCATCGCTAGCACAATGACAGTCGAGACTTGAGGACTTTTTGTGCTCGGCTTTAACTCTTTAACGTGTCTTTAACGATTTACCAGCGGACGCAGAACTTGGATATGGCTCTTGTGGCCTTCTTTAGCGGATAGTTGCACAAACTTGGTAAGAGTCCTAGATGACGTCATTCAAACAATGTGATTTGTCATCTTGGTGGGGTTGTGGAGCATTTTAGAGTTGATTCTCTGTTGTTTTGTAACAGTTATGGCTTGGGAGTATATTTTTTGTTCTTTTTTTGAAAGAAAGGAGCACGTTTTCTAGGTCTTTTGGTTGAAGCATCAGTGGAACATGGCAACTAATCATGAAGAATATAACGGTTTGGTCTATATGCCCAAGTCATTCGATATGCATGGTTCTACTTGATGGGTTTTTATTTACCGGTACTTTTTTCTTCAGCTTTCTTCAGGTAGAAGCCTAGGGAAAGATCTGTTAGACGAAGATGGTTCTAAAAGACTCCTCGGCGTTACTGTTAAAAGAAGATGGCTCCAAGGTTATGTAAATGAGCCAAAGTACCGTCTTTTTTTACTCGCTCAGGGGGTCTAGGTCGCATCTCGTCACAAAGACATGCAAGCAAAGATTTATACGTGATGATATGCAGGTCCCCGCATGCAAAGAACCGTGCGTTTTTTTGACACTCGATTTTTTACACGCTGGTTTTATTTTATTTATTTGTTTAAATTTATTTTTAATCTTAAGCACGCATTGTTTAAGCTTGCTGTACTTTCCAATTGCATGTTACCCTAAACCTTGGCCTTGTTTAAGTGCGTGATTTGTTTGCTCATTCATTAGCAATGTTAAAAGTTGCTTTTGCTAGTAAATGAGCACAGGAATTAGGGCAATCGTATTGCAGGTTGGTCGTCTAAATCAAAATTGCAATTTAGAAAAAGAAGTCGAAAACTTGAACGAGATATACGTATAATTTTTCTTTTTTGGGGTTTTCAGGTGGGTTGGGCTATTGGGAGCATGTTAGCATGATTGGTATTTTGTAGAACTGCACTGGAGTGGAACGCTGGGTTGCACAAAAGCGCAAAAATGTGATGCAAAACGAAAAGTTTGGTACAAAAACAGTTATGCGTGGTCAAGCAGACAGAACGCTGAGCCGCAAAGGAAGAAAAAAAACTGTACCTTCAGTGTGTAATTGGTAGCGTCATAGAAGGCTCAGGATTACCCAGAGGTCTCGACCACACTGCGTATGCTCTCCTACGTCACGTATTTCGCTACCAAGAATCGTATATGGGGTACTAATACCGTAAACTTTCTCTTGATTATGATTCATGACTTTAGGGCTTGCTTTTGGGATTCATTATAACGTTTCCTAGATTTTTTTCTGGTAGAGCAGAGGAAGCTGAGTATAATGCTTTTCTAAGACGAAAAGGAGGCAATAACGAATCGTGTAGCAAATAATGTGTTGGTTAGGAGCAACTGCTGACTCAGTGGCGTTCAACTCAAGCGATATCGAATGGGTGATGGTTTAGTCTCTTTTTCAAGGACGGTGGGGCCTGTAAACTCGGATCGTGCATCATAAGATAGGGCCATGAAGCATGAAGGGCGATGGAAGGACCACAATGAGAGCAGAGGGACTAAAAGAAGAAAAAAACGAAGATTTTGGTGGAAAATCGAACCTGAAGTGTGTGTATATCTTAGGAGGAAAAGCAATAGAAAATAGCAAAAAATCCTTCGAGTGGGCGGGGCCGAGGTCCTTCGACGTTGGGAGTTTGAGTGAAAACATACAATTCACATTGAGAGATAATTAGGTTCCGCTACCTTTCTAGCTAGTTTCCGTTTCTGAGTTGGTGGGCAGTGACTTAAACGTGATTTACCTCTCAAGGTCAGTCCCGCTTGTATTGCTTCATTCTTATGATACGGGTTAGATCTCGGAGGGGTACTTGGAATCGGTCTTGTTATGTGTTGGAGGCATAGAAGCATAGATGCCGAAAACAAGGACGTTTTCCACCAAGAGGCAGCTTCTGTTTGCTTAGTTACAACGTTAGGAAGGTGACAAGGATCGGGGTTCCGTACTGGGTGCCAGCAAGCACGAGTTTCAAACGTGGCCCTGGGAAAGTTTTGCTCTGACTGCTTGCGCTAATCAATACTCGGGTTCCGTTTCAGCGGGGCTCTTGGTGGCTCTTTGCCTAAGCGTAAGTCGTCGATAAATAGTACCGTGAGACTTTCCACGCCATCAGATAAGGAAAAGGAGAATAAAAAAAAAACCGCTACTGATTAGTGTCGACCCTAAATTTCCTATTACTGTTTGGAAATTTATCTGATTATATCACGCAGATCGACCTCGTAACCCAACCGTAAGGTATTGCAGCTCCTTTTTTCTTTTCATGTTGTCTTTAATGAATGTGTATCCCACTATGGTGTGACAGATGGATATCGAGAGTGGTATTGGTATGGTGGTTATTTATGCCAGGTTAAATTTAGTCTGTTTACATGGCCCAAGTACCTATATTTGTACACTTTCCCAACCATATACAT
Source organism: Lepidurus packardi (assembly GCA_023053545.1). Lineage (NCBI taxonomy): Eukaryota > Metazoa > Arthropoda > Branchiopoda > Notostraca > Triopsidae > Lepidurus > Lepidurus packardi. Next base: position 7,075,274 of record JAKZAN010000006.1, on the reverse strand, counting down.
AAACTAACCGTTCCGGGAACGATGTGGGACTTCCTTTGAATATTCAGCAGCTAAGCAGGCAAAACAGATACCAGAGAAATAAAAAGAGAGCTATAGACTAATAGGGGGAACGGGAGATGCGCAATCTACATATTTCACACGCATGGGCAACGACCTGTGGCGTTAGTTGTGGCTTTACATGTGAAAATAGAGTCGAGTACAGTTACAAAGGGCAGCAAGCTCTAACAATGAACGGTCTCATTTGGCCACTAGTGGACATGGCGATCACCACTTCCGGCCACGGCTCTTCCTCTGGATGTGTTAACGCCCGTAGCTGCGCTTGGGTATGTTTGTGTGTGGAACTTGTCCCCGTTGTGTCCCAAAGCGTACACAAAAGAACTTCACACATGGGCAAGGAGGCGTGGCCGATTTTGGCATGCATCATTGACCATTCAGCTCGTGAATGCTGGTGGTGAAAAAGCCTATGACGTAATCGAGTCTCTGGGGTTTGGGTTTTACAGTAGCACTAACTGCGACTGTCCGAGTAATTCCCGTAGCCAAGAAATTCAGTTGGCCATGGCGTGTAAAGTAGAAAAAGGTATAAAGAGTCGAAAAGTGTGCGAAACTCGTGTTTTGTGAAACAAGAGTGAAAGTTGCTAAAGGATGACGGGACAGTTTTTCGCCTTGTTTTTAGAGAGCAGCACTTGTGTGCTCATTTGTTTGCAAGAATGTTCCAGAGATTGACAGTTCTGTTCCAACTTCCTTTCGTGTTGTTGACAAATAAAAGGAAAGCAGTGAGATTATCTGCGTTGGAAAAACGAGACGACACGTATTTGGCAGTTTCTGTTCGTTGGGATCCTGAAGTGATAGAAGAGAGAGCTGTGTTGGGATGGAAAAAGGAACGATTTTTCGACGCTTGTGCCCTTCAGGTGCGGAAAGGCCTCCAGCCAGCCTTCAATCTGCGACATATTTCAAGGGCATGACCAATTACGGCTTGTTTCAAAGCAGTATTTTTACAAATAGTACTTAAAAACTGAACCACATCCGCATGTTTGCGATATGTGAGTGTATTAACCACAGGGACTAGACTTACTATACCAAAAAGTGTCAGAGTTCCTTGCTTTTCCAGTTATCGTCATACTTATCGTATACAAGTTGGATTTGGATAGGTCGCTGCATTTTTGGAACGTTAGTGGTGACGTTCAACGAATAGAGCGTGTTTTTTGGTACTCAGAGATACAAAGTTGACATGGAAAATTCATCTGAAACAGCTAAAGTGAGAATGTTAATTGGAGTTTTTTTCCCTCTTGCAGATGGAATCGTAATGGGTGTGGATGCCAAAGGAAGCTGAATGTCCTCGGGGTATGGATGAAGCACAGCGGGACTCGGGGGGCGTGGTTCCCAGCCCCAGTGGTGCTTCAGCAGCTGCTGGTGCGGGACCGATTGCTGCTGGAACTGAGACAGCCGAACTACAATTTTATGCGACTCACGTGGCCATGGCTAACCACCCGTTGCATTTCCTGGTGCAAGAACAAGCTAAATCTGTCGTTGCACTTCAGGTAAAATTGTCGTAACTTGTAATTTCCCAATATTTTTCGTTATATTTTCTTTTTTTTTCTTCATCCATGTGAAACAGTTGACTTTCATGAGAATCTACAAAATTGATAGGGCTTGATTTTAGTGCACTGAACAGAAGGCAAGGGGACAACGTAAGCCTAGCTCCCTGAGAATGTGAGAAAAACTAGCTCCGACTTGGTAAATTACGGCTATGTGGGGGAAAAAGAAAGACGCACTACACTGTACGATAGCGCGAAAAGAAGGCAACATCTGCTTTGGGGATGTTGACATGTTTACACTCTGACTTGCTTTCATGCTGACGAGAGTTAACAACCAAGTTTGGGATAAAGTTGAGGAGAAAGCAATGTTGCTGAGATAGAAGCACTGCTTAGCTTAGCTTTTTTCGCCTTGCTCATTTTGGCGTGAAGATAGCGGAGAAAAGACCGCAACTTGGTAATCAGAGTAGACAGAGCGAGACTGGCTTGTAAGTAGTACGCACTCGGGAGATTTTATTTTCTCCAAGAGATATTCGCCGTAATTGCGTAAATGAACCTCGACAAGCATGGAAAGCTCGTCTAGTTTGAAGATTTCTATCACGAGGAAGTTACAATGAACCAAGATCTTCATAAAAAGGAACGTTTTTCCTGGGTTTTTGTATCTATTGGATAAATCTACATAAAAACAAGTGGCCTGTTGCGGTACACCACTCTTCTCTATTCGTTTAGGCCTTCCGAGAAGACAAAAGCTTGAAATCCGGGGCTTTTGTTGATTTTGACACGACTTTTGTGGACTTCTGTAGACTTTTGTTGATTTTCAGTTATTCCAACGGCATCTCTCTTAAAAGTCCTTAAGGAACCTAGAATTTCTGTTATTCCTATTTAGTCGTGTAAGATGGCTTTTTGTATTGTAGGTGTTGACAAGGGGGGGAGGGGAAACGTCCGAACGCCAAGGAAGTTTATTCGTTCCGGCTCATGGAACACAGAGTTGAAACAGAAACCAGGCCAAGCTGATCCTTTACACTTGTGTGCAGTTAAATAGGCTTTTGTTCGAAAAGGCTTGTTGCTGCTATTGACGATTTAACACAGCATGTCGTCATTTTTAATTGATAAGTCAGTTGTAAGAATTAGCTGTGTAAGAAAACGAAGTAAGACGACGTTTCGATTTTTTTGCGAGATGAGGTTGTTTTGCTCTGTCGACTAGCATTTTAAATGTCGACTTTTTGACGACTCTTGGATAGGATTTAGAGTTAGCTAAAAGTACAGAAATCTAAGGAAAGTTGCACTTTATCAAGGAAATGCAACGTCATTATCAGTCTATTACGGTAAATCGAAAGGTGGGGCCTTGAACATTAAAAGACTGGAAAAGTAACACAGGCTTGACAAATTTGCTTATAGTGGGAGTACAATTTCAGTATAAATTGAAAGAAGCATTTCTTTTTTTAAAATTTTCATTATATGTTTTTATTTGAGAAAGTTCTATGAAAAGCTTCCCAGTGTGATGGTACCTTGAACGCAGGAAAAGCGCTTAAAAAGTCGAATGTGTCCGTGCGTAACACGAGTATCAAGGTAAAACTCGTGAAAGTATTCCTAATACCGGTGACAGGCGGATGGATACTCAGGAAATTTTTGCGATAAATTTTTGATCAGCATAAAGATGCAATTTTATGGTCGGCTGAAGCAAAGTGCATTGCAATAGAGCTTGGGACATTTTTACTTTTTTGTTGTTGTTGCTAAGTTGCTGGTTTTTTATTGAATTTTTTCTTACAGGAGTTACAAGCTGAGGTGGGAAGTTTGTTGTTGTTTAAGCAAGTAGTGCTAGCCGCTTTCCCACATTTGGAGCTTCCGCCGACTTCCTCTGCGCCTCTCCCGTCGGCCACGCCCATCGCCTCTTCCACGTCCAGTTCGGCGCCACCTTCAACGTGGACGCGTCGACGCCATTTAGCTCAGCAGTACAAAAGCTTTCATTATAGCTCCGAGAATTCAACCGCGAGCGTGTTGAGCGAAACACGAACGCCTCATCTTAATCCTATTGTGGATTCGGGTTTTAGCACGGAAGCCAAAGATCCGTCGTCTTCGAGCTCCTCGCCGCGTAGTTCGCGTTTTCTCGGACACAGTAGCGATGTGGCGGATCCCCTCTATGCGCGTTTGGCTCCACTTTTTCCTCTACCAAGTGAAAAAGAATTACGACATCAATTGGACCGTATCAAGCATCGTATGGCCCGATTGATGAAAGACGAAGAGCGATTGATGGTCCTATTAGGAAACAATAGCAATCAAAGCCCTTTTCGCTCGCCCGTTGAAGCACTCGAATCACCTGATGAGCTGGAAACCTTGTTGGACATAATCCAGGTAAAATAGTAATTATTTATTATAATTAATTGTAATAATTGTATTATTATTATTAAACATAATAAGTGTATAACAGTTAGTGTTTTTACAATATCAATAACTATAACAATGAATAGGAAAGAGTAACAAAGTCGTATTAAAAGAAAACACAAAATTAATTTTAGAGTTTGCATTTTGTGAAATTTTTCTTCCACATATTTTGCGCATTTTCATTTCGAAATTATTATAAAAATTATCAATGAATTATCATTATTGTATTATTATTATTAAACGTAATGAATATATAACAGTTATTGTTGCTACAATACAATACAACTGTCACAATGAATAGTAAAGAGTAATGAGAAAAAAGTCCAAGATTTGAAAAAAAAAGTATAAACTTTTTCAATTAGTCATCATTATTATATTATTATTATTAGACATAATGAATATATAACAATTGGTGTCACAATACCAATAATTATAGTAATAATGGCTTCTAATGAGTGATAAGAAAAAGTGGAACATTAAAAAACTTATGCGAAATTGTATATTCACAGGCCAAAGGAGAAGTCATGAAACAAGAATTGGACAGGTTACATCAACCGACCATGGGATTTCTCAAAACCGAGGCTGAACGACGGCGCCGACTGCTTCCAAGGCCCAAAATGGCTGATGTGGAAGACGACGATTATGCAGGATTAAGCTCAAGTGCTGAGGAAGCTGATCATGGGGAAAACGAAGCTTTGCGCGGTGCAACAAGTGGTGTAGCCGCGTTCGATCTACCCTTACCCCAATCATCCTCGCAGCGGCAGAAGTCGCCCCGCAGGAGGCGTAAATCTCGCGGTGGAAGTGGAGGTAGCAAAGTGAACGAAGAAAACGAGGATATTACTCCGCTGGCGTCCTCGAACAATGTGGTGACTGTGAACCACGTGATTCCTACACCTATAACTGACCGTAATCATGCAGGAGGACATGTGACAGTGACTTCCATCAATATAGCTGATGATCCTGATGTGAAAGACGGGATGGGGCAACTGGTGGCAACCAAGAAAAAAGTCAGTTTCCAAGACCAGGATGCCGATCTAGTGATTGTGAACCCAGCATCGGATACGCCTAATGAAACGCTACCAGACGGAGCAAACATATGTCCAGGTGTGACCATGGACAGAGAAACGGTGGCCAGCGTCTTGCAAGAGAAGAACTACCTAGTTCTGCAGAAGCGACTGCTCCTATCCTTGTGGGAGAACAAGGTAAGGTACCTTTCTGTAGCCCATGCTGCTTCTTTTTGGGAGGTTAAATTTGGTTTGTTGGCTTGTAAAGTTACTTTTTTATGTTAGATAAATATTTTTTATTTTTTTGAGTGAGTCGTGGTCATCAGCAAGGAACAATAATTACGTTTTCCCTTTGGGGAACGCCGTTGCGTCATGTTTGATGGCAAAAAAAGTTTTGCTTATTAGGGACGGGAAAGGCAGTCATGTAGCACGATGGAATGTGGTCGAACTAATATCAGCATTATTTGTGTGGTTTTATAGGTATTGCGTTATGACATGGAACGTTTCAAGGCAGAAAGTGCCAAGGCAGTCATTCCCCATCCGGAAACTAGCCATTGGGAAGAGCAGCTAAGCAACGCTAAAGAAGATAACGAAGACTTGCGCTTCCAGGTAAACGTGTCGACCTTAAAACTTGTGAGCTTCTGTGAGGATTGTTTGCTAATGTTATGTGTTTAAAAATGCAGTTGGAAGAGCAGAAAATCGAGCTGGAAGGCACCAAAGCTCGTCTACGGATTCTGCAAAAGGCTTTCCCTCCTAAACCGGCAACTTCAGTAAGCTGCCAGACCTTCGTCACTCATCTCAATCCTACGGAGCAGCGCAGCGTACAGACGGAGCAGCCGTACCCTTATCAAAGTCCTACTCTACGTTGGCGGTTCGGAAGCTCGGATCGCGTTAGCTCAGTCGCAATCCAAACTGACCCCCACAGCTATCCCATTACTCTCTCATACAAGTTCAATGATCACTCACCGAAGAACGGGATCAAGAGGCCAGAGTCAGATGCCAGTCTAGACGCTGCTTCCATGAACAGCGACAAGCTCCATGATCCCAAAAGTCGCATTCCAGTCAAATCTCCTTCGACTCCAGCCACATCGGCCAGCTCTTCGTATGGCAAGCTCTCCTCACTCAAGAGGGAATTACCCAGTCTTCCGAAACACAGTCTCAGCGGCCATGGCAGCAACACCAACAGCAACACCAAAGATTCCCTCTCCCAGACCAAAGTGAAGGATAACAACCTCCTTAACAAGAAAGATTCGACGCCGGCCAAGTTGACCCCGGCCAGCAAACCCCATCGAACAGTCTCGTCCAAAGTCTCGAATCTTGTGTCCAAAGTTGAGGCAGCTAAACGCCCTCCTTTAAACAACTCTGGCAACCAAATTAACCACAATCAAGTCAATGCCAAGGTACAACCGCGAGAGCGAGGGGGTAAATACAGTGGGTGGGGCTCCTGGTGGCGGCTATGGGAGGGATCAGGGGGCTGACTGAAACAAAGAGTGTAGCCGCGCCCTCCCTTCACGTCCTCAAGTTAAAAAAAAAAACGATTGATGTTGCCAACCTGCCCACTTTTAAAAACATGGACGAGTTCCAGCCAATAGACTAACCACAAAGGTGGGGCTCGTAAGTGGATGCATGGGCCTTTGCACTTGGGGAGGAATGAAAAGGGGGATTTGAAAGGAAGGCGCTGCTCACTAACCCAACATATTTTATGTTTTGAAAAAAAAAATGTTTACTGACTTACTTTTGGTAGCCAAACTGGGGGTCGTCAGCTGCAATATCAGTCCTTTCGCCACTTTTGTCTGCATGAAATCACCGGTTACTGCACTTGCGAAGCTTGATATTAAGTTGGTTTTGGTTTTCTTACACTTCTTTATTTTTTTTTATTTTTTTTTTTTATTTAGTATGAAACTCAGGAGTGCGCTTTTGGCTAAATGTATATCGTTGTTTGTTTTGCTTAGGTGGTTCCTATGACAGCTCCGCCCACTACTGCTACTGACCCTCATTCTTGCCCCTTTGAAGACAGTCTCCGCCCTTATTATGATAGCCTAACCGATACATGGGATGAACGCCCGAAGGCTCGTATTGTGGCTACTACTCTAAAGACGGAAGCACTGCTAACACAGCGATTACTGTGTAATGATAGCTTAGAGCGCTCCTTGCCTAGTATGAGCGTTTCGCCGCAAGGAAAACAGGATTTTACAAAAACACAGTAAAGGAATAAGTGTAGGAACATTTGTGTTATGTCGCCCAGTATGCAAGAAAGGAAAAGCGTGCTGGGAGAAGGCTTTTCATAGCCTGCCTTTTTTGTACGCCTAGTGATATTTGAACGGTAGGGGAAGTATTTTACTGAGTTTTTTTTTTTTGTGAATCAGATGCTGACATTTGGGATTGTGCAGGTCTGTGATACCCATAGATCTATGTGAAAGAGAAGAGTTACTCTTCAGTATATCTATGTCGATGTAATAATGCGCTATCTTTTATCCGCAATCTGTCCGTACTTTATTAAGTGGGCTACCGATTTTTCCCGTTGTGCTCTAGTATGTTTTAGTTCCTTTTCTCGGGTTCCTTTCCTTTTTTCTTGCCTTGGGGTTTCCGATCTCGGAGGAATGTATGACTTGTAAAACTGTACACTGAAAGGGTACCTATATATATGCTAAAGTTTGATGTACAACAAAAGCTACTCAAGAAATGAGCGGATTTGACATTGATTCCAAGAGTGTGTGTACATACAAATAAAAGGACTATAAAATCATAAGTAAACAAAGTAGTCTCGATTTTCATACGAAAGAGTTTATAAGTTGTCTCGATTTACATAAGAAAGAGTAAATAAGGTTTCTTTTTCAATTCCACAGTCCGGAAAATTCCGTGATGCATAAACGCTCATCGTGTTGGATATTGGACATTAAGACAATTGGTTGGACTATTGTCATGCGAAAGTAATAATTAGAGCTCAGAATCAGTTATTAATTAATTTTAATACCTTCATGAAATTATCATAAAAGTTCTTTCGTGAGTATGGTAACTCTTTCAAGTCTTCCAAGGTTTTCAAGCCACGATTAACAGTTCTGCGAAATTTAAATTCGAACGTGAAACTGCTAAAAAAATAATCGTATCAAAAGGTACCTATATTTATCAATTATGAGGGCAGCTTTTGGGCCTACTGTAGGCAGCTGTTGAAGTTGCTTCAACGTTGCCTTGTTCAAGAATTTCAGCATCCCACTGGCGTAAGATTTTTGGTCTTTTTTCGAAGCGCTTTTGAGAGCAGGGAGATCATTTTCTTTATCTGACGAACCTAACTTGCGCCGGCTACGTGTTCTGTTAGTCACGGTGCAAATAATACTGCTATCCACAGTGGAATTAAGCGAGCTTTGGTTCATGGACTTTTCTAACAATCTCAAGCTTCGTCGCCTGCCCTGTTTACCCTAAAAGTAAACTGGATGATAAATTTCATCTTTATTGCAGTCTTACTGTTTGATTCAGAGAGATAAGCGTTTCGTCGCTGGGTTCAGACGTGCTAGAATCAACTGCCATTTCTTGGGCTTCTTTCACCTGACGAGAAGCTTGCTGTTGCTCAGCCAGCTTATTTTTGAATACGTTCATCATATCATCCATCTTGTCCATCCAGTACTTGTCTCTATCGCTCAACGCTTCTGTCAACTTTCGCGTAAGCATTGGACTTAACGCCTTGGACACGTCGGCTAGCTTGGATCCCAAGTCACTGGCGCTCATCACTGAAGCCCTTCCCAAATTAAAGCCTTCTCTTAAGAATGGAAACTAAAAAGTAAAGTGTCATTTCTTACAGGGTGCTGGTACTACTCCCATTGAAAATGTCATTTTCAGAGTCGTCTTCTTTTATTCTTCCAAACTGATGACGACGTGCAATAGACGAAGAACACGGCTTGTAAAATTTGCTTCCCAGAGGGGTTACTATACGCTGCGTATTGGGTGTGAGAACCTTGAAGGGTGTGCGATAGCCAAGGTTAGAGTACAGCGAGTTCTAAATAATCAGAAAGCGTCAACGTATTAATTATGCATTTTTTTTAGAATACGCAACAACCTGAATAGCCTTGATTTTTATCATGCGAGCATCTTGTGCATAACGCAAACTATTCAGTGTGAAATGTCGGTCAGCAGCACATGGACTAACGCAAGTGACAAATTGGGTGATACTATTTCCGTTCAAGCATTCTGTACAAATCAAGGGTTAGATAGGATAACTATATTCGATTGCAATAATTACCTTGTAACAAACGGGTTAGGATAGAATCCCGGTAATTGATATGCACCAAACTTTTCCCGGATCGATGCTGTTCCGCAAGGGCATTCATGACTTTTCCGAGCGCCAACAGACCGGCGTTAATATGTATGCCCTCGTTATACTGTAAACCGCTAACGCCAGCCTTCGACACTGATTCGGAACCAGCTAGATCAACTAGCATCATTTTGCTCCGCGAGTTGCGTAGCGTCAAAATCGCGTGTGAACGACTAGAACCGGTATTCGAATCCGTACGTCCGGTGACACGTTTCAGGGAACCTTCCTTCAAAAGCGCAAGCGCTGTCTCCCAGCAGGGGACTCGGCAAGTCTTCAAACAAGGCACACTTACTTTGTCTGTTAAAGAAAACTTAGAAGTCTGAGCAGGTTTTTTCCATAAAGACAAATAAAGTTTACCGCCATCTGTGCGGATTCCGAGAAGGATATCCTTTCCCTTTGACAATAAGTCGCGAATCTCCTCGTTATAAATCTCCAAAAAGCTTAAACTGTACTCTTCGTTTGGTTCCTCAAAAATTCCTCGGAGGATGCGCGGAATAATACCCGAGTTTTGGGGGTGGAATTCCTGAAGAGAAGTCTCTCGTTACAATGCACCAATATACTGTCTTAAATTGTCGTTTTGTACTGTTGCATCCGTCCCCATGGTATACGTTTTCCCCGAACCGGTGGGACCAAATGCAAGCAGCGATACATTGCGACCTTCGTTGAAAAGTTTTAGCATAGGCAAACCAATCTGGGTGAAGATGTCCTCTTGGTTCGAATTTTCATCAAACACATGGTCAAACTCGTACGTGTTAACTTTCTGCGCATTGTCTGACAAAACGGAAACCTGCAAAAAAAAATAGTTAATTAATTCCATTGTTAAGTATTAATGAATGTAATCTTCTTACTTGTTTCTTAACCGAAGCCACATTTACAATGTTGGTAAACTTTGGCTGTTCAAGCTCGGTTAATTGTAGGGGACGAACTCTGGCAGCAACCCTCAAATTCGATGGTAATTCTCCCGCTTTACTAGTTGCCATGTTAGTTTTTAGTATTCAAATTAAGTCCTTTACGATTTAGTCAGCCATTTGAACAAAATAAGAATTCATAACAAAACAAGAGCCGGTAGAATTTTCATTCGAAATTTTGACGGCATAACGAACGGCAGCGCCATCTACAAAGCAATATATCTATAAATAGCCGCAGGCTTGTCATCTTTGCTTGACTCGCGAAAGTTAGTTGCAAAAGCATGTGTTTAATAAAGTATCGATGAATGTAGTGCACATTTGTTTGCCTCCTGTGTGTTTTTTAAATTCTATTTCTAACTAAATAGCAGCTCTACTAATAATGAATTCTTTAAACCCGCAAAACTTGAAACTAAATCGTGATGCGTGTAGATTACGTGTAGCCGAAATTATTCGTCAGTCACCTACATGTCTCTCTAGTAACGTTAGTCTAATACTCGATGCGGTAAAACAAGCGAGTGTACAAGTAGATTGGAAGCCAGGCGACGCATATCTATTTTTGATGAATGAGGGCAATATTGATTGGGTGGAAGTTGCCCGTCTACTATGTAGCTCAAGTAACCGTAACTAAACCGCGAAATGATTTTATGACTAAAATCTTTTTTCGATTTTCCAGGGGAAACTTGTGTTGTTCCATGGCAGAGAAGCGCCATGTGGTATCTGGAACAAACTCAGAAACTAGTCCCATTTTTCAAAGAATGCGAAAGATGGTTAATTAGCTCGACTGATGCAGAACGGCAGAATCTACTGGCCAGTTTAGCTTGGCTTCGCGAGGTTGATTTAGTTTCTTACTGCCTGGCACATTGGTCGAGTCCCGATAATTCGTCAACAACTCAGGCGAGCGATGTTCTAGAAAGCCTTCTGCTGATGACTGCCCTTATGGAAGGATCGTTTCGTACACTTCTTTCCCAAGAAAATAAAAGTGTGCCTATGCTCTTACGAGAGATTCTGGCTTCGCAAGATTTGCAAGATATTTTCGGACATGAAAAGGTCTGCTTCATTCTCTAGAGCAAGAATTCGATTCTAAAGTTTGCTAGCAACAGGTGCTGCTTCTTCAACTCTTAATGGGCAGCCCGCATTCGTTAAACCTTCGCAATCTGTCTTGGCACGGGTTCTTGAGCCAAGGAGAAATGCCTAGCGCTTACGTAGCCTGTTGTCTTATTTTATGCGGATCATTAGGCTTGCACTTGAAGCAATTTCGACGGGCTATTCGAAACCGCATCTGGAAGACATTTCCGATGTATACAGCTCGAGAGTTACCAGTATTCCCCGAATTTGAACGGGAAGTCATGAAGCAAGCCATCACAGATGCCCATGTCCTTTTCCCCGGTATGAAAAATTTATGGCGTAAAGCAGTCGACCACTATTGCAACGAAAAGTATATATGATATGATGCTATAGGTAAAAAAGTGGCTAAACCAAGACAATCAAGTATAGGTATGGACTGTGCGCCGTTCTGCTTCTTCCTCAATTAGAGCATTTGCTGCGAACCTTGTCTGCTGCCTTGGGAAACGAGTGTTCAGCAATGACTGCGGATTGTTCAGTGTTTTATGTTACCTATGACACATTGTTGTATCCCCCGAGCTCGGGTGAATGGTGTTTGTCATGGCTCAGAATACTAGGGAAAGATCTATATGCAGCTTTACGAGATTTGCTTTGTTTTCCTGAGGGCCCACGGTTCCGCGACAGAATCAGTCACGGAGAGTGCTGCATTTCAACCATTCCGAAAGAGTGGACGAGCTTTCTACTCATTGCAAGTCTAAGCGTGATCAACCTTTTCGAAGGGGATTCTTGCCAAGAAATTCTATATTGCAGTAATTTCAACAATTATAAGAGCACCTACCACCCAAGTTCAATACTACAACGAACCCTTCGTGATGCTATGAAATCGTCTGACACGCTTGAGCAGTTTTTACAAACGGAGCATACGTTAGAGCAGGAAAATAATTTTCAAATAGGAGAGCGTTTCTTGTACACTATTCCCTTAGCGTTGCGTGAGATTGGGTCTGACTACCTGAAGTTGAACCGTAATAGCCAAAATATGACGAATTTTGTTGCAACACTTGCCCTTGATTGGATATTCCAACTTGGCCAGCAAGAATCGGATATTTCAAACATTGCGTCAAGCCTTAAATCTAGCGAATTCGTCATAAGTTTGGTCGAGATAGTTTCGTCGATTCTCGGAAACTATGAGAAGTAATTTAAATTAAACTTTTTAAATTTAATTTAAACAGTAGTTTAAGTAATGTTTCATTTAGGTTAGCAAGATCAAAACTGTTGCGATCTCGGCAACGCCAAACATACGAAAATATGCTCAAAACAATACCACGACTTACGCAAACTATTCGTTTCGTGTTGGTCTTGAACACTTCCTGCCTTATTACAACGAATTCTTCAACAAAGGAAGGCTTTGATTTCGTAAACCTAGCCAAGTAAACGAAACTTTGTGTTATTATTATGCAGTATTTTATTTCAATATTTATTGGATCAGGTTGCTGAAATCATCACAGAAAGTCATGGAACAAGTGTACAGTTACTATTGTAGTCGTAAAAACAGGTGGGACGAGGCCGTGAAAAGTGTTGATAAATATTTCAAGCGACTTGAAGAACTCTTGCATAATATACCTCCAAATACAAAGACTTAGGATAAGCCAATATATGAAGTCAAAGTTTTATCACAAACGTGGTTCTCGGTACTTACAACCAAGGATTGAAGAGACCTAAAGTCTACTCAACTCCTTGTGCTTTCAACTCTTCCAACACCCTGTTCAGGTAGTTCGAGTCCGGATAGCCAAATCCACTATGACTAGGGCCAACCTCAGTTTTATGATGAATATCATTCCATGTCACCGTATTGTCTTGTCCAGTTGTTACGGATCGACCGATTGTGAAAACTAATCGCCTTTTGAAAGCTTCTTTTAATAATCGCAATACCTAGTAGAAAAAACAGTTTTAAACTTAAACTAATCACCAGAGAAATGTACCTCTTTGCCTTGATCTGTTTTGGGTAAGTAGGCAGTTCTAGGGAAATTCGCACTATAAGCCTTCCCAGGATTAGGGTGTTCAGGTCCCTGAATCCCTGGCTTGAAACTATTAACGAAAAATCAGTACGTATCGAGCACTATATTAGAGCAACTTACTCGTAAGTTATGACGTAAGTACTGGTACGAGGAAAGCCTGGCAAGGCGCTTTTCCTAACGTAAGTTTTCATGGTCCCATTACGTGGTTGATTCCCAGTTTTGACGCCGTGGAGAGTTTTACAATTAGGGCAAGACAGCGAGGCCTACTTTTTTTTATATATAAACATTCACTTGGATAAGAAATTCTACAAGTGTTACTTGATTGCTAGCTGATTGGAGGTAACTAACTAAGCACTGGGAATGAAAATTGTGGTTGCAAATTCGAAGTGCAGAGACATGATTGGTTCCTTCCCCAAAACCTGAAGGATTCTGACATGATTCCAGACAAATTACGCAGTCTTCAGCAGGGGCAGACGTAACTTTCCTCGTATATTTTTTTAGCAACTCCCGAGCTATAAAATAAAGTAAACTTTATAAATCATATTCAAAACTTGACCATACGGTACTTTGAGCTGACGCAGTCGTGAAAGGACCCGGGTCCATCCGCGGCCGCTTTAACCTGCTGGCAACAGACATTAACTCAATATAACTAGGAAATTTTCTTTTGTCAACCTCTCAACAGTCTCTTTTCAGCTTGTTGTTTGTGTTCACAACCGTTGCCAAGGTTGCTAATACCAACTGTCTGGTAATCGAACGACGATTTTCATTCCATTGGAAAGACTAAGATTAAATGGGATTTCCCTTGGCGCAGGGAAATGCACATAACTAAAATACTATCCAAGTAGCAGAGATTATTATTCCTCTCAATTTAGCTGCGTTTTTAGATAACAAGTATTATACAAAATTATTTCTATTTATTCTTTCTCAACCTTTACGAAAATTATAAATGCAACGTTCTATTTATCAACTGCTACTAACCTTCATCAAACAAGCAATTAGATATATCTCCTTTATAAAAACAGGCCGCTTGTTGGTCCAAAGATAGAAAATACACAAATGAAATACGGCATAAAATACTGTCCCGAAAAGCTGCACATAAAAAATACCTACTACCCAGTCTTCACAAATATGCATTCCGAGTAATCCCCGTAAAACCCACGATATAAAAATGTTAACAAAAATTATAGCTAGTTACCAAAGTCACATATCGTATAGGCACAGCTCATATCACAAACATGTGTCAACGAGTATTAGTACACACCTTGCAATTTCAACTGCGTTACTAACTTGTCCAAATCCACGTGTCTATCAAAATTTCTCGGACCGATTTCAGATTTAATCACAAAATCTTCTCCAGTTGTAACTGATCGTCCAACAGTGAAGAGGAGACGCCGTTCAAAGGCCACATACAATAGATTCAGAACCTAGAAGCAAAAGTAGTGGTTAAAGACTTGCTATGTAATGATTGACAATTTACTTTTCTCCCTTGTTGATTATCAGGAAGATGAAGTTTTCGAGGAAATCCAGGTGCATAATATGGCATACCCGGAATAGGATGCTCGGGTCCTTGAATACCAGGCTTAAAGCTTGGCACAAAAATAAAATTGAAACAATATATTTAGATGGGAAAAAATAAAATACCTATAAATGATTTCGATAGTCTGCGTATTGGGAAACCCAGGCAGAGCAAAATCCTGTACAATATGCTGCATGGTCCCTTCAGGTTGAATCCCAGTTTTAACGCCATATAAGGTTTTGCATGACGGACAAACGGTAAAAGTCTAAATAACAACAGTAAAATATATTTGTTTTTAAAGCAGAAGCATTTGACTTACCGTTTTGCCAGTATCAACATGGGATATTAAACAATCTGCATGAAATGTATGGCCACATTGCGTAAACGCAGCTGTGTAATCTAGTTGGCTTAATCCAGAAGGAATTTGGCACGAATTATGACATAATTGGCAGTTTTCAGAATTAGGAGAGGATACTTCTACAGTATACCTTAGCAAGAGGCTTCGGGCTATGGAAGAAAAATGATTCGTCTTGAAATGACAGTCTGTACAAGTGTAGCGGAGCTTTTTACCTGGTTCTGTGACTCGTTTGTAAATAGTTTGAAGCTTAGGTTTTGCATTCCTGCTGTCACGGGGTCGAGGGATGATGACGTCCAAGTCATCATCTCGACTTTCATGGCTCAGTCGTGTAGATACGGTCTCGAGGCTCGAGCTCCTCGCTCTCCTTTCAACACGCAATCCCATATCGCGACCTTTTTTCTTCCCGTCATCCTTATTAATAGCCAAAGGCAAACCGCTATTTGAGCTGCCAGAATTCGCCATATGGGTCGAATTATTCCCCCCATGACTCAGTAAGCTGTGCAACCCATTAAAGAGTCCCGACAGAACTTTGGATTCTGTTTTGAGACCGGAAGCGCTTTCAACGGTCTTCTTTCTCAAGTCAATTTTAGGTGTTGAGCGCTTTTTGGAAGTATGTGTCGTGCCGCAAGTTTGTAATTGCATAGTTGCAACTTCTTGCTTAGTGGCGAGTGGATATGGAGCTTGGGTTACGCGTCGCATACTACGGACAAAGCCGCTGTCTTTGCGCACCTGAGTGAGGTTGCAGAAATTGATAATGTAGGGTAGATGTGGGAAGCTAAGTGACAGATCAAGCGTTTGCTGCCCCTTTAAATAGAAAAAATACTATGTATAATTCAGATTTTTAAATGAGCGGATAAACTTTTACAGCAGAGTAATACTCATCAATAACTACTATGACGTCCGTATCATAACTATGCCAGGCTCCAGGCCTATCCCCAAGCCAATCCCATCTGGCACCTGTTCCTGGAGGACTGGATTTTGGGTAAAGCTTCCGAACTATTGACGCTGCTTCACCTAATTATAAACGTATAAATATAACATTGGACTGTAAATGATACTTGATCCAGACAAACCTGATATTTCATCAACTTGTACCATCTTGGTTAAACTAACTTTGTACCGTGACAAGTTAGGGTCCGTATCCCCTAGGAAAACTTGGCTGAGTTTTTTGCGCTGAGCTGCTTCTAATACTTTGCAGACATTTGGAGAGTAGGATTTGTATTTCCCTGGTTGAGCTTCCCATTCCCAAACAACAACAAATTGCATGGACTGGGTGTGAATGTGAGGAGATGAGTTTGGCTGAGTTGTACCAGATTGAGTTTGAGAATGACTTGCATTCCCAACAGCTGCCATTCTTGGAATATTAACCTAAGCAAGCACTTAGACTCTTGTAAATTAACTTTAAGGTTATATTCCTAACAATTCAATGCATCGCAGACAACCACTTGTTGTTGATCCATTCCCTTCTTCGAACGCTGCCAACGCTGAGAAGGGGAAACAACCTGTTCTAACTAGAAACCTACCCTTGTTCCGAGACACCCGAGATGTACCAAACAGCTTCACCACCGCGACCTTCAGGGAGCAATTTCAAACAAAACACCATTGCCTTTTCAGCCTATTGGTTTTCAGCCAATATCGAATGGAAGCTCTTCGTACAAGGATTCTCTATCAGATCCCCAAGAGGCATTGAAGTTGAGAGAGCGAATATATTAGAATACATTTATTGTTTTATTGCTATTTCTAAATGTGAGTGGCAGTCCTGTCCCCCGGTGTTCGAGAGCGTGCTAGCCAATGGAATACTTCGAAGAAAGACATTCTAAAGTCGCTAGAGCACCAGAAATAAATGTAAAAATTCGATGCAAAGTTGCAAAGCTCTAGAACATTAGCAATAGCTCGGAATATTTCGAAAGCGTAAACATTCTGGTACTCTTCACTATAAAGTAAAGACAATGCAGCCGATGGCACAACAGCGCACCAGAAGAGAACAATCACACAAGTGAGGAGAATAATCAATTTACGCTCTTCGCGCACTTTTCGGCGCCATGACGGAGCACTGTGCAAGGATTTCCGCGCCTCTGTGAGTTTTTTAAATTTCACAATGATACAAGTATTCAAAACGGCCAAAATGATAGCCGGACCAAACCTTATGCAAACTTCGGCGAGCCAAACGTAGATTCTCCAGCACAATGATGATGTGACCCCGACATTTTCGACGCATTCATATTCGTAGATTAAGAGGGTCCTGTTTTCATTCACTATTTCTTCAAGTATGGGGCGAACTTCTTTTAAACCGCCCAATGGGATACAGATTAACAGAGCCAGAATGTACGCAATCAACACTTTCACCTTGGTGCGATTCGGATGATGCATAGATTTAAACTTGGTCGGCCAGCAAACCGATACATAACGTTCGAGTGTAAGGGCCACGACCAAATAGATACTACACGCCATAAATGCATTGCTTAGGACCAGCTCAAGGTGGGCGAAAAAGATTGCTAGCGAGTAAGAGCTGTAGCGAGACCTTCTTTCCGATGATCGATAAACGAGGGGAATAGATGTCATTAACACAGCCACATCTGCCACGGCCAGGGAAGAAAGGTACGTGTACACGGTACCTGCGGAGCAGAAACAGCACGTGGTCTGTAATTGTGCCACCTTTTACGCTAACGAAAATCTTTCAATTTACCTTTCAACCGGTAACGGCTTAAAACGACCAAAATAGCTCCGTTGCTTAAAACTCCGAAGCAGATGATTATAGGAGCAATGACGTCATAAGCAAGGTTGGGGAGATAGTAATATTGAGAATCGTTGTCGACGACTACATTAACGTTTTGGTAAACGTTGCTCCCAGAGCCATTACTTACTGATGATGAGTACAGGGCCCAGGGATCCACGTCATGTGTAAATTCCCTGGAGAAACAAAACGCAAAAAGTTTGGCATGACAAATCGGACTTGATTACATGTAGCCTGCAAACTTATGTTTTCTTGTCATTTTACCTGAACTCTTCTTTGCTGAACATGTTGATATTTATTTTGATCGTCCGTTCGAATACTGCAGCATACCGAGGCTTATCCTTGAAAGGTATTGTATTGTCTTTTCGTGTGTGTGCTTTTTAGGTTTTACGTATTTATTTTGTGAAAAGAAAAAGTTGTGTTCTTTCGATGCTCCCTTCTCTCAGCCTAGCATCCCATCAAGATGTTTTCAGAAGCATGTTATAACCACTGCGAAGTGAAGAAAGAACCGAAGGTGAGCTCCGTCCGGATATGTTTTTCCATCTTTTCAAGACAGACGTCTGGTCAGCCTGCCGTAATTCGATCAATGAGAAACAATCAAAGAACAATCACTTTACAGACTTCGGTGCGATCAAACGCTTCGGGCAGTGATTGCATTTTTAAGGGGCTTGACTTAATATTCGATGGCTAATTCGGTGTCTGTGCAGCCATGCAACGTGCATTCATACCCAAGCATTCCGAGATTTCGCAATGAAAGTGCAAGCTGCTTCGTGTTTGCAACTTTCTAATCCAGTTTTCATCCCGAACTAAGAAGTTCGCATAAAGAGCCTGGAATGTTCCTTACATGAACACCCCAAACTTGATGTATTCCAACGAATTAAGACCCCTGGAATTCAGCAGATAAGCTAATTTTATCTCCGATGCACAAAGGAAGAAAGCGAAAAAGGAAAGAAACAGTAAACAAACGTCAACGCTTAGTTTACCTTAACCGTTCTCTTAAATTATCAACACTATTTGTATTCTTAAACAGCCGGTAAGCAAAACGTTATTTTGCAGTTATGAACTCAACCTCGCAAATGCGAAACTATCACGCTCGGTTTGAAGCACTCGTGAGTCGCGGCAGTGGTTTCAATACTACCAGTCCTTCCTCGCGGAGCATCGAAACAATATCTACTACTGAAGCTCCAAAAATCTGTTCGACGCGAGCGCTGTGTCGACTTCAATTATAAATGTAATTCACTCAGCTCTTAATATAGACCACATCATAGTAACCCTGTGTACCGTCTGTCAAATCATGAAGATGTAAAACTGTAGGTTAGGAAGATAAACAAAACACAGTCCCTACATTGTTATGACTATATGCTATGATTGTTGACAAATAGAACCAAACTGGCGACGCTTTTCATAGTGACTTGCTAATTGAATTTGTTGCTGAAAGGGCAAGGCACTCGTGTTATAAGTTTGTATTGGAGACTCAGAAATATGAGAATATTATTAATCTAGAGTAAATAAGGTAGTAATTACTCAAATTTGAGCATAGTTTAGAGTCTTTTTAGGTTAATCCGTACTAATTAATTCTTTAGGCATTCGTTCCTTTCAGCCCCATCACTGCCTCAGAATTTTGGTCACGCAGCATGTACCCGTAAATCGTTTTCATACGAAAGATCTTCTAACGATGGAGTGGCTTAGACGTAGCAGTATCTCAAAATTTAGCATCTAGGTTACATTGATTGTAAAATAGTCTTAAGAAATAATGTTAGAATTGTATACTACTATTACCAACGTGCCCATACCATACATGGGTTTATCTATAAAGTATACCACACAGTATATATAAACTCGGTCCGAAACCTTTACATTTGAAGATACCCTTGTTATCCTACTGTGTAAACCTATATACTGTGGTTCGGGTCATTGAATAGCCATCTCTAAAATTGTTGCTGAGACAAAATCAGTTGCTCAAATTAATTATTATAAAATTCCGCTTTTTATTTAGTTTATTATTCTATGTTACTTAAGCCCCGTAAGTTATGTTTTGTGCATCGCGTAGTCTAATTTTATTGTATGTACAAATACTAACCGCTTTTAGAATTCAGAAAATAAATTATGGATTTTGCAGTTCATACGGATTATAAGTAGTACGCGTAGTTAAATAAGAATAGAAGCTGCATTCGGAAACAGGCTCGACAAAAGTGGCGGCAGTGCGTGGTGCGGCGACATTGCAAAACAAAATTGACTGTTTACGGGGTTGGATAACTTTTTGTTTGCTGTTTTTCCTGCTAATTTTTGTCTCGTTAAGCTCCTTTAAATAACTTAGAACATGGCGATGTCAAAGGGAACAAACTTATATAATAGGCAGAGTTGGGAAGATGCAGTAAGTAAACAATTTTCTCTGTGGCATGGCTTTTACTAAAGCGAATCATTACGTATTGTTTTCTTAGGAATTTCCCATTCTCTGCCAGACATGCTTGGGGGATAATCCGTACATTCGTATGGTAAAACCTTTCTAGTATAAGGTTACCAAGAAGACTAACAGTTTTCCTTATTTATAGATGAAGGAAAAGTATGGAACTGAATGTAAAATTTGTGTTCGCCCCTTTACCACATTTCGTTGGTGTCCTGGAGTGAAAATGCGTTTCAAAAAGACCGAAGTGTGTCAGACTTGCGCGAAACTCAAGAATGTGTGCCAAACTTGCCTCTTGGATCTGGAATACGGCTTACCTATTCAAGTCCGAGATCAAGCAATTAGGACGCAGGATGCGCTCTTGCCCAAAACGGACGTGAACAAGGAATATTTTATTAGCAATGCAGAAAGACAAGTATGTAAGAGACTGTTCTAAGACAATTTCTGTAAAGTTCCTCTTTGTTTTATAGATGGCTGCATCTGGAGATCCAACTTTTGTCCCTGGAGCTCCAAGTGGAAAAGCGCAACCTCCTTCAGACTTGTTGCTAAAGTTGGCCAGAACAACCCCTTACTATGCTAGGAACCGTCCTCATATCTGTTCTTTCTGGGTGAAAGGGGAGTGCAAACGAGGAGAAGAATGTCCTTATCGTCACGAAAAACCCACCGATCCGGATGATCCATTGTCTGACCAGAACATCAGAGATCGGTAATGGAAAAGACCCAGTGTATGACAGTTTCTTCATAGATTTTTTCTTTCCTTGAACAGCTACTATGGTACGAATGACCCTGTGGCTGACAAACTGATGCGTCGTGCATCCGCCATGCCAAGACTTGACCCACCAGAAGATAAAACAATTACTACCTTATACATCGGAGGCTTGGGAGATTCAGTCGGAGAAAAAGACTTACGGTAAACCGTTCAAAATCACCTTTAAAAATAAATATAGTGTTTTATTGCATAGGGATCATTTTTACCAATACGGTGAGATACGAAACATTCACGTGTCCCCAAAACAGCAGTGTGCATTCGTTACGTTTGCAACTCGATATGCTTCTGAGCTGGCTGCTCAGGGTACATTTAATAAGCTGATCATTGAGGGGCATCGTTTGGTAATCCGCTGGGGAAGACCTCAAGGAAAACAAGGAACTCCAGGTGCAAGTACGTTCGTTATCGTCATAATACTGTAATTGTTATTATCTTTAATACCTACGCTTTTGTTTAAGGTACTTTGGCTGGTTCTGAACTGCCCTATTTTGAACCTGTCCCTGGTTTGCCTAAACCGACACCGGCTGAACATTACAACAAGAGACCTGCCAATAAGGACGACTCAGCACCGCCCAAGAAAAGCAAGAAGGCAGCCACAGCCACTGGACCAACTCCTGTGCCTGGACCCGAGTACGGTTACGGTATGATGCCCGATATGCCGATGGCCCCGCCTCCTGTCTTCGGAGCTGGAGCAGAACCGTATCCTAGTTTTGCTGGACCGTCTCGACAAGGAGTTTACTATCCATCTCAGGATCCTACAAGACTTGGAGCCACAAAGAAAGTTCAGTTATGAACCTAGAAAAAAGAATGGAATGCGTTTTGTTCTTGTGGTCGGAAATGTACACTTTTTAAATGATTTTTTTTGTTTTGACCTATTATTTCATTGGATAAGAAAGAAACATTTCAAGTACATTTCTTCATTCCTTAAATTATGTCGCTTGGTCTTTTATTAATTTAGTCTTGTCTACTTTGTGCTTTAGCTTTAACTCAGATGGCGCTGTGTGCGTTCTCCGTTGCTGGCGACGTCACAGTATATCAAAACAAATGTTGCATGTCAATGGCAAATCTGGAGAAAAAGGTTCGTTTTTTTGCAGAAATACGAAATATTCCGTCTAGCTTTCATTCAGCTGATCTCCGAAGACACTTTTCGGACTTCGTAGAAACCTCAAGATTCCAGTGCTTCCATTTCCGTCATAGAGTTCAAAATACCATTGTTAATTCCATTAAGACTAACTGTAACATTAAAGACATTACTGTACAGCAGGAAAAGGACAAGGAATCAACTCAGGGTTCGGAGCTAAATCTAGAGTCTAAAATTTACTCTTGCTTGGTTAAATTAAAGTCAGAAGAACGCCTTGACAAGTTTGTCCTGAGCTACCATATGAAACCATGGACAGACAGACAAGACTCCGAACTCTCCGACCATGTTCTATGCTCAGTTGTTAAATACCAACAGGAAACTGACACAATGCCAGACACCCCAGAATTACGGCCACCTTTGGTCATGCCAAGAGGAAACGTCGGTACCCCAACCAAGCACTTTATTAAGCTCATTCAAAAATGCGAGATGCCTGCAGGACTTATAAAGAAATTGGGCATTGACTTTACCAGAATAAGGTATTCCTGTCTGTCGTACCCCTCTTCATGCAGTATAATTTATTATTTTTAGATGTCGGCCGAAATATGGAAGCGTTTTCTTCGATTATGGTCCATCAATCATATCTTCAGTGCCTTCAAAATTCACAACGTCAAGCTCGACTTCTCCACGATCACGACAACGTTTATCGAAACCTTTAACTTCAAATAAAAGTCAAGAACACAAAGTTGAAGACGAGGAGTATGACGAAGATGGTGGGGAAGAGTGGGAACGCCACGAGTCGCTTCATAACGATGTAACAGAGCAAGGACGCGCAAAGGAACGTTTATATGAAGAAGACATGGAAGTCGTTTGGGAAAAAGGTGGTTCTGGCTTAGTTTTCTATACTGACGCAGTCGAATGGGATAAAGCAGCTGGAGACTTTGACGAAAAGACGGCGGACGATTGGGATGTGGATATGGAAGCGTACTACGTGCCAGGCATGGAAATAATTTTTTCAAATCAACCCAATGAACGTATTATGAATATGATCTTGTAGGCGCTGGCGACAAAGACGCAAAAGACTTATTAACCATTAGACAAGACCAGCTCGATAAGGAAGGGAGAACACCAAGCGTGTTCAAAAAACCTTCTTCGACGGCTTCTAAAGGAGCCGGTAAGCGCCAAAAACCAAGTCAAGAAGTTAACTTGAAGGGTTTACCACCGGGAGCGTTTGATGCCAAAGGTATAGCCAGGCATGTTATGCGGAAGCAAGGTTGGAGAGCTGGTCAGAGCCTAGGTCGTTCACAACTGGGCATAAAGGAGCCAATTGAAGTTGAGGGTCAGAAGACTTACGACAAATCAGGGTTTGGGTAATATCTATTTTTTTATTTGTAAAATAGTGATTAACCTTAAATTTAAATTACAGATATCACGGTGAAGAGCTTGTAAGGACAGGTTTCAGACAAAAACCTCTGCGATCAGTCCGAGACGATGATGACATTATTATTTCCACCATTTACGATGATCCTAGCGAGGCAGATCCCGAACCTCAGCCATTACTTCGTGCTACTCCAGAAACTCTGCTAAAGCATCGAAAAGACTACGCATGGAAACACAATCCTTTTGCTTTGGTTTGAAAAGTTTGTATAATAAGGAGGTTTGAAATACATTTTATAACAAAATTTCACCACGACCCAAAATTTCCGAAGTTATATCCTGTAGCAGTAGCCTTTTTCTTGGCTGGGGGCGGAGCATCCGTCATCCTAGAAATTCAGAATATCGTAATTTTTTGTTTATAATTTACTATAGCTTTTTACTTGACAGTAGCTGGGTTGATGTATTTCCCAACTGATGAGCTATAAACCTTTGGAGTCTCGTCCTTCTTCTTGACGGGAGCTTTGGAAGCATTTTTTTCATCTTCTCTCTGTTGTTTATCTTCTTCTCGTTCTTTAACTAACTAAACGGAAATTGTTAAGGACTGGAATAACTTTAAGAGAGTAGTTTAATACCTGCTCATCTACTTCGGTGTAGGGGTCCACAAAAACTAGAGCTTGTTCAATTACTATGTCTTCAATTGGCACGTCTTTGTTATCTGTCTCAACACGTTCTATTGCGTTTAACGTCTCCAAACCGCCCACAACTTTTCCAAAAACTGTATGTTTCTTGTCCAAGTGCTTACACGCACGGTACGTGATGAAGCTAGAAATAAGTCACGTTTACCTCTGTAAATCAAATATGCTCGACCTACAATTGAGATTTGTTGGTGTCAGGTCCGCTATTCGCCATGGCTAAAACTCCTTTCTGATCGTGAGACAAATTAGGCTTGATTTCATCAGGAAACGGTTTGTCCCAATAAGATTGTCCACCTCGACCAGTTCCAGTCGGGTCTCCACCCTGAACCTGCATTAAAGACCCTCATTAGCTTCTGAATAGTCTCCAAAGTAACTTCTACGCCTACCATGAAATACTTTATGGAGCGATGAAACTTGGTTCCATTATAGTAGCCTTGTTGGCTCAACTTTAGAAAGTTCTCGCAAGTTTTGGGAACCGTGTCGCAATGAAGTTCCACATTTAGTGGTCCCAAATTTGTTAGAAGACGTACGTAACCTACCGAAAAACACAAAATAGATCTCAACAAACGAAAAACGACAAAAAACCCGTCTGACCTTTCTTCTTAATCCTGCTATACCGGACAACATCGTCATCCAAAATAGCAGCTTCATGGGTTGTAAGTGGGGCCATTACGGTTGACGTAAATCCGGCTGCAACCATTCCAGTAGAATACGGAGCCTAGGAGAATTGACATACCATAAAACCACGCTACTAAACAAGTAATTTGATTATACAGCGTTAAATTTGTCCGCTACGGCTTTTTTCGCTTCTTTAGTTCTCTCTGGCGCTTTATATTCCCTTTCCAGTTCTTCAAGGATATCTTTTGTCTCTGGAGCAACTTTCTTAAGACGAGCAACGGGGTCAGTGCGAGCACGGACCAATTCTAAGATACTAATTGAATAAGGAAGGGAAGGAGCCGAGAAAAATAATTACCTTCATCTTCAATCCTAATTTCATTTTTTATGTGATGAAAATTGGAAATATTGAATTTCGCAAGATCCCCCGGGTCTTGCAGGGTAATAAGGTCTTCTCGTTTAAAAGGCTCGTCTGTTAATAAATCTTTCCAATTTTTCGTTTTGATGTTCAATTGTTCAATTGCCTAAACATAAATGATATAAGCATGAAACTAAATATATTTAAAGGAACAGTTCTTTACTTCAAAACTGAAAACGTTTCCAGTAAGTTTGTTGGCAACGATGTGTGACTTGTCTGTGAAAGACTTGAAGAGGACAGGACACTGATAATCACCTTCCGTATCGACAGCGAACTTGAGACGTATGAGTCCTTTAGAATCCAAAGGCTACAAGAGCTAATTATTTAAAAAAATCAATTTCAACGATTTTCAAGTACCTCTCCAGTGACGGGATTGATTTTAAACTTTTTGATATAGGGTACAATCGCCAGGATATCAAACAAGTTTCCATGCTTGTCACAAACAGGGTTTTCGAACTTCTGAAGGGACAGTGAACAATGATGAAATGGTAAGCGCTTAAATGACGCAGTAGACCCATTTGGAGTTGAAGCCGCTTTCTTGCCGCCATACAGCGTACTCCACTCCGTACACGTCAAGTACCTAAATGAATTAAAACATGAATTACAAATTTAAAAATTGTCAGTTGTCATAGACTTCTAGAGCAATTATTATTTCTTACATTTTGTCTTTTTGATGTTGGCGTTTACCCATTTTTGCTTAAAAGTATGAACCCGTGAAGCGATTTACTACCAGTCTCCAGAACCACATAAACAAAACTGTCGAAACAAACTAGCTTTAACTGCCACCTAGCGTAAAAATAAGAAAATGGGTAATGGAATCGACGGAAAGGTTGCTCCGGCCAGCTTGTAGTCTCGCCTTTGGACTGTTTGCTTGGCGATGTAACACAGGTGAAAGAAAAAAAGCGCTAAGCGTAGCGTATCAGCTCTTGGACGCAGGTCTACGATAGTAAATGTTGTGCTGGAATCCAGATGCATGCAAACAGCCTTAATTTTCCAACTTGCTCTTAATTAATCCCAATAAATATCCGCCTTTTCAGCCAATGAAGTTTAAACTTCAATTATGAATAGTTAACTGGTATGAAAACCACGCAGTTAACTTTGCATTTGGTAGTTACTAGGAAACAATATCAAAACACTTTTTTCTTCTTTTCGTTTTGCTACTAGTTCCCCTACGAATGCTTCCAAGTTTCCTTCATATTACAGTTAATTCAATTCAGACAGTTTTCGTGAAATCTTTCTTTTATCTCGCGTTCTCCAAAATCATAATAAGATATTTAGGGACCTTCGATGTCTCTTTTCTCAAAAACCCCAAATTTCAAGCACGGATGTAAGAATTCTTATATTTGATTTTATAACTATTTTTAATTCCTTACAAACTTAGTTACTGTCATGTCTAGTCCCGTTAGTAAACCAGAACAACACTCGTGTTTAAAAAGTTTTCTATTATAAAATCGTGAAATTAGCAGGTTTCATATAAACAGCAAAATATGCCCGGACAAGTTCAGGAGTACGAATTCGAAAGTTTGTTGAACTCCTAACGGATGTCTACCCTGAAGAACCCCTATAACGTCAGTTGCTCCCTAGAAAGCAGTCAGTGCAGAAATGCTTTTCTCCAGCGATTTTGTTTAAGCTAGTAGTGAAGCTAGTAGTGAAGTAGAAGCTTAGAAGTGAAGTAGTTTAAGCTAGTAGTGAAGCAGAAGACCTGATCAAGTAGGAAATGATTGTGATTCTCCATTTGAAATCAAAGTCCAGGATCGAATCAATTTGCTCGTCATTTTCGTAATTTAATTTGGTCCCTTACAAGATTATGGACTCGTCGGATTTGTGTCAGAATCCGGCGGCCTTCTTTCGAGTCGTACTTACGTGTCACGTTGCCATTAGCCCAAGCCTCCTTCCAGAAACATTGCTCTAGCGCTATGCCTTCCAAATCTGCAAAGCCGTTGTGCGACGTTGTGGGTTCGACATTGTGTATTATTGTAAAAGTTTTGAGAAGAATTGTTTCATATTTTTTTTTTCTTGTAAAATATATCCGTCCAGAAACGTTGTTCTAGTGCTGCCGTCTAAATCTGCTGTAAATCTACATTTTTGTTCTGTGACTTTTCTTAGCTCTAAAAATTGGATTCTAATATTGTGAAAATGAGATGTTTTGCTTCCCACTGGAATTCCTTATTTGTTGTACCAAAAAGTTCCCCGTAAAATCTAGTTTCCAAAAATTTCCTTTTTGTATTATTAATTTTTGCAATAAAAATGAAAATTTTGAATATTTCTGCGTGATTTTTCAAAAAATCCGATAGAAAAATCCATCCGGGGCGTGGTTCCTAAATGGACGAATCTTATTGGTGGAATGCGCTAAAAAGTGGGTGTGGTCTCTTTTCGAGCTGGAAAAGCGTTTTCAGGACTTTCTCCATAAGAAATAATGCGGTATCAAGGGGTCCCTTCAAAAATCGTGAAAAATCGAGCGCCTCCCCCCTTTTCCCTGTTCAGTTTCCTATCCCCGATATTCGAGCTCGTGATGCCGTAGCTTCACAATTTCGAATATAGGTATAGGAACGTTGCAGAGAAGGCATGAGGTACAGAGTAAGAGCCATTTAATACTTCGTTATTTTTTTTACGAAACAAATTGCCTCTACTGGGTTTCGAACCCACGATCTTTCGATCCCAAGGCTTGTGTCTTATCCACTCGGTCATACGCTAACATTTAATAATGCGCGAACTTCTACAAATATATAATAAAAGTCAAAAGTGGTATACGATATTAGTTGATACCATCCATCTTTTGTTCTATTTAGAAATGTACGACGATTTGCCTATAGCGATATAGTGTATTCTCTAGAAGTTTGCGTTATTATGTTGTATTTCTTTGTATGTATTTTCATATGTAATAAAATCACTCAAATATAATTACAAGTCCTTGTGTTTGCGTTAAATATTTTTATTAAAAGCTCACACATACAATGCACATTGTCAGACGATATACTCCAGTCTTTAATTTAAATCACATGTAAAAGACTGGTATTACTCAAATATTGAGAAAGAATATCATCTGATAACACTTAGGCTCCAGTTCCTTTTCTGTAGTATCATTTGACATAGCCTAGACATACGACTCCAGAAAAATTAGAGATGAGTAAGAAACCACGGTAGTAAGCGTGAAATCCTTGCTAAAACGTCGATAATTTTGTAAAGATATCTTGATCGATATGGTTGTGTGCAACAGCCCCTTAGGAGCCAAGGTTACCGCCGAAAAAAATACGAAAACATGAAAGCCTGGAGGGGGTGTGGCCACTCTTATTATAACAGCTTCTATATTTTCTATGGATTAATAATATCTTGTCCAAAAACGAAAAGAATGACAAAAAATTATTAAATTTTCCTGATAAAACTCAACATGGTTTATTCCGTCGCGCATATAAGCAACACCATAACCACGATATTTATGCGAATTCACAATTGACAATCATGAAGTGATCTACATTACACGATTTCTAACGAGCTTAATCAGAAAACCATACGTCAGTTGACAGCAGATGAAACCTCTTTACAAAAATCATACAATCGCAATGTTAATAATGCAAACGTACATACCACATGACAAATTGTTCGTAGTTCGGGTGTTCGCACCTGATTATTAATGCCCCAAGGAATTATATTCGTTACGCTCATCCACCTGTCCTCTAGTGCAATCCGCATATTGTCCCAGGAAATTTTCTTAGCGTCTATCACAAAACACTGCACCTTGCATCGCAACTATGTGTCAATTTCTTTACCATCCTGAATCGTTGGCGAGATCGGTCAATACACATAAACCACTGGTCATCCGCACACAGCTACAGGCCGCTACTACTTATTTTATCAACAAGGTCATACCCTAATTGTCCTTTTTAGCTTCGGGTTCACACCATTTGTACTGTTGCCGAAGTCGAGGCAATTTTATATTGGTAAGCAGACAAGTTATAAAGTTAGGAAGACATGTCAAGTCTAGCGGTGTTGAAATCTTGTAAAGCCAGAAAACAACTTTTTCGACTTTCACTCTCCATCTGTAAACGGCGTTGGTTGATTGGCAGAAACTGGCGGCACTGAAGGTGAGGCGGTCGAAGAAAAATTATAGCGGGAATGCTGTTGAGGTTGCGAAGATGTGGTGGAAGTGGGCGTGTCGGCAGTGGGGGAGGCCACTACGACTAAAGGCTTGATGACCGAATGGTATTGACCACTTAGCAAAGGAATAGACGTCTTTAACAGGGGACCACTCATTACCTACATTGAGAAAATTTACTTACTGCTAACCAGAAAATTCTAACAAGTAAATGTCACAATGAAGTTACCTTTTCAAGAGATGAGTTTGAGATAATATGTGCGACATGCTTTCCTTGCGGAATCATCGTCATGGGCGTCATAATAGGTAACGAACGAGAGACGCCCAAAGGAGTTACTACATGAGTTATACCTACGCCACAACAACGTTTATAAGGGAAAATCCATACTAATGTGTGGCAACAATACCAGAGGAAGTTGTTGGCTGAAGGGTCACACGACCAACAGACTTGGCATGAATCATTCCGTTGGGAATTCCAGCTGTTGAAAACACGAAAAGCGCATGTTAGGCCCCCATGCCACTTTCTATACTATCTATGTAAACGAAGTACCGTTCTCTGTTGTAGAAGAGACTTTGTCACCTAATCTGGACTCCAACGGGGAAGGACCTTTTCCGTGCTCGGAAGGCAAAGCGACAAGTCCAGGAATTACCATTCCTGCCGGAATGCAGAAACTAGTTGTCGCGGTACCGT
This sequence comes from Lepidurus packardi, assembly GCA_023053545.1. NCBI lineage: Eukaryota > Metazoa > Arthropoda > Branchiopoda > Notostraca > Triopsidae > Lepidurus > Lepidurus packardi. The sequence goes on along the minus strand of JAKZAN010000006.1, from coordinate 7,045,320 downwards.
TTAACAGATTGGCACCAGTGGTACTGGTATAGATTGCTGTTGAGCTTGCTTTACCAACTGAGAAAAGATAAATAACAAAAATAAATATAATAAAATAAATAAAATAATAAATATAATATAAAAAATATAATATAATAAAACAAAATAAAAATAATTTAGTTAAATAAAATAAGTACAGTGGGTGATCGGATAACGAACACTTTTTTGCGCATTTTTATGTTTGGATAATGAATACCTAACAGAACCAACAGGTTGTCCGGTTAAAAACCCGGTAATAAAACTGCACTACAGTGTCATATTGTTGCAAAACGTTCTTCGGAAAAGCATGACAGACAGGGTGTCATTCGAGTTGAAAATTAGTAGTTGGACTGGAAATGAATTAGGTTAGGCTAGCATTAGTAATAATTTATATAATTTATTATTTTTTTGGGGGCCTCCAGAACGAACTTATCAAATTCCCATTAAAGTCCACGGTAAATCGATGACCGGTTAACGAACATCCGTTTGGAACGGATTATGTTCGTTAACCGATGACTCACTGTATAATATAATACATATAATATAAATAAAAAATAAAAATAGATATGAATAAAATAAAAATAATTTAGTTAAATAAAATAAGCCATATAAATGTTTACTTGATGTGGTAGCTGTAGAATGTACAATTAACGGCTGAAGAGATGCAGAAGCGTCTGATGCTGAAATCACTCTTACTCCCGTCATCCCGCTTAAACCTTGTGATGGGGTCAATACTTTCAAGGAAGAATTCAATAGCTGTAGATTAGGATGCAACACCTGAGGTCACATAAAAAAATCAATAAAAAATAGAATAAAAAAGGGATATTAGAAACTTGTTTCCGTGCTATAATCAGAGATAAATTACCATTCCATTGCCAGTAGAAAAAGCCAAGGGCATAGGCTGTCTCACATAGACAGGCTGGTCTGGTTCAGTTTTGATCTCGCATACTTCGCTGGCATTAGCAATGCTCGTGATTGTTCCTGACGTCACAGGGATAGACGCTGTAACCGTACAGGGTTGGCGAATGACACGGATCGTCGTTTTTCGTTCCGCTCCTCCAGCCGGTCCAGCCGCAGGATTATCGATGTATTCTTTCTTGTACTCCTTTCTTTCTTGTTCTCTCTCTCGCTCGTACTCTTTTTCCTTTGCACGTTCGTGTTCCAACTGCTGCTGCTCTAAATCCATGTCTTCCAGCTTCCTGTACTTAGAAGGAATTACAAGGGGAGCTGACGGCATGGCCGGGCTGGCTGACGCGGAAGAACTCGCACGGAAAGTATCATGATAGCTAAATCGATGGGGTAGTCCCTCCTCCAAAATAATGACCGGCTTGGGATGACCTTTCCGAGGCACCTTCACAGACTCTTCCACGTCGCTGAGATCACCCCGTTCTGATGCCGTTGACGTGGAGTTGCTCTCCCTGTCTTCTTCCATGCGGCGCAAACTATCGCCATGGATGTCTTCATAAGACGGATGGAACTGGCTATAGGGCAGAGGTGATTTCACATCCGATCGAGGGGCATAAGCACGCATGTAATCGTGTTCCACATCCCGGTCTTCGTCCATAGGAATCGGATGCTGCGTATGGAGGACAGCAGGCAAAATACTTCCCAAATCCATGCTGCCCGGATCTGAGCTGTAGCCCGGTATCGTGCACACTTCTTTACGTAAGCTGGCCAATCTTTGCTGGCTTGCTATTTTATCCCGAGCTAAACGCTCCATTGTATGCTCATACTCGCGTTCTTTGCGTTTCAAACTCTGTGGAGAATAAAAACCAAACAATAAAAGCAGGCGTTAATGAAACCATAAACATTACGTACTGCATCAATTATTCCAAGCATTTCTCACTCAAAATACAGTAGATGCCGCTTTATCGTGATAACTTTTGTCAAGTGAATATTGATTCTATTAAGCAGAGATTCTAATAATCAAAAATCGGGAATATGCAACAGAATGCTGCGATTAATCGGCGCGTGAAATGAACTGGCTTGTTTAAACCAACGAAACAAAGCACTACTTTTTGACACTTTCCCACACGTTTCCTTTTTTTAGATTCACTACACCCACTATTGTTTATTTCGTAACGATTTTTCAACTGTTTTGACAAAGATGATTGAGGAATTCTTAATTTAACGGCCGCTTCGCTTTGTGGCAAATCTTTTGAATTTAACTTGTCCTAAGTTTCACTGAACCGCAACTTCTCTTTTACATTTAAATCAACTCTTTTCTTGATCGTCGCCATTTTTATATAACCACACGTCTAAAACAAAACTAACACTGTGCCTTTGAAGCTTACTCCTACGGTTAAGTAGGGTTCTCAACACGATATCCCTTCTAACCTTCCCACTCAATCAAAGGAACTGGTCATCCAATTGAATAACCCGCACATTTAATTGACTGGGGAGTTTAGAAGTTACACTTAGATTTCCATCTAAGTGTAATAGTAGGCTGGAAATGACAGGATTGGTTAAAAAGACGTAAAAATAGTGTCATTGGTCAATATGCAAAGTCCATGCAGCAATCACTACTGTAGTTTCATTACAGTACATGAAGATTCTTACGAAATTGATTATAATACCCAAAAGTGTGATTCTAATAACCGTTTAAAATGCTACGAATCGTATTATTTTGAGTAGTTCCTTTACAATTTGATTCCATAAAGAGGTTGATCTCTTATCATAGTAAAGATTTACCTTTACTCTATGATAAGAAATATACTGTAACTGTTTTAAGCTCAGTTTGGGGTTTAGACTTTCTTACAAATTCTACGAAAACTCACACAACATGCTCTGTTTTGGAACAAACATAAACAGGCGCTCATAACGCTTTTAAACTATTAAGCACTATTAATTATTAAGGGATTTTAAAGAGACGTTCGAGAGAGGGCAGCTATATTTACAAATCCTTTCCATGGGTCAATGACGTTATTTTTTATTTTTCATTTATTTGCGCAGTGTGTGTTAAACGCTCAAGAGCTCATTCAAGGACGCCAACTGCGTCACCATGCACGACGCAATCTACGGAAATTGTGAGGCAATGCTATTCAAACCCGAGTTCTTTGGACCGTGATGAATGTGACAGGGGCTGAGCTGGCGTCAGCTTCTTGGCAACAAAAGCACCATGTCGACGTACGATAAAAAATCGATGCCTGTGCACATAAAAAAAGATTCCAGCCCTTTGGATCTCGACATTCTTAACAGGCTGTACAACAAATACATTCAAACCTAGTTTTCATGCCACCCAAGCCTTAAAACGATTCACAATTTAGGACAGCTCCAAAAATTACCCTGCAGCAATAATAGATAAATTTCAATGTTCTAGAGAAGACGAATGAGGAGAGGGTGGGTGGACAGCCCCACGTCATCCTTAAACTTCCTATATCTGGTGCATAAGCAAAGACTCTGTAATACGGACAGTTTCTCGATGACGCAATACAATACACCTATGCAATACAATCTGCCCCTGCTTATACCAATAGCTCGACTTGTCAACGTTCTACATGTATGCACTAGATGTACGCACGTTCTAGATTATGCTTTCGTCTGGCTGGCTTTTGCTTTTCCATTTCCCTGAACCACATATTGTTCCTAATCTAGGTAGGAAGACGGAATTAAACCTTACGACTGTTGAAACTCCGCCCACGAGGCGGCACAGAAAGGCTAGGGTGTGTGGATGAAAGGAGAAGGTCAATGAAATGCAATCCATGTGGCTCGAGAGCACGTGTGCGCTTGACTGGAGAAGGCTTGGCTAGATACGAATGATGAGTCGGTTGAGCTAACGTTTCGAGGCCTGTGATATTCGGGGTCTTCAAGGACATTTCAGGAAATCTCCCAAACACGACATCTTTCTTAAGACGAACTAGGGCCTTTGTCCGTTTTTTTTTGCCGTTTTCCCTTAGGAAAATCAATGAAACCTAAAATGATGTCTCGAGGATTCGCCTGGGTCATGGGGAACGTACTAATTTGTTAAGCCGTTCTGGCGCAAGAGAAAACAAAGTCGCAATAATGCGAACACCTGGGTCCAAACGAGTTCGTACGTCGATTTCCACACCATTACCATACCAGACAAACCACTGACTGGTACAGAAGGTAAAGGATCAACGCTCCGCAGTATCTTGCATGGCGAGACGTTAGATCTGGCACGTCTGCCGGGTCACGTGCTTTTTCTGCGTTCACCTAAATTAGTGATAGGAGTATTGCAATTCTAATGTTAAAACAGTCTTCACCTCGAAGACCACGCAAGAAACCCAAGGAAGAGCAAAAAAATCATTAAAAAAAACTCAAAAAATAAATCATAAAAAATACTTCCAAGAAACCCATCTAATCTTTCTCCCAGCGCAGTAGATACGATTTCATGAGACGTTCCGACGGTTTTCCTTTTTTTTATTTATTAAATGCCTAACGAAAAAGGAAACGAACACAGCTTATCTTTATCGTTACAGCCTTTAATAACCTCGAACACCACCTGGTTCTCTATTAACGACTATTTATCCAGCGTGCACCGTACTTTGAAGCCATAATATGCGCGATAAGACATTGTCCCTTTTTGGGAGAAAAAAGATATCAAAATTGCGCTCTTTGACAGAGGCGAGAGTTTCTTGCGAAACAAACACTTAGCGTTGCACGCAAATCCCTTGGTTCGTTTCTAATGACGGTGAAAACCCCCAGAAGCTTGTGTTGCACCATAGGAATTTCATTGAAGGACCGAAACAAAGTGTCTGGCAAAATACGCAGTATTTTGCAACCTTCTAATTATTGTAGTATAGGCATTTAGGTCACATAACAACAGGAGCAAGTGGACGAAAAGTCGCAAGTTTTAGGTCTGTCCATTTACAAGCTACCTGCTGAACCCCTCGTGGAGCCACGGCAAGATAACGATTTTAAAGCGAGGAAATCTTCATGTTTTTTTCCCTTTTTTCCATCCTTATCGCTTAACGTCCTTGGCTTTTGTTTGCTCAAGAGACCGCCACTACAGAGAATTGGGTGAAAGCAAATGTGATCCTACGTCTAACACACAACCACACACCACACCACACCAGCTCTTTCACGTGGTGTTCGTTTTGACGTCAGTCACGCGGTTTGGTCAATACTTTGCCAAGACGGACCTTTTCTCTCTGCGCTTCTTGACGGGGCGCATATGCATGCCAATGGGTTCTATAAGTAACATCATTACTCTTAAACCCTACACTTGCTTTTACACCCTTTTTTTAGTTATATATTGTTTGTTTTGTTATGGCACGGTGTACTGCAAGTATTTAATATTTTTGTCAAAAGATGACATTTATGCCATGCCATTTGTTATTGTAATTTCACAAACTTTAAACAAGAAATTAAAGTGAACAGAAAGAGATAATTGAAACGTTATTGTTCTAAAAATACCTAAGTAACATAAGACTAGGGTGTGCAAAATATACTTTAGCTGCTGCTTAGGATTTTGATAACTGATTTATTTACAATTTTCATAACTTGAACATTGGAAAAAATTGTGAAACCGACATTAAAAATGAAAATCAGCAGGTAAAGTAGATTTACACACCCCTACACTACTGTCACATTACAATTTCATTACACTGCGCAGAGAATTAGAACTTTTCAAACAAAATTTGCCATGCTGTAGCGCCATAAGGGGTTCCAGTACACCGTGGCCTTAAAAAGCTCTCCATTGTTAAGAAAAAGAGGTTATCCCCCAAAACCTAGACCGATACGAAAGATCTACCAGCGCACATTACAGGACCAGAATAGCTTGCCTTAAAACCGCACTTAAAAAAAAGAACCTACTAATCTATTCCGAGCCCCCTTTCTTCTTTGAACCTAACAGGGCTCTCAACTCCATCAGAAATCAAGAGCAGAAAAACTTGCATTGCTGATATCGACAAAAATAGTTATTCTTATGTAAAGGGAAAGAAAAGGGGATACAGAAAAAAAAAATCAACTTAAAAAGATTTCCAACGTGTGACGCCAGGTGATTCTTAGAAGCCTTACATCTTCGTTTTTCCAGCATGGTTTGCGTCATGTACGAAGTGCCAACCCGTTTATCTCATTACACGTATTTCAACTTGTCGTAATTTCTCCGAAACGGGATTCCCAGCCCTTGGAAAGGAAAAGGTCTTTAACTCGGTTCGGGGAAGGTTTGTTTTGTACTAAAATCCCCAGCCAAGTTAGCCGTTCTACGCAAGAAATAAAACAAAACGTGCGTTCCCTCGCAGACTTTTTATGTTGGTCATTGAGAGTCATGTGACGGAAAAAGCAGTAGTACTCCTACGTTAAGAATCTCTAGTTCTCAAGTTTCTCGAATATCCAGCTCCGTAACAGCGAATATGAACCGAACCAAAATACGAAGATCTTAGGCTTTCTCTTTTTCGAGATTCGGACTTTGGACGCGGATTCCAATTCCAATGGCTCTTCAACGCTGTAAACCTTCGGACTTTCGACACAAAACGATGCATACGTGATCTCTTTTAGAACGCGAGATAAATAACTAGTCCTCGAGCGAGCGGCTTTCGGCTCAAGTGTCTCATCTCCTAACGTGTCACGCAGAACAGCATATTAGTGAAGGTCATCTCCAATTTCCAACGCACGTTTATCTCCGACGCAATCCACATACGCTGCAGCGTGCACGTATATCGTCGACAAGACAAACTCGTCAAAACAAAAGTGTACCAGCTAATGTCGGTCCTTCCGTTCTGCGTGGACTCTGCATGATAATTTTGTGTTCTACATTGCGAGTTATGGAATAAAATAGAACGGCTTCTCTTGTCCCGCTTCCGGGACAGAACAAACAACAGATAAAACATACAAATCCAGGTACAAGCACAAAAAACAGATGTTTGCCTCTCACAAGCGAGTAAAATTCGTGCTAGCAACTCGGTTAGCATTTCATTCCCTCACGAAACCTCATTACGCTCCTTGCGTGAAAATCATGTGACAAATCGTGCTTCTTTGTGACGTCAATAGCTTTAGCCAATGGACTATCTTTAAATAGGTCAGGTCAGACCCACGAGCCGGGGAAAGTTCACGTGGTATACGTTAACGATTCCGAATAGGAATAACACATGCAACTCCTACATGTGTCTGCCCCCCCCCCCCTTCCTGACTACGTGTGTGCTTCCAACGCCCTTTCATTTTTACACAACTTAACAATCAAAACCTGTACAAGTGAGTCTGGAGACCTACAAGAAAGAAATGGAAACCCGTCAAGCACTCTATCCTATGATCAAGTGGCCTGTCACGTGTAACGTATTGCAGTGACGGAGCAAACCGCGTTTAATTAATGAGATTCGCACGCGTTTATCTGCTCAGAGCAGATCGCAGGAGTAGAGAAAGTAGAGAGATAGATGTCGGTATACTGTATTACCTCTCAAGAGTACCCATTTTTGTACTGATAATAGTAGTCTCATTAACAAGAAACCCACGCTGAATATCAAGAAGCGATAATTAGCTAACTCGCCCTGAGCCAGTTGAGTTTTTTTTAAAATTCCAAAAGGGGCACGAGAATGGCGCGTTATTATTGTCTAAGCATGCACTATGAAGATGTGCGATACCAGCAAAAACTGGCCTCTATGTCAAAATAGCCCCAGACTTTGGCATCTGGCCTAAATGCTTTATCAGAGCTATCCGAAACCCAAACTTGACACAAGCGGATCACGTGCATTCCGGGAAATATGCTTCGTGTCTGTGTAGATATTTGTGTGTGTATATGTGTTGCGTGCACGAGGCATATTTTCAAGAGTACATAGGACCACTCTCGGAGGAGAGGCGATTCGGCCTGTTAGCGCCAGTCCAATAACGTCAAGGAGGTAAAACAAAAAAGCGGAGATCAATAACCCTAAAAAGGAAGAGGCCTTATCTGGCACTCTTTGTCGACGCGTCCATAAAGAGCAGAAAAAACTCGGCGTAAAGTATCCGGCATTGCGTAACGAATGCCTGTTATCTTCCCTGTCTTTTTTTATACTAGAGTTACCTAGCCCCAACCGGCAAGGTTGTATGGGGTAAAAAACAACCCCACAGTGATGTGCACAGGTTTCGTGACAACTACGCATGCTACAGCCATAGGGAAAAGGTTTAGGAGACTAATTTTGCTTACCTGAATGCAGCGCAGAGCGCTTTTGAGAATTCCCAAGTTGGACAGCTTCTTATCTTCCACAGAGGGCAATTGCTTACGAAGGAATTCAAAGCACTCACGCAAATGAGCTCGTCGATTCTTCTCCAACTTGTTGTGAACTTCCCGAGTACCAGCCCTAAAACCACAATACAGCTAGAGTTAGACATGCCATACGTCTATTAAGCCCAACTCCTCCAAACGAAAGAAAAAGGACCAAAAAAAAATTGAAAATACAAAAAAACTTCTACGTAAAAACTGACTAAACTTGGTGCTCATGCCATTGCGGTGCGTTCAAATGACAGTTACTTAAGGGTTTGTTTCGCATTGGAAACGATTGCACGTATTTCGTAACCCATGTTGGCACGTACGGAGTGGCGCTATTGACAGCCACTACCAGACGACTTACGTCTCAATCCAAGACAAAGCAAACGAACAAAGACAAATGTCTCCCTTCTTAGCACGGACATTGTTTGGCATTGACAAGCAGAGAAACGGTGCCTTTTTCTTTTTGCCAAGAGGGAAAACCTTTTTGACAGAGCTATGCATACCCTCCACGTTTCCGTCCATCGGAAATGTCTTCCGAACCACTCCTCGGACTTCCGTAACTGCTGGCGGTCGGGTAGGGAGGACTGTATCGTCCAGTACTACTGCCTGAACCCCGTAATAAGGCCTCTTCCAAGCGGTTACTCCGCGATGATGCTGAGGAGCTCAGGTCTTGGCGATCATAGTATCGGGACGAACTACGGTACTCGTCTTGTGACCCGCGCGTTAGGGAATAGGCGTGGCGGGAAGGTGATTGCGTTCGCCTACTCGACCCACCCCCGCCGCTGTTGCTCGTGCTATGAACGCTTTCATAGTAGGATCTAGGGGGCGGGGTAATGGGTCGATCCGAGCCGGGATAAGGCGGTGAACGAACTTGGTGGCGAAGTCCGTTCGGTAGAAGCGGTGGGGAATCCGGCGCCGGGGAATTTTTTCCATGGGAAATATAAGGTTCATGACCCCCAGCGTCGTTCGCATAGTCCACAGCAACGGAATGCTGGTAAATGAAGGGCGTGGCGGTCGAATCTGTATAGGCAGGCTCTTGCTCCACCACAACGGCCCGTACTTTGTCTTCGCGTTCCTGTTCTTCCGCATATGTATTAAAATCCTTGGGTTCCTCACCTGGAACATCAAAAGTCAAAATAATAATAATGGTAATTACAAAACGGTTAATAAATCTTTCATAACCAGTCAGCCTAAGTGTAATAATATCATATAGTATATACGGTGGGTGATCAGTTAACGAACAGTTCGGATAACGAACACCTAACAGAACCAACAGGTTTCTTTGGTTAAAACCCCGGAGGTAAAAAATCACACCACTGTCATATTGTTGCAAAACGTTTTCTGGAAAAGAATGACAAACCGGTGTCATTCGAGTTGAAAATTGGCAGTTGGATTGGAAATTAATTAGGTTAGCTTAACGTTAAGCTTAGGTTAAAACTTGTACTTTCTTTCACTCCATTAGCTAAAAAAAATTCATTGCTCGAAAAATGTGACAGCGGGTACATTACATGCGTTTGTCACTAGATACAGAGAACGTGTTGCCCAGAACAAACACAAGAAGAAGCGACGCTCGGTCTAAGATCTGTCAACACGTTCTCCGGATTACTGATATTGCATATTGTATTATTACATATTAGTAAATATCGTTTGTATTATTATTATTACATATAAATAAACGGAGTAAGAATTTATATAATTTTTTATTTATTTGTTTGGGTCTCCAGAACGATGAATTAATCGAATTCCATTAAGGTCTATGGTAAATTGATGATCAGTTAACGAACAATTCAGTCAATGAACATCTTTTTGGAACGGATTATGTTCGTTAACTGATCACCCACTGTAATAATATTCTTGGGACAGAATGAATAAACCCCAACATTCAAGTGACTCAATACCTTATTAGAAGTATAACTACAAGGATCTCATAGAAAGTCCACGCAGTGTGTGCCAACGCAGAAAGGCAAGGTCAGATTCCAATCAAGGCAAGATTATTGATTGATAGGGAAGCATGTGCTCGCTTCACGTGCGTTCTCCGTTGCCCTGCACCGAAAACCTGTGGCCACAGCCACAGCGAGGGGAAAAGAACGAAAGAAAAAGAAGGCTTCCAGCCACCGTCATAAGACCCTGTGTCTACGTGACTACTTCGTTTTCGGATCAACGCTTGCATTGATTCATGCACACGGCCGGACCACATATCACACGCTAGTCCACATGTGCTGGACCCCACAAAATAAGTATACCACGTACAGTGGCCACGAGACAAGAGCAAGGCGAAAAACATACCCATCAGTCAAGGACGAAACTCAAGCAAACAAAGTGCTACGTTCATTAACATACGCATCTCAATCACACCCATTTCCTTTTCGAGGCTCTCTTTTAACTCTTCAACTCTAATCGGATCCCTTATCCAGCTTTTGTTTCTTTTACCTGCCCGTTGTGACACATACCCATACCTTTTACAGGTTTTAAGTCGACAACGACTGAAGTATTGTCCTAAACACAGTTGGCGTTTAAGCAAATCCTACATATTTAAATGCGTGTATAACAAGGGGCCATCGACCTAGCGCATCCTGCATATTAAACATATGGGCAGTCAAGGCTTTTCCCCCCAAAGTGGCAAGGATACGATGCATGCTCCTCCCTAGTTTGTTTTCCCATACCTGGCACACTCTGGTCTGCAGGTAAACATGCTTTTTACCGTCACCTATAAAGAAAAACCTTTTGCCTCGCCACTTTTCCCCCCTGTCCATTTTTGGGCTGCACGTAGTCCAACACATATCTCAATTGCCCTGCCTATTTTCGTTTCCGACCTTTTCATTGTAAAAAGGTTTAAAGCTCTTATCAACCCCTTTTTCTTGGGTCTTCGCTCTTGATTAAGATTTATGCCTAGATCCTGGGCGAAAAGTGATTCATTACCCTGCATGTAGTGCTGTCTTATCCATTTTTTCTTTGGCGGGGCTGTCGCCATGGTATTGCTACTTCCACGATGGGGTTCCAACACCAACACCCCCATGGCCACGCCCACAAGGCTTTTTTTTTTTTTTTTTTTAAATTCGCTCAAACACTGTTAGCCGAGAGTGAGGTGGAGGGGATCACAAACTCGTCGCAATCAACTCTTTCGGAATCGAAAGAGATACACTCGCACTCGCTTAACGACTTGGAAGTTTTTTCCTTCTTCTTCTGATTACTTGTAACAAGATTACGACAAGTTCCTAGTCCTTTTCTTTCAATATCTCCCAATAAATGTTAGAGGAGTGCCTCTCACAGGCAAAAGGGAGTTGTATCATCAATCAATCTGTATTGCACGATCAGCTACTGGGTGTGTTTTGTATCCATATCCTATGCGTTCACGTTCAATCTCTGGAGAAGACTATGGCCTTCTAAAATGTGTGTAGTGTGTCCACATTTCCGCGCCTCATGGTCTCTATTTCTGGGAAATTTTTGCCACTTGCGCCTCGCTGACGACACTCTCGTTTGCTAACATCAGCAGCTTGAAATGAGGCTGACGTCAGAATGGGCGATTGTGGGTCAACCCCAGCATGTCCGAACGAAAGCCCCCAAGTTGCCGCTTTACCCACTCACGTTCAACGTTCAGTTCCTGGCTTGCTTGGAGCTAACAAGTCCCTTGACTGGCAAGGCAACCCCTGGTCCCTACATTCCGCACTCACTACCAGACACGCTCACGGTCTCCCTTGTTCGTAGGTACTGAATGAGCAATGAACGGCCGTACGCGGCCGCCGAAACCGGACGGACTGGGCTAGGACGGAACCAGTCCACGCCCACCAACACTGGCCACCTACTGCACGCCCCGCCCCGCGTGGCCAGACCCCGAATGGTGCCACCTAACGGATAAACTATTCATAGGACCCGGCCCGTTTCGATCCCAAAATAAATACAGACTAGATGTTTGGGTAGCACAGAAACCCAACAGACCTGCATTTTTGTATTCTTTTCTGTATTTTTATCTGTATTATTTTGTGTTCTGTTTTCTGTTAGTCTATTTTATTTTTTAATTCTATTTTTATTTAACTCGTAACAGTTTTGTGACTTGTCATTCGCTTAAGAATGCTTTTATTAATGTTTAGTACAATTACGTTGCTGAGCTTCATTACACATGCAACAATATCCTATTGGAACAGAAGCGTGCAATACTGTAAATGCATTGGATGTTCCTAACTAAATTACTGTTGAACCAAGTGCGTCAAAATTTCGGTAAGAGCTTTACATGGCATGGAAATGGGCAAGTGACCTGGAAAAGCTCTAGACTAGTAAACATGTCGCAATATGCAAATTTGCCAGCAGTCATGGACACGTGTGTCGAATCAGACGGGTGTCGAAGGCAAACTAGGGAAAAAACTCTTGCGCAATGTACAGATGTATAATTGGACTACATTTACAGGGGAATCGCTACGCAAAATTCCCCGTACGCAGTTCAAGTTACGTTACCAGTGTTTCTGCCAGGTGAATAAGAAAAACCCAACGCGTTTACAGAAATCAGTCCTATTTTAATTTTTAAATACCTGACTTTATATAAGCTATAGTTTGTTTCTGGGTGCCGTTTGAGATTCTGGGAACTCCCGTGTCTACCTTGCGGAGTGGGAACTATCCCTAACCTAGGTTCCCTCTACACTCTACGACAACACAGTCCACCTTTCGCTTTTCAGGGTTACCCGATGGCTTTCCAGATCTCACGTTTCGTTTGCGTCCCCTCTGCGTCTTTGTGCTTTGTTAAAAGCGGTTTTGAGGAGCGGACACGCTCTTGATCATCTTCTATTTCTCCAATGACCTTTCCTACACTATTTTCAAACGGCGTCTACTTACCACGTGCTCTGGCCTCATTCCGGTATTCCAGATACATGGCCGCTTCTAGGAGCGTTTCCAGGCTCATCTTGACCCACCACTGTCACGAATTTCTGCACGATTAGAAAGGAAATTTCCAATTACTATTTGTGGTGTCACAAGATCTAACAACTGTCTAAAAAACTAAACATAAGCAGCAAAAATGACCCGAGTAGGGTATACAACACAAAGCAAACGTAGCATGCCGTGCCAGGCACGTGTGCCTTGACGTCACCAAGGATAAGGGCGGGGACCACCTTCTAACACAAGCAAGCAACGAGGCTTGGCTGTGGTTATAATGGCTATGTCGCCTACTAACTATATACCGGACAACTGGCATACCAAAACACACTTAGAACGAAGAATCGACGCGCATTTATCTTTCCCATATGGAAAACAAAACTTCACTGTCATACCCATCAATACCTTAAAGAACACGCTCGGTTATAGTAAATTTTCAACCATAAAACTTACCCGAACACAAGTCAGCCTCCACGCCTCGCACAACACGTCAGCACGCGGTGAGCCAAGCAGTCACGTTGTGAGGAGGCGTTCTCTCAGTGGCTGTATCCTTAGGCCGGGCTTGCACAAAAACCAATGGGGGCCTGCTTGGTGCATACTTGCGTCCGGCGACCTTTGGCGCGTTCTACGCTTGTAGACGCCCGAACGTCGCACAAAGACAAACGCCGGCCCTTATACGAGCATAGTATAGATGGTTGTACGGTCGGATACATGTGCGCAACATGCTGGCATTGAATATTATCCAAAATATGTAATAAGTACTGCAACTAATTCCCATAAACGCATCTCTAGATCCACTCCCAACCGTCTCATCGGTATAATGCCGTCAATTAATACCCAAGATGCTTCCCAAGACCCAGCAAACCAAGCTTTGTTGACAGTCAAGCTAGACAATGTCAGGAACATGGTCCATATTTTGAAGTCGATTCATTTCAAGGAGGTAACGTAGCGTTTTTTTTTAATCACTAGCTAATACTTTCTTTTCATAGAGCCTGACAATTGCTACCTTTTCAGCCAATGACAAGGGTATGAAGGTAACGGTAGAAGAAATGAAATGTGTCCAAGCAAACGCTTTTTTGCCCAAAGAACTGTTTAGGGTAACCAACTTATGTCCTACTAGTTAAATTCCCTAATTTTTTGTTTACTAAACTAGGAATTTAGCTTGAAAGAAGATGTGGAGTTCTGTATCAATTTAAGCGTTCTTCTTGAATGCCTAAGCATCTTTGGAAGCGGGAGTACTAAATCGGGACCTACTCCTGCCCTGAAGATGTGTTACAAAAATGTCGGCTCTTACTTGACTTTGTTGTTCGTTAACTAACTCTATAATTAAGCTTACTGACTAAATATTCTTGTTCGAAAAAAATTAGGTTGGAAGAGTCGGGAATTTTGACAGATTGCAGTATTCGCACGCAAAATGCTGAAGAGATACTCGATTTCGATTTTAATCGACAGAAGGTGCTCCATAAGATCTTCTTCAAACCTGAGTGTTTGAAAGATATCCTTGCTGACCTGGATGTGACGAGCAAAGGTGTCCAGTTTTTACTTTCCCCAGATCCACCGTACTTCCGAGTAAGCAGCTCAGGAATTGCAGGGACCAGCTATGTAAGACACTCGAGCTCAAAGAAATGTATCGAATAACTAGGATAGCTTTTATAACTAGGTGGAAATCCCACAAGATAGTGAAGTTTTCGAACTATTTCAATGTTCAGAAACTTCAAATTTCTGGTACATACTCTTATTATTTTTCTAAAAATTATAATTTAGAGATTCCATTCCCTAGCTATCAAATCGCTCTGATGAAGATGGCAGTTAAACCCCTCGGAATAGCCCAACGGGTCTCTTTCCGAGTTGCCGAAGGGGGTTTACTCTGCATGGTTTTCCTAATTAAGATTGACGAGAACAAGGAAACTTATGTGGAATTTTATGTAAGTCATTCAAGTTAACTATGAATCCCACATGCTTCTAAACCTCTTTACGACGTTATGATTTGTAGTGTGTTCCCGACGTGGAGAGTGACGAGGATGAATGAGTAGTCAAATCTATTGCAAAGAACATCGCATGTTTGTAAATATGAAAACTATCAATACAAATTATTATCCCTACTCAATTAGCCACACACTTTACATAATATACATAGTCACACGGCCCCGGCTGGAGCGCTTTCGTCGTGCCGACTCTCCAAGGAAAACGGAGGAATTCGACAGTCAAAGCTATAGCCATCCTCTCGTTCCATTCGAAACGTACCCCTGCAAGATTTCTATGTTAAGATCCAAGGTTCTAAGCATAAAATGTATACACACCACATATGTCCCGAAGGAGCTTGAAGACTGACATGCGAAGAATATTGGAAAGCCGGTTGCGATGGGGTTAGCAAAGGCTCCTGCCCCACTACGCCACGCCCACGCACCGTTTCCAGGGTTCCAGACAAGCTAAAAATCCGCCAATGCCTTTCCCTTAGCTGCATGGTCATTTCACCCATGTTTTCAAGCCTTATGCAGTACCTCCACTACAAAACCGCAGACAAAGCTTAACAATACAGTACCATTCTTTGTAAAATAATGTTTACCCAATAGACAGTGTTATTTTGGGACTCTCGGCATCCCATGTAAAAGGGTATGACAGTAACGCGAACACCTTCGGTAGTTTCCTTGTGAACATCAGATAAAGCTAGCCAAGGGTGGTTTTTTTCTTGCCAAGCTTTGAGAGTTTCTCTGCCACTGAAAGGAGGGTCTTCAAGGAAGAAAAAAATAGTTGTACGTTTATAGTATTAGTTTCATGGAAAAATACCTTTCTCTGGATCGATCATCAAAAACTTGTCAAAAAGTTCGTGCGAAAGAGGCTGACGCTCTGCTGTGGTGTAAGGAAAAATATCTTCATGCGCAACATAGTCTAAACCAGGGATTGCATACAGGCTGCGACTGTTCTCTTGATTGCCCAAAAATGTGACAGCTTCTGTTTGGGCTCTTATATACGGGCAATCTCTAGAGTCGATCAGCACTTGATAGTACGTGTGGCTTTTCCCTTTAACTTCTTTCCCAACGTTATTCACGGACTCGGGATCAGCTAAAATGTCAATGTCATCCTTCTTAGCGGATACGTCGCGATCGTACACGCGTGCCAACCAAGGAAACAGAACTACGCCTCGATAGCCAAAAATACGATGCAAGAATAATTGGCCTGTGTCATATTTGCCTTCCAACTTTGGCGTACCCAGTTTTCCCACTTCAGCCAGCCTACTAGAAAAAAAAATTAAATGTCAATAAATAAGTATTTTTATCAAGGCATGTTTACCTCACGGAATACTTGGCACAGGCGACGACTGTAGTAGGTTTCAACACTAGCAGTGAGTTCTTGTAGCCTTTGAATCCGAAACAACAGATTCTAACGGAAGGGGCCATTTGCAAAACGATAATAAAACCTAACCAACCACACGAGGGAATACGCTTATTAAATATAACCAATGCCTATAATAGTTTAAGTTTGTTAATATAACACAAATGCGTCTTTAACATACCAAGATAGAAAGAAAAGGAACACAAAGTCGTTCAATGTCCCACACAGAAGCTGCTACAACGTCAACGTGCTGAAAAATTCACAACACGGCACTGTGCAATCAAATAAAATATGCGCCTGATGGCGGCACGTGTCGGGACGCATTTTTGGGATTTCGAGACATAATCCCGCCCCCCCCCCCCCCCACCGTGTCAGCTAGACAAAATGCCATTGAATGTTCCAACGTGTAGCCTGCACTATTTTGTTTACGTTTTTTGACGAGTTAAATATTCAAGAGTCTAGCAAGTAGCATTTGACTAGTAAAATTATGAATAGAGAAACTGATTTGGGTTTTATTTAAATATTTGAATCGTCTACACAAACAAGCAAGAAGCAAATTGGGTACTAAGAAAAACGTAAATAGATTTTGAAAGAGAGAAAGGCGCCCCGGGCTAGTAAATTTGGACTCCCTCAAAAAGGTTAAATTGCCGAAGGACGAAAAATATCCGCATGACCCTGTTTCTACCATTTTCTTTAAGATTGCAGTAAAGAACGATTGGTGTGAATTAAAAAGGACCGTTTATTAAGCGAGAAGAACTCGGAATTCCGGTGGGCCGAAATGTCGACAATCCAAGAGCACAATCTGTCCAACCCTAAATTTGTTTTGAACTACGACGTTGCTCCATCATTGGGTAATTTACTTAGCTTGAACAAAAGCCAAAAAAGTTTGTACCGTAACCATCTTCATTTTTAACTTGTCAGACGAAAAAAAAGTTCGTGTTAAATTTGCACAGTCGCAATACAGCTGGTCGCAGTACAACTTTTCTCACTGCCTGGCCCTAGTCAGGCAAGTATTTCTACCAGAAGGATTCCCAGAGTCCGTTAGTGACGACTATGTAGAGTATCAGATATGGGACACGATTCAGGTATATCAACCTTTTGCTTTCATGGACCATTTAATCTCTTGAAACATTTCGCTTAGGCCTTCGCTAGCAGTATAACGGGTGCTTTAGCTACTAAAGCGGTTATGCAAGGAGTTGGGGTCGGAGACCAAAATGCAACAGCGTTGGCTGCGACGCTTACCTGGCTAATCAAAGACGGCACAGGGATGATAGGGAGAATAGCCTTTGCTTGGATAAAAGGGTATGGCACATTCAGCATTAAACCATTAAACAGCAAAATGTTCTCTTTCAAAATGTTCCACTTTAGGCAAGACCTTGACTACGAATGCAAGAAGTGGCGATTTGTAGCCGATATTTTAAATGACGGCGCTCTAACGTTAGAACTTGTCGCTCCTTATTTTCCTGGTATGTTTACCCCCATAGTGTGCACCGCAGGAGTAGCAAAATCCATCGTAGGCGTGGCTGGAGGTGCCACCAGAGCGGCACTTACTCAGCATCAAGTAGACAATGAATTCACTCAACAGAAAAAATTACAGAAAAAATCGTTAGGCTAGACGTGACAACTTAGCCGATGTCTCAGCCAAGGACGGTAGCCAAGAAACGTTAGTGAATCTAATGGCCCTCCTCACAAGTTTATGGTTGCTGCCACTAATCGCCGATTCCGCTGCGTAAAGAACTTAGGAAAACTGTAGAATTCTCTGTTTAAGGTTAACTTGGATGGTGTCCTTTCTGTGTTAGGTTAACTTGGGTAGTGTTCCTGCCACTCACTTTGGTACACCTGTTTGCAAACTATCGAGCTGTACGAGGGATTAAGATGCCTACTCTTAACAAAAGTCGTTTGATGAACATTATAAATCACCGCCACTCAACCAAGGAAGTTTTAACCATAACGGAATGCAACCGTACTGAGCACTTTCTGCTACCTGCGTCCATGCTAGGTATATTAGCTAAGCAGACAGGACGGGAATCTACATAAATATTTGATAGAGAAGCGATGGTTTGGTCGCGAAATTAGATTAGGTGCATCTCTCTCAACATATATTGCAAATATAACATCCGAGGAATGGTCTAATATCTTACAACCTCAACTGTCCAAGCACTACGCTATCATTGCAACCGACACTGTTATTGCCGTCTTTTTGTCGTCAAGTGCCACATCGGCAGAAATGGTAATGGCTTACACCCTGGCTCTGATGCTAAGCAAAGACTGTAACAGCTCCCCTACCTCTGATCTCAACAAAAGTGTATCCAAGTCGCTCAAATGGCTCGAGGAAGTCGAATGGCCTAAAGTTAAAGATGCTCTAACTGGAAAGAGTAAGGAACCAAGTACATTATGTTATTCTAAAACATTGTAAATGCTATCTGTCTTGCAGGTTGGAACGTACTAATGTGTCAACTGTCACCTGGTCCTTGGAGATACTCAGACAGGCAAAAGACAATGTAAAACGTAATGAGGGTTTGGGGATTTTTTACAATGTGTGATGTCAAAGTGAAGAAAAAATAAACCGACTATTCCAAACAACAGAAAAACCTTATTTTCTGTAAAATAGAAAACTAAACAATTACAGATGAGTAGTCTAGGGTCTGCTTCAATATACCAGTCAACACAAACTCGGGATCATAGACTCCTAAAGAAACATATTTAGTGTCAGCTTTCTTAAGCTTCATTTAAGCTTCATTTTACCAATCTTGGCTTGTAAAAGGTCTGTAACTAGGTGCCGGTCCTTCTCGCAAATGATGACTATATACGACTTGGGATTGGCTTTGCACTTTTCCATGACTGACTTCAAGGAGCGTTTCTCTTGCTCCACAACTCCACCCGATGCTTCAATGATTTCGTGCAGCATGTTTCTGCTCGGTGCAACTCCCGGACTCGCCCAAAAGGTTTTCCCCTACACGTAAAAAGTGCAACACTAAATCATTTAAACCAAAATATAAACAATCAATTTACCTTAAACAGCTGGTCCCGTTTCGGTTTCGTAAACACCTCAGACATGTTGCAATTGAACGTAGCGTCAAACTCTTCATCTCTCAACACGTACGGCTCTTCATCTAGAAACACAGAATCCAGTCACAATTCTTTAAAATTAAGAATAAAAATAAAAAATTTTTAAAACTAAGAATAAAAATAAAAATTCTTTAAAATTAAGAATAAAAGATAAAATTCTTTAAAAAATTCTTTAAAGAATAAAAGTTCACATGCTTTAAGTTCAAATATAATTACCTAGAAATTTGCCAGCTTGCAAAGAATCAATTAACCATCTCGGAGTGACGATATACTTGATATACGGAAGTGCACAAAGCAGTTTGACGGTTCTTTGCAATTTCGACATGATCAGGTGACTTGCATCCTTATTCGTGTTGGCTAAAACGCCGCCCAATTTGCTTACCATCTAATAATTATTCCGTTTATTTGAGATCATGATCAAATGAAAGATCCGATAATGATTTACCGCGCTCAACTCGGCTTGTTCCGCTGCTTCAATGCCAGAAAACCTGACCGAAGGCCGTCCACTGGTAATTGCTTCGGCTTCCAACTCCGCTTGCTTTGCTGCTTTGACAACGTCATCCAATACGGCGTCGAGGTTATGATTGCTCGTGCCATCCTCCGACGACCTAGCCTTCTTTTTGGCCTGAGTAGGTACAGGAGATGAAGCAGGAGGTGTTCCACTACCTACGTTACATATTTAGCCCATTATACTAGCTAATAATAAGATATATTTTACCATCTATAGAAAGCTTTCTTTTCACCCGTTTGGGCGGACTGCTTTTGAACTTTTCATAGGATTCTTGAGTAATCCTCACAGGAACTTTCCAAGCAGCTATAAATAATAAGAAAAAGGACTCGTAATATTAATAAGCATAAGCTAATATACTAACTTACTCATGAGATGAGGAACTAGGCCATAGTCAAGCCGCAATGGGTTTTCATTGTGGAAGTTTTGGTATTTCGGGTGGTGCTGTTGTTGTTCTTGTAGTGGCAAAGTTTGCCCACAGTACACTTCGTGCAGCCACTGTAAAGTTATCACAGGCTTCCGCCATTCTCTTGCTTTTTGGTATTTCCGACCTTCTGGCCTAAGACATCCCAACTGCATTTCCAATTCCTTAACCTGAATCTGATTCCACTCAACACTTACTTTCGACACACCAGCATGTGATTGTGACGAGAAAAATACGTCGTATATTTGGCTCCTAGTGTTTCAATCAAACACTGAACCCGATGCCGATCTTCGTTCTCGTAACCCGTCTGTGCGATAACCATATTTTTGCATGGCTTATTCTCGTCTCTAGAAACGAGCCACAACGACTTCAAACATTTAAAACTCAGAACGAATATTTTTTTTTTTACCCAAAAGGTGTTGGAACGTGTAAAATTTGAGAGGGAGGGGCCATTTGCTGCTTTACTATGACGTCATTCAGCCAGTAGGAAGTAACCAAGCGTTTCCCTTCGCGCAATGCCTAATAAAACAAAGTCAATCCTTCAAAATTCATTTAAAATTACAAATACACTACTTGTTGGATAACGGGTAAACGGATATGCTCACAAATGACGTGCGTTACTCTGGAACAGTATGTTAGTTCAACTTCCCCTCCGTTTTGCGCAATTACTCCCTTCCACGCAGCTATGTCTTCAGCGTTAATACTGCGTGTGTGATCGGTAATGAAGAATACACATCCGAGTAGACAAACATCCGGGGGCACTACAGTACCAAACAAAAGAGACGGTAATTTTTTTTTTAAAAAGCCTTTAATTTTGCTGGTCAGTATTACGTTTGAGAGTTGGGTCATGCCCAAAAAATTGTATGCGATGTGGCGTCAAAACAGGGGTGGCATTCCCCACAATTCCGCCAACAGGTACTTTGGCTTGCACCGGTCCAGGAGTACTGGCAACCACGACAGGACCCGTGGCTGCACCGGCAGAGTTGGTAATATTTTGCAGACTTTTGCGTTGCAGGACCAACTGCTGTTGTCCTGCCACTACAGGCGCGGGTGGTCGAGGAGCAGCAGCTTGCTGTGGTGGCTGCTGTACTGGCGTCGGAGGCGGAGCTTGAGTCTGGAGAGGACCTGTGACAGTTCCTGTTCCTTGCAAGCGTGTGTTTAACAAATTGGCTAACGCCGTTTTGGTTTTGGGATTGACTTGTGGCACGCCGTTATCATCTAGTATCGGTTTTTCTTCAGCAACCGCAGCAAAGTTCGTATTCGCGGTCATGGCCGGAGCAGCAGCTGGTGCTGCTGCAGCAGGAGGAACCGGAGCTGTTGGGGTATTAGGTGCAGAGACAGGAACAGGTAGTCGCTGCATCTGCTGAGCAACTTGGGGCGCAAAAGCAGCCCCTTGTGGTATCGGAGCTCGAACTTGCTGCAGCTGGGCTCGTACCACTTGCAATTGTTGAGGAGGTTGGCCAGGCACTTGCTGTCGCAGAACAATCTGCTGAGGTTGAGACTGAGTCTGAATTTCGCCCACAGATCCTGGCTGTGCTGGGCCTTGCATCAAGCCTGGTTGTTGTTGTTGCTGGGGAGCAGCCATTCTTTGGCGCGCTTGCATTTCTTGTTGCTGCAAGAGCCGCTGCAAGACAGCTCCTCGCATCTGAGGCGTCATTTGCTGCAATTGTTGCCGAGTTTGGGGGTCCAACTTTTGGAGCTGGAGCTGTAGCTGCTGCTGTTGTTGCCACGTAATGGGCTGTCGAACGATGGTTTGACCTGCTACAAGGGGCCTCTGTCCTTGTTGGATGAAAATCTGGCCTGCGCCTTGGCCACGGATAATTTGGCCAGATTGAATGATTTGCTGGGGCTGGCCATGCTGTTGGTCACCAATCGTGTTTCCAGTGGCATTGGTCAGGTTGGGGTTGTTGATGTTTTGCATATTGACTTGCTGGAGTACCATTTGACCTTGCGGTCTCTGCTGAGTCATCATTACTTGTTGGCCATTGGGTCCATTCATGAGAATCATCCGCTGAACGGGTTGACCAGCCATTTGAGGTCTAAATCCTTGACGCTGCATAACGAGAAATTGCTGCTGCTGTCCTGGGTTTACGTTCAGCATAATCTGAGGGTTATTCGTAGGGGCATTGCCTTGCTGTTGGTTAATCTGATTGGGGTTGGCTACAAGCTGTTGATTTGGCATCTGATTGCCCTGCAATGAACCCTGGGGCTGATTTGGAGCTACGTTGCCTTGGACTGTCATGGTTTGTTGTACATGTTGCATATTAGGGTTTTGGGGTACGCTTTGCTGCTGTTGTTGTTGCATTGGAAGTACTCCCATTTGCTGACTGCCTGGCTGGTGAGAACGCTGCGCAACTTGCTGTCCCAAGTTAATGCTCGCACCTTGGACTTGGATATTACCAGGAGAAGTCACTTGGATACGCATAGGAGAATTTTGCATGGCAGTCATGACGGGGTTCTGCAGCTGCTGCATATTTTGACCTTGCATGTGCACGTTCATGGCTTGACCTTGCTGCATTTGAGGATTTTGAACGGCCACATTTTGTTGCACGACTTGCTGCTGATGCTGCATGCGAACCTAAAAAGAAATGCTTTGAATTGATTTTAAAAATAAAAATTAGTAATTTTCTACCTGAACAACTTGAGGAGCTGCACCTCTGATGGTAATAGGCTGCTGCTGCTGTTGTTGCTGCTGTTGGAGCTGCTGCTGCTGCTGTTGTTGCTGTTGCTGTACTCTCGAAGCTCCCCTGGGTTGAGTCTGGAACTGAAATTGCTGCTGTAAATGGGGAGGCAAGTTAGAAGGCATTTTCATTTGCGGGGCAGGGGCACGAGGTTGTTGCTGTTTCGCGGGAGGTCGAACTGGAGCTTGTATATGAATTGGCTGTGGAGGAGGATGTGGCTGATTCGCTAGAGCTGCACCTTGATTGCCATACGTTTTCGGCTTGGGTGGTTCGGAGGCTGGGGGTGGTCGGAATGGTGTGGCTGCTTTTGGTTCTGGTGCTTTGTTTATGGTATTTTCGGCAGGAAGTACAGGGGCTACAGGAGGAACTGTAGGTGGTACCGAGGCTGCAGGTGCTGGCGGTGGTATGAGTAGGTTTGGATGATACATGTCTTCAGCTTGTTTAGCTTTTCTAAATAACGAGTTAGTCACCCAATCTGGTGTTACTACCTTAATAGCTGGGTTTCTGAGCGCAGCTTCATATTTGGCCTAAGAATTATTTACAAAATTATTGTACCAAAGATATACAGACAGTTTACAAATATTTTACCCCCGCTGGCTTTCCTGTAACGAGATGAGTACAAGAAGAGGTTAAAGCTGGTTCAGCTTTACCGCCATGAAATAGTACGATGGCAAACATTGTTGTGGCGTCAGTTTTACTCAGCTGAGAAGGGCAGATGACAACTTGCGAAAAGAGTTGAGTATCGTTAGACTGGAAGCCAGAAATTCTGAAACGAAAATATAAGAATATTTAACCGAATTATACGATGCGAATATTTATGGCTCGAAGCTTACGGCAATAATTGGCCACACTTCTGAGATAGAAGAACCCAATTTTGGGTGACCACAGGCTTTTCAAAAATATCTCTGGCTTCATCTATGACTGTCGCTTTTGGATCGTCTCCAACAATGTAATGTGTTATGTGATCACCTCCATATTGATACTTTTTTGCGCCACTGCTGTTCAAGATCTTCTCAGCCTACCAGAAAAATACACAACAAAAACCAAACAGACCTTACCAAACCATGCATAATAATGAAACATAATTAGTTAAACGATACGTACCTCGTCCGACAGTGTACCCGTAACCACATACTTAAGGTCCTTAAATACTGAAGATTCTGTCATAACTTACACAATTAATTATATAACTCTGTCCGATTCGGCAGAACAATATAAGACGCAAACACCCACAAACAACGATATCGCCATGAATTTTGGCGGGGTTCGCCATCCTAAATAGTTAACCGAGAATCGAATTGCGGAACTGGAATGGTGACCTCACGTTCTGCATTTATCCTATGAAACATAGACTATATGTACCGGTAGGGCTAGTCTAAAATCACGGGATTTTTTTTCCCAAAAACACGGTTATGATTCAAAAACAGACAAAAAATCACGGCACCGTGACATGCTTCACTTAAATTTGCCCTTTTTTCAACTCGAAGTCCGAAATACAGTCGAAAAATAAAATATTTAACAGGTCAAATGAATGAGTCGTAATATTACACCTTGTTTGATGTTAGAAAGGAAGAAAATCTGTTTGAAATAATTCGTAACTATGCAGTTTACGAGAAACATCTTGATTGGCATGCATTAAAAGCAAACATTACTTGTGCAAACAGGTTTTCAGGGAGAAAACTTTGTCTCTGGGCAGAGTTCACCCGTGTATAGCAACTGACACAACGCTCAGCATCTACCGAATTCGGTGGAATGGATAGAATTCGTAATGCAAATTTCGTGAGTTAAGGAAAGCGAGAAGTATTGGCAGACCAGTAAGATAATGGAGAAACATCCATGTCAACTTCATTCACAGCATTCTTGTAAGCTAGGGCTTCCGTCACAGCACGAGAATTACTTGAAAGACCAGGGATAGCTTCCTTAAACCCGTCCAAACTGAGTATTTTGGCTTGATGGGGATCGAATAGCCGAACAGCTTTCAAAAACTTCACACCTTGCTGATGAAATCTGGGGACTCCTTTTGCGTCGGACATGTAATACTGGGTTAGCATCGTGGTCATGTCAGAAAACGCTTTCCTGTGTTCCGCAGGCAATGTTACATCTTTGGCCCGTTCTGTTGACCACGAGAGTAGGTCGGCTATGCGATTGTAAGCTTGATGGATGTTGACCTGCCGTCCTTCGAACCACTTCAGCAATTCCACTAGTTGTCCGCAATTTCTTGCAAAGAATATCAGATCGTTTTGGATCTCCTCGTTTTCAAGCAAAGTCTACAGGAGTTCAAGGGCAGATGAAGATTGGGAATTCTCTATTTCTTGCTCAGCAAATTCCCTGTAGAAATTGATGTATTTGCTGTGGTGGCAAACAGTAGCAAACCAGCTTCCCCAGCGAGTTATTACAGGGACTGGTGGAGGCTGTACTGCGTCATTTGTTTGCTGCTGCATGAAGTTAATGTAGCTATGTTTCCTTGAGGGGCAGTGCGACAGTATTTTCTTGAATGAAGCAACAAGCTTGTCTACAGCTGGGAAATTACTACGCCAAGTTTCACCTACTATATAGGTTCAGTATGTGTGCATTGCAAGTAATATGCACACAATTCGGTAGTAACCCCTTGAACGTTTCGTAGGCTTTCGTCGTGTAAGTTGCATTGTACGTGAGAAACGCACTCACATGTGCAAAGTCTACTTTGTACTTGGTCAAGCACTGTACAATAGCCTGTGAGACTGTCGTGCTGTTCACGTGCTCTAGGTTTACTATGCCGACACAGAATACCTCTAAGGATGGCGAAGTTGATAACGATGTAGCTGATTTCAGTTGAATTTGTGGTATAAAAAGAATGTGAAGTACATATCGGTCTTGTACATCGCTCGACTCGTCAGTTGCGATGGAGATAGAGGAAAAATAAGACACTTTTAAAAGCAACTCCTCTTGCAACACAGCATAAACCTTTGCCTGGTAAAGGCGTCTTAGAGCACTCTAATTGGGCAATTTGCCTAAATTCTTCACGGATTCCTGGAATACGTAAAATTAAATAATCAGGACTAACAGGGTGCAAGTTAGTACTTTACTTGTAAATATTCACGTAGTTTAGGGTGATCCAATTTCGCCACGGGTATATTAGCTACTGTAAAAGCCTCAACAAGTTTGAAGTGAGTCAGGTTTCGGGCGTCCCGAGATTCGGTATGGCGATTAAACGTTCCGACGATTGTGCATTATCTTTTACTAACTAATTCAGAATTCTCATCCTTTGCCTCTCTTTTCGAACGATGCGCTTGAGTTTCAAGGTGACGATCAATTGAACCTTTTCTAGTGTGATCCAAAGTAACATTGCAAATCATGTAAAAGAGCTTTCCACCATCAGCATGCAAAATTCCTTTCGGAAACTGCTTAGCTCGATCCTCGCAGGATATGTTCACAGATTGCTTCTTCGAAGCCATGGTAGAAGCGGCGTTGTGAAATATAGGAAGAAAGAGAAAAGTGGCCAAGAAAAAGGCATTGAGGAACTAGGAACATGTGCTCAAAACAACTTATGCGCATGCGTAAGTGTGCTCTTTGCAAAAGTTTTAGGCCTGTGGAAGAAAATTGGGAGCGGAACAATGACTGACATCTAGTGGTCACAAGCAGACTTACTTTTGGTAAAGGGTTTGTTCAAAAGTTGGCGTTATGGACAAAAAAACACGGTAAAACACGGTATTTCCCGTTTTTCGTGGTAAAACACGATATTTTCCGATTTTCACGGAAGAACTAAAATTTTGGGAAAAATCACGGAATTCACGGCTTCCGTGAAATCGTGTTTTTAGACTAGCCCTATGTACCGTATACGTTCCAATTTTAAGCCGGAAATGGCTTCCGTGTAGAGTAATTCATTGACCGGCTATGGTATTTCAATGATATTTTGGAATGATATTTCGGATGGAAACCTCTGCCCAGCATGATACTAAGGTTCCCGAGACCCAATTTTGTGTTTCTAGCATGCTTGGGTATCTTTGTATTGCCCTTTTATTAACCTGCTAGCTTGGCAGTGTGAATGCCCAGGATAAAGTAAAACAGGCTTGATGTGTCCCATTAAAACGATTATAGGTTTGTAATTTGATTAATTTTTTTGTTGGAAAACTAGCTTAAAAGGGGTAATACCACACAGACGACGTCTACACACATTTCTATAAATATAAATTCCATAAATTTCTAATAGTTTGTCATGAAAAACCTATACAGGCAACCCATCAGGAAGTATAGCCCGTTTGTGTTATCGCTTTACATTTTGGGGGATTAGCATTTCGAGTTAAAGTGAATTACAATGAACCTGCTGAGTTTTATGTGCATATTTTGTCCTTTGCATACAATTCTTGGTAACTAGTTCTTTTTAAAACTCAACATTCTATTGGTCCCTTAAAAGATTACCTGGCGTCCTTCTGTCGGGTACCCGGAGTCCTTTTGTCGATTCGTCCTTGTGTCGCGTTGCCCAGGCAAAGCTGGCGATTGGGATATCCAAACAAACCTCACCTTCTGGGACTTATGACAAAATCAAAGTATGATCTACAATTATTTTTGTCGCTGATATGGTATAACAAATAGAATTCTGAAAAAAAAAAAATTATGCAAAGGACATATACAGTTATCCACTGTACTTGTTCACTAGTTTTACTTAACTTAATCATTATACTTTCAAAAAAATTTTTTAACTGTAAATATATTTTTTATGTGAAAAGATTTATTCCATGAACAATTCATGACGGTGTCACGTTCAATAATCTGCAATACAGAAAAAGAACGGATTGCTACGTGCACGCATGACTTAGCGAAACTAAAACTCTAGAACACACTCCGATTCAAAGCGTATTGTAAGAGTGCCTTCATAGTAGTTTGATCTTGTCCTTTGTTATTGCTCATGAGACTGGCTAATTCTTGTGAACCAGGCCTTTCACCTTTTTGAAACCCTTTACCTTGTATATGTATATATACATACAAAATACATATATACAATACAAAATATTAATTATTTATTTATTAGTGATTAGCTATTTGCCCATTCAGTCTGAAAACTTAAATTAAATGGTCTAATTATGCAAATCCGAATTTTCTTCTCTCTAAAAAGTCAAAGCGATTGAAAAGATCGGAAAACGGCTTTAGGAAGTAGCATAAAAGCTCGAGATAAAATCCCTCAGCCTGCTTTGCTTTTATGTTTGAAGCGTATTTTTACTCGGGCGCTAATTTTAGAACCATCGGGGGTTCGGGAACGTCCGGTATATTTCGTATGAAGAGCAGCTCGCTTGCAGTCGCCACACATCACAACTCGGTACAGCCTACCTCTCAACGGTTATTCAAACGAAATTGTAGGCAACTTCTTTGACTTAATATCCTTACGATACAGCAAAGTTATCTAATAAGTGCTCCAAGAAATCGTGCAATTAATTTCGTGCAAAACTTGCATACTCATATACAGACTGTGCTGCAGCGGACTAGAAAACACTGCATTGTTCTGGTAAGGAAGATACTGATCTCAGTTTCACTTGATTGAAGCAGCAGATTGAACAGAAAATAACAGTCTTGTCATCTTCCAAGAATGACTTGGCACACCTGATTTAGTACCGGCTCCACGCTTAAGTTAACCTTGTTTTGCAACGTCAAGAGTAAACAACTAGCGTTGCAGTGGTCCCACCAAAATAGATTCCCTCTCTAACGGCCCACACGTTTGGCAGTTTATATAGTTACAAAAAAGTGTCTTTTATGTCACAGGTGCGGATTTCACTGTTTGTAAGCCAAAGCCTATTAACTATGCCTGAATTCGCCGGAAGCCGCCGAACGTCAACTGTTACCACACCCCCTACCACCCCGATGCATCCCCCATGGAGGCGATTATCGAGGCAGGATTCACGCAGAAATATGCCACTACCGCCTCCTTTCCCACCTGGAATCCCCTTACCGCCTCCGCCGCCGCCACCTCCCCCGTTTTTAGGTACAGTCCGTTAATAGACTAATTGAATAAAATAACCCTCTTTAGCTGAGAAAAAAACTGTCAAACCTGAGGTTGCTGCAAAGATCGATGCTCTTAAACGCACACCCAGGAAACGACCCGATTGGCACACAATGATGAAAGAAGTAGAATCAGGCGTGAAACTCAGAAAAACTCAAACCAATGACCGTAGCCGACCCATTTTACCTAAAGGGAAAGCAAGAGGAAAAGTAAGACTATGAACTCGATTGCTGAATACGGTATCGCACAATAACTCAAGGATGGTCCGGACTGCTGGCAGTTCGTGTACGACTCGGAGAGACCCAACCTGCATAATCAGTTACTCAACCAGATCCAAGGCGGTATCAAACTGAAAAGAGTACAATGTAACGACAGGTCGCGACCCAACATTCAAGGTAATCTTGTTCATGCATACGCTCTAGGTAAATGTCTAATTCGATCATTCGTGATTTGGCGGTACCTGTAGGTTTGCGAACGTTTCGAAGGCAATTGACGGTAGAAGAGACTCCAGTGGTACAAGACGGTGTCATGAGTCCCCTGGGTGAGGAATTGGACGAACTAGACGATGTGGATAAGTTACGTGATGATTTGCAGTCTACTAAACAGTTACTCGATATTGAACTTAAAGATAAGGCTAAACACCTCAAAGAAAATTCGGACCTACGATCCAAATTGAGGGACATGCAAAAGGAACTGGAGGAAGCTAAAAAGCAAGCCGAAGCAAACGCCCAAGCCCCGCCTCGTATAGTAGCCAAATCTTCTTCCTTTGCTAATTTGGGCTTGCTTCGCAGCCGGTCTGCAAAGAGCGTTAAAATTGCAGAGAATGCCATTAATGGTAAGAACGATAGCACCGGCGAAGTTTTGCGCAGTCACTCGAACAAAAGCGTCAAGATTGTTGAAAAAGTCGAGGAAAATAGCGACGAAGAAGAAGAGGAAATGGACGAAATGGACTTTGCTGACTTGGACGCTATAGAAGAAGAAATGAACACGCTACGTGGCCAAGCCGAATTGGCTCGCAAGTCTGCCGACGAGTGGCAGTCGCAATACCAGGATGCTAGTCAGAAGTTGATAACAGCTCAAGCTGAGCTGGAAGATGCGGAAATGAAGATTAATATGCTCGAACGTAAACTGCGCAAAGCTGGCTTAGAGCTGCCAGTTGAAGTCAATCATACTGAGGCACAAACTGATCCGTGGAATCCTCCAATGCCGGAATACCAAGACACCGAAGTCAAACGCAGTTATTCCAAAAAGGAAATGCGCAAACAAATGTCACGCCAAGACTCCCGGCGAAGCGAGGGTGGTACAACAGGCGAGGACGTTACGGACGATGAATGTGACTTTGAAGACGAAGAAGGCGACGGTTTGACACGTAAAGATCGCAGAGAATTGAGTATGCTAACATCAAAGCTCCGAGGTCACAAAGAACGCGAACGCGCTTGCCGTAATGAGCGTGCCTTCCTAAAGACACAATTGGCTAAACATCGAATGGATATTACGGAAGAACAGAAGCGCTACAAGAAATTGGAGAAAGAAGTCAGCAAGATGGCTAAACTCATGAACGAAGTTGAAGAAGATGAGGACGCCCATCTTGTGGTAGAAGAAGTCGAGGTTGAAGAAGGCGAAGAAAGCGATGAAGAAGAGGAGGAAGACGCGGATGAAAACGAAGAGACTGAAGAAGAGGAGTCTGCGGAAGAAGAAGTACCGGACATTGAAAGTGAAAAAGACGATTCTACGGACCTAATTGACATCCGAATTTCCAAATTGACAGAACGGGTCAATAATTACGAAAACAATATCACTACCTTGAAGAAAGGCAATTACTTACTGAAAACGACCGTGGATAAACTCCAAGAAGAACTACGAAACGTACGCGACAAATATTTAGCTTTGGAACTAGAACTGAATACCGTCTTAGCGGAATTGGGCTAATACTTGACATACAGAAAACGACATCTAGTGTTTATCTTGGCAATTAACATTCATTGTATTGGTTAAATTTGTAGGGGAGGGAAGGGTAAAACGATGAACATGATATGTGACGAGGCAATGAATCAACCATTCATAGAATTTAAACCCGATGACGAGGTTTGGGAAATCAAAGTCTTCTTACCTATACACAACGCGAGGAGAAAGAAAGAACAGAAATCAAAAAGGAAGAGGAAGCATTCAGGCACCGTACAGCACAAATTTTGACCAACAGAATTGAACTGTGCAAGTGAAAAATTACATACTCCCTCCCTTGCATGTCAACTGACGCAAATACAGTTTCTTATATACAAAAAGAAAAAAACATGAAGAGAATCGGCTGCAACCAGCGGTATTTCCCGGCAGACAGAGCCTCTGCTTCACCTTTACTCGCATTTTAGGTTGTGAAAAGGCTAAAACTGGTCATTGCGACATAAAAGTGGAATTTAAAAGATCAACAAAAGGGCTACGCCCCATTAACAGCTTTTATCCCCACAATAAGACATTTTCTTTTTAAAATTGTTAGCACTTTTTTGTCTTCCCTAGGAAAACTCCTGACAAACTTGGCATGGCAACCGCAAGTTACTCCCGTCACGACTTTTAAGAAACAAACATTGCAAATAGTTTCGTTGGCTATTAACTAACTTTTTCAGCTAGCTTGCTCCCATTGAATGGATAGAGAAGAGTGAGGAAGGAAAAAAGCGTCTCTAATGCCAAGTGAAACTTTGGAACGGGTTTTTGGGAAAAGTTTAAAAAGACAGGAAATTATCTGTTGCCACAGACTGCAAAAATCTAACAATATTTTTTTTAGCCAACGACACCTAAAGAGATGCCATTACGGGTTTCGAAAAGTGTTAAACAAAACGGTAGAAAAGTAGAAGAAGCTAACGTTGGAAGAAGAAAAGTCTTTGGTATATCTCTTGGAAGGCTTGGGTATCCCTTGGCTTCGGAGGAAACAAGAGAGACCTAAGACAACGAGATACCCTTAGCCTAATAAAAAGAAGCATGTGCGTTTGATTTTATTCAATGATGGAACTGGTTATAAAACGTCACAGCTAGCTTCATTCGCCCAAACCAAATTTCTTGAATATTAAATCCTTCCCTTTGGAAAGTAGTCCTTCAACAGGGTTCGTAATTGCGGCACTCGCACTAGCCATCGTGTTATTTTGGATTGGAGGTCCAGGTTTGGCATTGACAACACTTTGCATGTTCGGTCCAGTACCACTCACGTTATTTTGGCCAATGAGTGACAAGTCTGGGAACACAGAAGGTAAACCCTTCACGGGACCTCGCTTCAACGTACTTTGACCAGGATGGCCGTTATTGTTGGATACAGGAATGGGTCCGTTCGCAGATAGCGCCACGTTGGGATTATGGTTGGCCCTGCTTCGATCTTCCATATCTGAAAAGGACTCTTCAGCGTGCAACCTAGGTCGACTACCATCTCTCCGTGTGGGAGCTACCGGGTCCTCTTCTCTCGGTCCCAGTCTCTGCGTGAAGTCAACAAAGAAAAAGGCATGAGGAAGAACCGTACGCATTGAGGCACATTTGGATCAAATGCTCGGAACACAAACATGGAAGCTTTCATACTCGAGACACAGGCATGCTCACGGTATTCTTTAACATTGAGGGGGTTTTGAACGGCACGTTTTGGTTATGATGTGCAAGTTGAAGTGATGAAGCACCGCATCCTCACGATCATGCAAATTTGTGAGCAACCCCTAACCTAAATGGTCAAGCTAATCCAACTTCGCAAGCAAGGCCCAAGAAAAAGTTGCAAGTGTAGAAGAGAGCGCTTTTAGAACCAAAGGTCTAGTGTTAGAACCTTACCTCATGGTCATATGGCAGCCTACGTTCAACAGGAGAACTGCGGGTGTCTGTTTTAGGAGAAAGTGAAAGAAACAAGGAAAAGATACAGAGAAAGACACAAACAGCGACCATAGACTGATGCTAGAGCCATTAAATGGGGAGAAGTTAAGGGCTTGAGGAGAGCTGAAATCATTCCTCGTTATCCGCGTATGACAAAGGGTTAAGTTAAAAGAACACCAAGTACTTAAATAACAAATTGTTAGTTGACGGAAACATCCATATGAGGGGGGGGTAAAAGTTTGGTTTCCAACAAAATAACACTCAAAAGGTTAAAAAAAGTCCCAAATAACAATAAAATGGTAAATATTCGTTTTTTGGTAATCTTTCTTCTTAATCGATATCCGTGCAATGCAACCGATTACACACCCTCACATATGACAGCGTGAAAGGGTGCAGCCTCCATGCCTTGGAAACGGCCAGAATGTCAAACTCTTTATTAAATACTCATTAAAAGTGATTTAAGAAAACAAACGTGTGTTTTTAGTAGACACTTGGAATACATTTCCTTCAACAGAACTTGATCCAAAATGAAAATCAAACGTCACTTACCCTTCCGTCGTTCCATGCGTAAATTACCCCTTGGTGGTGGAGGAGGTCCGTCAGCTCCTGACAAACGTTCTCTGTCTCTTTCTCTCTCCCGCCCCATCGATCGATCGCGGTCATCGAGTCCCCGATTCCTGCGGGAGCCGTCGCTGTCTGGAGGAGCCTCCGTGAGAAAGTTGGATGGAACTAAGCCACGCACACCGCGGAGTTCTCCCATATAAAACCCATCATCGTCCATGTCTCCGTAGACATAGATAACGTCGCCCGTTTGGAAGGACAGCTCCACCTTTCACGCCAAACAAAACTGTTTACAACAGAATACTTGCAGGAAATGAGGGCAAAAACGTACTTCAGAATCCACGTTTGGTGAAAGCTCCTGCGGATCATAGTCGTACAATGCAAGCATCTTCTTAACGGGCATGTTGGCGTAAATGTCGCCCCAGCGATCACGCGAGTGGGCGCCTCGTGGAGGTAATCCACGCCGACCACCTTTTCCCCGCGAATGCTGGTGACCATGGTGGGGTGGTGGACCATTTTCTCCACTTTCCTGAACAATCCCCAAGTTCCTTTTTAGATGAAAAAAAAAATCTAGTTGTCTAGCAAATTTACTTTAAGAAGCTCTTCAGCGACTCTTTCATCGTCCACTTGGACTTCTGAAACCATATTGCAGGGTACGTAACCGCATCTGCCCCCGGCTTCACCCCAGTAAAAGCCATCAGCATCTTTATCACCACGGATCTAATTATCCATCAAAAAAGGTTGTTAGAAGCCAAGAAACGACGTAAAAGTACAAGAGAAGAAGCTTACTTTAATCAGCTGTCCTTCCCTAAAAGGCAACTCTTCCTCGCAAGCGTCTGGGTTGGGTGACATGGTGGGCGGGTCATAGTCAAATAAGGCCACGAATATACGAGTGTCTGATCGACTTGGCGGGGGACGACGAGGGGGACCCTGTGTTGGACCGGGACCAACTCGGCTTTTAGGTTCCCGATCATAATACGAATCATTCCCATACCGTTGACGGTCACCCCTAAAGAGCATGTATAGTGCTCAGCATCTTAAAACTGGGAACCCCTCTAACACATTTCCCTTGCGCGCATACTAAACGATCTCTTGTTACCTATGACTAGGAGGCAATTGCCTGTCTCGCACAGGTGGAGGTTCTCGCATTCTCCCACGCGGTGCTCCCCGCCTCTCATAATCCATGGGTGGGTATCTTTCAATGGACCGCTCACTAGCCGAGTCTTTGGTAATTTCTGTGCAAAAACAACCTCTTACACAAGGTTCAGAGAAGCTAAGCTCATACCTATGGAAGGAATGACCGGAACTGGAGGAGGATAATCACGATAGTTACCGCGATAGTCATCCTCATTGTCGTAGTCCCGAAACCCGTGGTCAGGTGGCGGTCGTCGTCGTTCACGATCGTTAACCATGTCCATGACCTCCTATTGACAAATAATACTTAAGCCTAATTTGATAGGACTCCTTTAGGGTGGGAAGATCCGGAAGTGAAACGTAAACAATTAACAATGAGTGAATGTTTTAAAATGGAAAGATTGGAGGGCCAAACCTGAAAGGATGGCTTACCTGATCAGAAAGTGAGGCATCTTCGGGTTCCTCGGCAATGTCTGACAATTCCGAAGGTCTCTCATCGGAATCAATTGGCTCCTACATAAGCAAACAAGCAAACACGCACACCAAACATGAAATAATAAAAAAATGCATGCCGTTTTAGCCAAACCAAAAAGACACACACTCTAATTTTACCTTTAATAGCGGGTAGGTGTAAGCCCACAGGGTATCGCGACTAAGGTTTTCCTGAATCTGCTTCATGAGATCTAGCGCAACCGATTCTGACTCAGACTCGCAAACTAAGGTCTACGCCATGCAAACCAAATCAAAAAACCAAACAAAAGTATCACCAAACGTACAAAACATGCAAAGAGAAATTCCATTTTACCTTGTTCGGCGGTCCTCGCTTCGTACTTCGCATTACATTGCTGGGAATGGGTGCTGGGATACTGTCTGCTGATTGCGTATCCCGAGCTTTGGTCCGGACGGTTAAGGCTTTAGCTTGAAGCCCTAACAAACTGCCAATGTCCAACAGGGCATGATCACCTTGATGCCAATATTAAAGTTTTATTAAACCAACCTTAACTAACGTTCTTAAATTTGAAAAATCTGATGGACAACGTTCTAGTATTATTTACCTGTAGGTGTATCTACATCTGTGACTTTTTTCCCATCAGCATACACTGCATAGCCGGTTACCGGCACTCCATTCGATGTACCAGCTGTGCTGCTTATGGTTACAGGTAACCATGTGACTAGCAGAGTTCCATCTTGGGGTCCAGCTTCTACTTGTACGTCTACAGGTGGATCCGGCACGCCTATGTACAATGGTTTAGGAACATTAGTACGTAAATAAAAGCGAGAAAGTGTACACTCATGCGGGGTACATGCTAGGACTCTACAAAAACATCAAACTTGCTCCATGCAATTTAGCTGTTTACCTCGCCATCCTATGAAAGGGTGCACGCGTAGGTATCGGAAGAAGTTAATATGATTGAAAGACATGATTAACAATGATTCATGTGGTTGGAAACTAAAGCGACTCGTTACCTTTGGGCAGTGTCCGGAATTCCACGTGAGTGGCATACTTTTCTTGGTCGTTTAGCAATTGGGTGGCAGCAGCCGCGTCGTAATGAGGGGAACGAATGCTTTTGGCACGTACGCTTACTCGGTACACCGTATTAGGCGACAAGCCTAGTGAGAATGCAACCGGTAGAAAAAAAAACGATAAAAAGTGTAAGTTTCCTGTCATTTCAGATTATGGTATTCTCCCTATATCCCCCAAAATTTCTCTCTTTTTTATTTTTCCGGTGTAAAAAAATAAAAAATTAAATAAAACCCTACCGGATATGGTATGGCGAAAGACTCCGGGTTTCAAGGTCCGCACTTCAACGCTATTCACGCAGACGGTGTGCTGGAAATTGCTGTTACTTGGTAACCAGGAGATTATGGCTGACGAGGCCGTAATATGCGAAGCTTTAACGCAGGTAGGTGCTAAAGGAGCGTCTTTGCCTATCACCATCGTGCAAGCTGCGTCTAACGAGGCACGTCTCCGTGGAGTCACCGATCTCACGCTAATACGATGAACCTGTGAGCAGAAAAACAAACCAACGCAAAGTTCCATAAAACGTTTTTTTTGCACCGGCGCGCAAAGCTAAAGCGAGTTAATAGTTTTACCTTGCCCGAATCGACTCCTTCGATTAGAGCCCGCGTACGTTCCGAAGCGCGGACGGTGGTCTTAAGTACTCCATCAACGTAAACGTGGTAGCAGTCTATCGTGCCCTGGGGCGCGTCCGGAGAATTCCACCCGATTACAATGGACTTGTTGAGCTGTCGTTCCAAAGTCAGTTGCTTGGGGGGCGGGACTAGCAGCGAAAGGAAGAGGGCGTCTGCAATCAAATTTGTTCCACGAAGCCAAAGGAAGAGAAGGCGAAAACAGGGGTGGGAGGATAGGCATGGACGGGAAAAACGGGCAACGAAGGCGGCGGATTGGGTTACCAAAGCAAATGCGAGTTAAGACATTCGCATAGCGTCAATTGGTTTTGTAATTTCCAGGGCGAGAGGAACGTATGGATAAGACGTGGGTCAATGGGTTCGAGGGAGAAAGGATAACTAAGCATTACTACGCTAGCCAAGTAAACTACATTCAAGTGTGTGTGTGTGTGTTGATCAACGTTAAAAGTTAGGCTTATACAAGGAGAAACATAACAAACACAATGTAAACCTAGAGTAGCTAGCAGGGTTGAAAAGCCGTTTCGGTAACGACAAAATGAAAACGACTACAGAAAAGCGGTTAGAAAGACCCAAACTGACAATTACCTGGACCTTCTCCACGTGCTCCCAGTGCAATTTCTTCGTCTTCGAGGAAATCTTGCAGATCCATGAGGCCGATGTCCACTGCCCTTCGCGCTGCGTCATCTAGGGAGAGCAAAGCCACTGTTATACTTTCAACTGAAGAATGGGATTAATGGAAACTTTTATCATTAGGGGAAAAATACAGAGAAACATTCGGGTAGAAACGCAAAAGTTCAACCTAAAGTTAAATGCTACATCTAACAGAGCTAACAACTTCCAACGAGCTAGTTTACTAGTCTAAGGAGTCTACAGATACGCGTTAAACAGTATAGGGACACCTAAATAGACGTACAATCCCAGGTTCGACCTTGCTGCAATTGCTTTCTGCCCGCATGAAAAGCCACCTGACTGAAACCTGCATCCAAGTGCGCTGGAACGGAAGGAAGAAGGTTAAAAATAGTAATGAGCCCGACATTGACAGAATTAGTCTTTCGAAAGCCCCTATATACCTCAGTCCATTTCGTCCAACTGTGAAAGATGGCTCAACTAAGACTTACCATGGCTGTTGTTCTCATCAGGGTTCACAATATGTTGCCCTTGAGTGACAACTTCTCGCGGTAAAGCCGTTGACAGGCTGTCGTCAGCTAACTGAAGCCCCAAAACTGCAGCGCGGTGGAATTCCAGCAAGTCTTCGCCAACTAATCGCTGAACCAAATTCGAAGGGATCAGACCTCGGCGTCCATCGAGCAATTCTCCATCGTAGAACCCATCCTTTGCAAGAAAATCATTCAGTTTTGTAAGTCAGTATTTTAGTAAAATTGCCAGGAAGATCAGGAAGCAAAGACCTTCCATTATTAACACTAACCTCGTCCATGGTGCCCCAAATAAGAACGTAATCACCCGCATGTAGTGGCAGTTCTGCTTCAGGGTTCTCGTTAGGTGATTGGGTAAAAGGGTCATACGAATATCGGGCTATGTACACGTAGCATCTGCCTTTACCGGGAATATCTAACATGTCAGCTTTGCTCTCTGTTTCCGTACTATGGTACAAACTAGGGCCTGGGGGAAAAAATAAGCAAAAAATAAATAGAGTGAGAGCGGAACCTTTGCTGATATCGCCAATCTTACCGTTCATTTCCGTGGGAATATTAGGCAAAGTTAACGGTGGATTCGTCATAGTAGGGCCCACCATAGTGAAGGTAGTATGAGCCAAGGAATTGGGATGCATTACAAGGGAATTGACCGAACTGAAATTGGGCATCTGCTGATTCAGCTGTGGTAGATTAGGGTTGACTGGATTGACGAGGTTCAGGTTCAGTGGGTTAAAAGTGGCCGACCCAATGTGCGAATTGGGGTGTTGTTGAAGAGCATGGGTTAAACTAACTTGAGGTAATGGGTGTGTCACCATGACGGCACCTGTGGAAGTGAGGATGGGACTCAGACTTTGAGACGCGCTACTGTGGCTCAAATAACCCGAATCAACTCCTAAGGCCGTCGAGGTCGTCGTATTTCCTGAATATGACACAAAAAAAACTTAAACAACCCAAACTTTTAGAAAGTATCACTCATTCAGGAGTGTTAAAGTTCCATCAACTCCTATCTTCCTACGCAAGGAAAGATTTACGCTATTTCTAAAATGACTAAGTTCTTGTGTACATGCGACGCATCTATTTTGGGCGTCTATTACTTGAAGCCATTCGATTTTCTAGAGAAAACATGTTTTGAAGGGGTTCGGGTGAATTCTCCTATGTCGCTATGACTTCGGCTGGCTTGGGAGCAAAAGGATGCTATGTAGCAAAACAGAAACAGGCCACAAAAATACAAATACCAACGCGAAAGGCTGAGGAAAAACGCCCCTTACGAGTTCTTGCCAAGTCCGTGCCACGTCCGTACATCATGGGAGGCACGGAAAGGTATTCAGCTGGCGGAGGAGGAGGCGAGGGGGCGGAGCTTCTGAGATATCTGCCCCCTGAAGTAATACGGCCCACATCCGACAAACGCGTCCTACTCCCTCGCCTCAAACGATTCCCGTACACCAGCACGGAATCGTCGTCCGCGAAAGTAACGGATTTGCCCGATCCGCCTGTTTCAGACCAACTTATCTTTTGTAAATTTTTCCCTTCCCACGTCATATTACAGAAAAATTGTTTTCACAGTCTTCTCTTTAAATGTACATGAATAAACCAGTACAGTGAATAAAAACACTAAACCAGAATCGTTCAACAGTTTAATTATCAAATATACGGCAAGACGTAAATGATGAAATTCATGTTCTTTGGATCCTTTTATAAAAGAAAAATTATAAAAAAGTAATAAGCTTACCTATGGTAGCACGAGATTTGTCCAACTCGGCCAGAACTCGGTTGTCTTGCTCAATCTTGGCCATAATCCGGTCGATCTCTCCGGTGGAACGGGATTCTCCTTTATGAGCTAACAAAGAAGGGTTGTAGCTGGATTCATGAGCAACTGAATTATGGTTAGCTAGGCCAACACCGACACTGACACCATGAGCTGAGCCCAATGCAGAAGTGGAAGCAGCTAGACCACGGCGAG
The DNA here is from genome assembly GCA_023053545.1 of Lepidurus packardi. NCBI lineage: Eukaryota > Metazoa > Arthropoda > Branchiopoda > Notostraca > Triopsidae > Lepidurus > Lepidurus packardi. Next base: position 7,005,516 of record JAKZAN010000006.1, on the reverse strand, counting down.
ACAACGCACCAGAAAGGAACGTAGAAACAGAAGGAGTTGCGGAAACAGCAGCAGTAACAGAAGAAGTAGTGGAAGAGGTGGCATAAGATTTAACATGTGGTGGCAATTGGGAAAACCGAGTTTCACCTTCTGGATTGGTAATAGCCAAATGAGGTACTAGAGGATCGGTATGAACGGGGGATAAGGAGGGTAACGAAGGTGAAGTGCGTAACCTAAACGTGGGCTCGTAACGCGCCGAGTGATCCAGTTTGGAATCCAGGATGAGATTGAGAAGCTCCGAGTCAATTAACAAACCATCGAGATAGTGAGCAGTGGAAGAGTCCACTTTAGTTGAGGAAAGGCGATAGGAAGAAGAGAAGCTTCCTGCCGAAGAACGAACAAGTATGTATACTGTCACCAATTAAGCAGGACCAGTACAAAAGAAACGTTGCTCACGCTGCACACAAAACGCGTTGCACACATGACAAGCACGCCACATTTCCCAGCCATGTATACAAACTTACCCGTACGCATATCATCAAGTAAGGAATCCGAAGGTGTTGGCATGGGAAGAGGCGTTGCTCGAGATACGTTTCCATTTGTCATAAAACGTAAAGAGTCTGGTACGAAATAAAAGGAAATTACATACTTATACAAGCCAGAGTCTATTTTCTTCTGTTCACATTAGAATATGGCTTTTGTTAACATGTCAAGTGTAACAAATATCATACAAAACAATGCTTTAAGTTACCTGGCGAAGAAGTACGTGAATCCATGTCTATACCAGCATATCGAGATTTGTTAAGGGCAGAGCCAGGAACATAACCGTTATCCAAGGACGAAGGACCACTATAATTTAAAGATGACTGCGATAAGGATTGTGACTGTGATTTCTTCAAGGTTGCCATTTCTAGCATGAGCTCATCGTGCCGAACATTTTGCAACTCAGTTTTACGGTCAAATTCGCGGACTTTGGACTAAAAACGAAATAAAAACAGCAACAAAGAATTCGTCACATGCCTGTTTATACCCTGAAATAGGAAATGAAAACTGTCGAAGCTGTAGAATATCTTTACTTGGAGGTTTTCGATAAGTACCGCAGCTTGGGCTTTCTCACTTTCGGAAGCTTTTGAAAGTAAAGCGAGTTGTGCTTGCTGATCACGTAACTGAGCCAAGGCTTCTGAATGGTGACGCTCCAATTCGCGTTTTTTGTCAGCAGCTTCGCGCATTTGACGCAGAACGTTTTCCAGCCCAGCCATTTTTTCGCGAAGGACACTGACTTCGGCCTGCGCAGCAGTACATTCGGATTGTGCGGCACTGAGGGAGGCACGCAGCGTAGCACATTCGCTTTCCGCCTGACAAAAACACAGCGTTCATTAGCAAACTTCTATGTTGTGCTGCAATCAGTGACAAAACAAGGATATAAAGTCAATACGCACTTACTAAAATCCCCAAGTCTGCTTGTTAAAGAGACATTCAAATACAAATAACTTGTTATAATCTTCCTCAGAAAGGTTAAAGACATTCAAACTTTACCTGTTTCAGCTCCAGGATTTGTTCCTTCAAGTCACTGTTTTCTATAGTGACTTCTGCATTCTTGTCTATAACACGCGATAATTGACTCTCCTGTAAGGCAATGAAAAGTTTTAGAAATTAGTATGGGCAGCTCAGAATATTTCTAAGGAAATCACCAGGTCGTTGCACAACTGTTGTTGCTGATGTAACCTGTCCGCTAACTGCTGTTCTCGGTCAGCTTGTCTCTTCGACAATTGAGAAGCAGCTTCAGCTTGTTCGCGACATAAACATTCCAGTTGCTCTAATTGCTGCCTCAACTGCTGGTTAGTTGTCTCCAATTCTGCGTAACGGCCGGCATCTATTTCCGCATGGCGCTGGAGACCCTGCCACGTGCACACAAAAGACATCAAATTATTAGTTTCCATTTCCATTTTCCATCAAGCAAACCCGCAAAAATATTTATATTACTTATCCCCACTCCCGTTTCGATACATTGGTCATTTTGAGAATTTAATTCCTGTCTGTAACTGCAACGGCACTGTAGTAATATAAAAAAAACATCGGCTAAATGCTACAGTCCAAACGCTACAGTTTCTTAGGAACTGTACTACTAGAATCTTAAGAGTTGTAAGCTATGAAGGGAAACGTCGATTAAATGTCAGTCATCGTGTCTTCGCCGATGAGTTGCCAAATAAGTTTTGCTATTGCACGCAACGTAGCGTGAAAGAACGATCTAAAGGAACAGGAAGGAAGATTCTGCAGCGCAGGAAGAAATAACTTGTCCTGACTCTTGATTTCCTAGATTTTACATTCTAGCAACGATTCAGCGAGCAAATAAGACGAAAAAGAAGGAAACGGGGACAAACCCCATTGCAGACTCTCGGATGTAGACTTACCGAGAGCGGGAGTAGCGTGTAAAAGGAAATCAAAATTTGTTCACTGTCCCGTACCTTCCGCAGACATCACGAATAAATAGCAAGCAAACCTTTTCACTGAACAAGAGCAGAAAATCATGACGAAAATACCCCCTTTCTTAAAAGACTGCTTCAATAAATGTTGACTGCCTGAGCCACTAAATATGCGTACATTGTTTTCGACACTCACGTGCAAAACTCTTGAAATGCGAATCTAGAAATCCCCAAATGCAACGTGATGAGCTTAAAAAGGGGCATCTGGAGTGGAATCCATGTTTCGGGGAAAAAAGCAAGTCAAGATGTACACTAAAATATCACAGGCTCCAAACTGATATGCTTTTTCCCCCACAGAAATGTGCTCGACACTTTACTATAACTCGATCAACTTTTACCACGTTAAGCAAGCATTTAAGCTTAAGTTCATGTAAAATTCAGTGATGTAAATGCTTAACAAGCAAAGCGTCCCGACAATAATGTCACGTTTCCTCGGAATTGCCTACCCTGACTAAAAAGCGAACTTGCCAGCGATGACTCTGTAGCTATCTGCGGCAGTTATTCCTGCAGAAGATAAAGTCATCGCGCATGTAAGCTTTTCAACCATTGGACCAACAACTTGGCCTCTTCTAGAACACGCTACGTCATTGGACTTGGTTCCCCATATCGATTGAACTCTGCCAAGACTTAGGCGTACACACATTCGCTCAAGAACTCCAAATCGCCTCAGTAATACCAAGGAGGTTTTTTTGCAATAATACATGAGTAACTTACCGAAAACGGCTTTAAACTAAGCTTTGGAACTCCCGTTTCTAACTCGTTGAAAAGAATTATACTGATCAATCCGGCTCTGTTTTTAGGTCCTAGGTAGAGAATGTGGGTTGCACAGCTCCAAAACTCGGCGGAAGACGGACTGTCGGTGACGTAGTCCACGGCAGCCGGCAATCGATATATCGACCTGCAAGCGGTTCCTAGCTTTTCTCTTAACCTATGTTCTGTTTAATAGTGTTTATTCATTTTCCCCTTGCATCCTTCGATACGGCACACGAAAACTTTTTCCCACACCAACGCCTTTCCCTAACCGGCATGCGCCAAATTTGTCCTTTTTTGCTCTGTACATTTGACGTTTTCATGGCCCGCTGATCGGGACGAAACCATGAACTTGCGTGACTTCCCTTTTTTCGTAGAGGCAGAAATAGAGCGCAAGACTGGCGACGAACTCCTAGATAAGGAACGAACGAACAACACGAGAATTCGTTGACTTTGCTCAACCAGGACCGGAGTTTTCCGACAGTTTAAAAGCCTGTAACGGGACTTTTGTAACGATTTCAAGCCGATGCCCAGTGTAAGTTATTAGGCACCGGTTCCCTCACATGGGCAAAGCTATCAAGTCCTGTTACATGTATAAAAATCGGATAAAAATTGTAATAGTTTACACGAATGACCACCCGGTTCGCCAGTCGCCGTAAGGCAGAACAAAATAGCCTTGCGTTGGGATTAATTTCGGACATGCAGTGCCGAGATCAGGCTTTGAAGTCTTTCGTAATGATACGAACTCTCAGTTACGCATTTAATCCTCTTTCACTGGAATTACTTGACACCGGAGCATGGGAAAAGCCTCTTTGTCTCAGACTTACACGAAATATATTGATGCTTACCTGAGACGCTAGCATAAGATGTCTTTCAAGTTGAAGTTTCTCCTTCGACACGAGTTTGAGGACACTTTCCACTTCGAGGGTGGCCACTTCATTGCCGAATTTCGTGGACGACCCAGGTTGTTTGAGCGATTTGGTCAACTCGCGTAGCTTTTCCTTCAGGCGTCCGATTTCCCGGTCTCTTTCCGTTAACTGCTTCTGTAACTGCTGTAGTTCAGCTTCCTTTTCTCGCCATTTGAAATTCGGAGCAGCGGTTTGGACCACGCGACGTTGTTGTTGAGGCTGCTCGATGGGTTTCAAGGGAGTCAGAACAGGAGCCTCCTTTGATTTCTGTCAATGCCAATGAAGCAAAAAGCATATGATTAGATTTTCTCGTTTGACGAGAAATCCCTCCGACCAGTGCCTACAAAACATGCCTTTTCCAAACTCTTCATTTTTTCTTCCAACTTCTTCGTTTGCAGGGCCAATTCTTGGTTTTTCTTCTTTAACGTGCCGAGTTCGCGTTGGCGTTCACGGTCCCGCTCACGATCCTTATCCTTCTCACGCTCCCGTAACGGTCTCTCCTTCTCTTGCTCGAGCTCCATTTTTCTTTTCTAAACAAGATAACCAAAAAAAAAAAACGCAAAGGAAATAAAATGAAAAAAGAATTAGATGAATAATTCAAACTTTCAGCAAACCAACTTCATTCGAGACAAACTCAAATAGGCAAAAAGTACACCACGAGCGATATTATAATTCCCTTTAACCCAGAACACACAAGTGTTGTCCCTCGCTCTCAGCCTCTTCCGCTTTTCATCCTAATTTATTTGCCGTAAAAACAAATAATAAAAATGCGAAAAAAGGACTCTCAAAGGAGACATCTTCCGTAAGGGGTCTTCACCCTTTTTGTAGCTCATTTTGATTGAGGGGGAGTTGAGTTCAAACAACAACTTCCCCAACTGCTTCTTCGTTTTGGATCCGGTGAAGCGAAAAGACACCAGAATTCATGTTAGGTCAAAGCCCCCTTACCAATATTTCATTTTCTCCAGATAAAATAACACACTTCTTCTCCAACTTGGTGGCATGTAAACTCAACTCGCTGGCACGTCTCAACAATCCTCGTTCTCTGGCTGACACCGTGGGCGTGGGCTGGACAGTCGAACCATAGACAAAATGATAAAAACACTGATTAGCACCACAGAAATCACACTACGCAAACGGAATCCAAAGAATTTTTTCTTAACAGCATCGAAAGTTTTTTTCCGAATAAACTACTAATGCGTCTGATTTCTTTCAAAATGAAACACAAAAGACGTCCTCGAATATTTACATAGAACACCTGTCTAGAAGACTGAACTACCACGCTAGCTGGTTGGTATGCCTCCCACCTTGACACTGTACTCTGGGGTTTCTCTACTGTTCCAAGCCGAGTACAGTGCACCGTGCGCGGTAAGTTACCTCGCGGGCTTTGCCGGAAGCATTTCCGGCTACGCTTAATTACAGGTAACTTAAAAGGGAAGGACATGACAATATATTAGCCATCCTGGGACTCTTATAAAGGGTTGTCTTCCTTTACGCTTCGGATTCTCTCACTCTCCTTGAAAATTATATATAAAAATAAAAATAAAAAATATTGCGTTCCTCCCGTTCCTTACGTATGGGAAACTTGCAATTCGACTTGCATGTCGTGCTGAATAAGACATTCTTACCATTCAAGCTTTCTGCGATTTACAAGTCGGCCTTCACAAGTGCACTTAAAAAAATGAAAAAAAGACTAGAGAATAAAAAATTATGGAATCCTAGCGGCTACATAAACGGTACCATGGCCTGTAAACCACGCCCATTTCCGTAACGAGTGTCCGATTCTATGACCAAGTGTTGGCGTGGATAGTGATTAATGAAGCTCTAAACTCTCACTCCGGTTGGTGGGACCCAAAACAAACAAAGGCATTTGAAGTACCCAGAGAAACAACAATTGAAAGAAAACTTTGAATTCTTGGATTTTTGTTTAGCTATTGGATTCCGAGCCAGCAAAAACTGGGCAAAAAGAATTTAAAAAAAAAATAAAGGACTTTGACATAAAACTTTTAGAAAGTTTTTCTCATACATTATAGCTCAAGTTCTGTTGTGTAACGGAAGAAGAAAAGGGGCGGATTGGGAAGTTTCTAAATCATTATCACGGGTCGCAAGTGGGAAAAAAGTTCAGGACAGTTCGCCTGCCAGAGCCAGTTTGGCCCAATTACAACTATGCAGGATAACGGGCTCTAGTTGTACCTTTTTCTGGTCTCTCCACCAACTCTGCACTTGTGACAGCTGCCAATTACAGCCATAGAGGGCCCAAAACAAGGCGTTAAACGAATTTGGCGTGACTGAATCTTCATTAGGAAGATTCAGAGGATTTTTAGGAAGATTTGGAAAAACTGACGCGTATATAGGCGAAATACTGCGTTCTTTAACATCTTCAGTCCCAAATATGGCTGCCTCTTGATCCTCGAACGATTCAATGGATGAGGTTTTGGAAATGTGAGCTTCGAGCAACCGCTGGAAAAACAATTTCGCGGTGGGCGTGGTTTTACCAGCGAGGACTTTCAGCTGCCTGGGAAGCGGCGTAGGCGGCGGAGGAGGAAGAGGGCGTGCCCTGGGTGGTTTCGGTGGCGGCAGGACGATTAGTGCTTCGTCGTCAGCGCTTACCAGTTGGCTGAATACATGAGCGGGTAAACTAGTGGTCTTGGTTAGCGTGTTCATTGAAAGAGATCCCGGATATGATTGACACCGATGCATTGGATTGAAAAAAGGCGGCAATACCGCCAAATCCAGACTCGGTACTTGTGACCTGACTTCGCTGCCCCCGTATTCGATCGCTTCATAGTCGTGGAGGCTCACGCTGAGGGAGCGCTCCAAGCTTTCGCTTTTGTCTGTCTGGATTATATCTTCGCAGCGATAAGAGTTGGTAAAGTACGGCACGGGGGGTTTGTTGTTAGACTTGGTGGCTACTAACCAGCGCAGTTTGCGGAATCGACCCAACTTTCGTTTTGGCGAATCCTGGCGAGCCCCAGGCGACCAATCGCGTCGCGGGTCAAAAGAATCGCTGCTCAGTCCGGGCAACGCATGCAAAGTGTTGGGTAAGCTTTGTGGTCGAAGAGTTATGGCATGGGGCAGCGTCTCTGCCGTCAAAGACGCATCCAAACAACTTTGCGGTCGTCTAAGAACAACGACATCTTCATCTAAAGGGTTCGATTCAAAGTCGCAGCACGAATTCCGGCGTGGTGGGTTGCGATGTAGGTCATCATCGTTGAACACGGACAGGGAAGTCGCGGAATCCCAGAATCGACTGATCTTACGTGACAGTTTACTGTGAACTGAGCGGCCCGGCTGGGATTGCATAGTGTGGGGGTGCCCTTTACTGTGCTGAGGTGTCAGGAGCCGGTGGTCCGACCCCGCTTGAGGTGAACTACTCGACAAATCACCTACGGAGTAGGACGGAGCGATTTTCCGTTTATAGCGCTTCGTATTCAACGTACGCGAGTGCACTTCTTGCATCTCGCCATTGACTTGCAGAATGCCTAATGAAGGCGCAGGGGGGATATGAGGGCTCTTGTCGTGGCTCAGGAGTTTGCCAGGCAAAGTCAAGCGATTTTTGACGCTCTTCTTCCATTTTTTAAAATTGGGTGGCGAAATTCGAGCCTTCCAAGACGAGATCGATCCAATCGTGGAAGACGATGTGTTTGTCGACAATGGAAAACCCGTTGCCATTGCCAATAAACCTTTAGCCGCACAGCCCTCCGTATGAGCTATAACAGGCACGGGTGCTTTGGGGAATTATCCATATTTGGCAAAGCTATTTCTCAAATATTTTTTCCCGTTTCTCCCACTTCAAAGCTGATCCATAGTCACGCCAAAAAATGGAAATCTATTGGTTTTTGCTACACATTAGTTCCAAACACAGTTTGCAAGCGCTGCTGAGCCTATCTCCCACTGTACTGCATAACAGACGTTTACGTGCCACGTCTGGTCCGCAGTATGAGTAATCCAGGTGTTACAGGTGCAGTTTGGCCTCGTAAATAAATACAGTGACACACTGGAATGCAAAGGGAACTTCTCGGGCAATTAAGAAGCTACTATTACTGTACGGACAAATTTCAAATACTCAGCTCAGAGTTCAAAGGTGTTCACACCTCAACGTACTCGAGACTTCTAAGAAAAATTGAACGAATCCGAAAGCAAGAATGAATCTTGCTTCTTATAGCCTATCACTTATAAAAAAAGACGATACAGTCCTATTCATCCAGATCTCTTTATCGGCTGCCGAAAAATTCCAGCAGGTGTGCATAGCTATAGGCTTCGGGATCGGATGGGGGAGCATACTTCATTTCACGCGTTTAACTTAGGACACAAATGATCGTTTATGCTCGAAATTCTATACCTGAAATTCCGCAGCAATTCATTAACACAAAAGTATTGAGAATACAACGTGTTTTTCATTGGGGAAGATACAATAGTCGACGTATCAGTTGCCACTTACCAAGGTTTCGTCGCTCCAAAAGGCTTCTTCTACCCCAGTAAGCCGATAAATTTCTTCGCCCAAGTAGAGTTTTTCGGCCTCCAATTTGGAGATAATGCGCTCTTTCTCTTTAATTGTCTAAGAAAGCGGAAAGACAAAAAAAAACAGTTTTATGAAAAGAATTCTTGAATCTTGAAGGTGATTAGTTTCTTCACTATCATGTCGCCGATTTCGATGACACATTGTTATTTTTCATGTACAAATACTAAAAATATTTCCTACGTAACGAAATGGCTAAGACAGTGACAATTATAAAGATTTAAAGTTTTCTTTCTATTTTTTTAATGACAAAATAAGTTATAAGGTTTAAGGCTCCCGTATACCTTAGCTTATTGATGGGAAAGAGTCACAGATGGCACTGATGTTTGTTAGTGTGTTCTGAAAAGTAAGTGTTCTGAAAAGTACAATTTTGTCACCACAATTTGCTGTAGCAAGCACAATGTCCCAAATTAAGTCGTCAAACTTTCGGAACAAGATTTCTCGAAAACCGCTTGTTAGGTTTAAAAGCAAACTGAAACAAAAGTTTTCTTTATTAACAGCTATTAGTGCACAACCAAAGGATATATTTTTAAGTAACGTATTTCTCATAGTTGCAAACTTCATTTGCATATTGCTAATTTATTACTCACTAGAAAACAATTTACATTGGTTGTGCACTACCTGTTAGCAAGCTGAAGATTATTGTCAAAGAATGTTTTCATGAAATGTATTGGTTTTCTCAAAAAGTTGTTTCTCGAAATTCTCCGTGCTAATCGCCTATACCGAGCTAAGATATACGGGAGCATTAACTCTTTCGTGTTAAGAAGAATTTCTATAATAAGTACGACAACATTGACCGTGAAATTTTAGATTTTGATTGACACATCCAGGTCCCTTCAATAAAAAGACTAGCCAATTTGCAAACCGTGTAATATTCATGACAAGCGACTTCTCTATGCGCTAACACTCCCCTACGTGCTGCTACATTTTTAAATTAAGGATTTTTTAAAAGGGTTTTTTCGAAGTTTTTTATGTGAAAATAAACGTAAACATTATAAACAGACACACCAACAGCAACCATATAAAACATAATTTCTACGAGATGGACAGATCTGTAATAAAAAAGTGAGGGCTAATGATATTGGGAATCGTAGCAAGATTTGTCGACATTACGATGTAATCTAATACGTACTTCTTCTTTCGCTTGGAGTGACTCCTCGAGTTTCTGGATTTCATACTGCTCGCGGACTTCATGTCTGTGAGCGTTCTGAGCCAGTCGCTTGACGTAGCGTTCTGCCTCTTGTTTTATACGCTGCACGTCGCACTTCAAGTACTTCTCCTCCAAGTTTTTCTGCAATAGCGTTGATTCGAGTAGCGATTTCTCCTGACTCAATCGTCGAACACGGGCGTGGAGCCGCTCGCTTTCCAAGGACCTTTTCGTCAAGGAATTTTGCTTCAATTTCTGCCAATTTGTTTCCTGATTTTGCAAAGCACTGCGGACCGCCAGTTCTTTTTCAAACTGGAGCCATTCTTTAATCCTTTTCACTTCCCCTTCGGACTTATTATTTTGCACCACATCCCCCTCGCTCTTATTAATGCCCGACAACGATCTGGCATGATTCAACACTTTGCAAGACTGCGAATACGACCCTGAAAGGGTCAGTTTGGGTTGCTGGGCATGGGACACGCTCACACTCCTTTGTGCTTTCCTGTTTTCCCAAGTTTTTCGCAATTTCGTTTCTTTTTTTTCTATGACACTTACTTGACGTTTTTCTTTGGCATCGACTTGCTGGTTACCACCAGGTACGTCGTTATCTACATGGGTCACATCGAATGCGTTCACATGAACATCCAAGCTATCAAAGTTGCCATCAACATGTTCGCTCCATTCATCAATAAATCCGAAGGCTTCGTCGATCACACAATCTTCGGGTGCAAGACGGTCCTTTTCGCGTTCACAAGCTTCCGCCTCCATTTCCACTGCATGACGGACACAATTGCTTCACACAACAGCCTCCGCGGCTATTCCTATACTACAAGCTGGTCCAAACAAAAATGTCTCTCTATTACTCCACGTTTAAGCACAAACGGGCCCCAGGAGGCACTCATGAAGATGGTCAGCATCGTTAACACAGATAACAAAAGCTGCTTGGCTCTTGTCGGCCAGTTTCCCAGTTCCGCGTTTGAGGTATTGCGAGGCTAAAAGTGGGGTCCGCATTCCCATCTAGGGCGCAAGGTCTCTGGTAACATACAAACGTACGACCCTATAAAAAACTAAAGGCCGCACGAGGTTCAGCATAAGTAATGAGTGGCTGAAGAGTTTTAATTGCGTGCCAAACATGTTCTTTACACACATACATGTCCGTGCACACTCTCTCCACTATCTCTTTGCTCGAGACCAAAAGAAACACAACAAAAACACTCGAGATGATGAGTATTCAAATTCAAAAATTGAACGCTCCGGCGTTCAATCTAACACTCGCTGCACAACGATTTACAGCCAAGGAGCATAATGGGATTCCACTTTACCATACTAATATCGTACAGTTCAAAGTTTCCAATTTTTTTTTCTTTTAAGTGGCAATAAATGTGGATGTTGATGCCTGGTTCCTGATAAATCAGCTAACTTCTTGACACGGGAAACAGCTTCGCAAGGCTAAGGATGAGCTTTCCCTCTCTTCCTCCGCACTAATACAAACATGGAAGTAAATGAGCAATGCAAATACAATCATATGCAATGCTTTGGGTCTCGTGAAGGTAAACAAGAAAATGAATTATTAAAAAACAATATTTTAAAAATGAAATAATATGAGCTAAGGATTTTCAAAAGGTTCAGAATGTACCTCGCCTAACGTTTTTAGGCACGCTGGCTCTATTCCATGGGAAAGTTAATTTTATCTCACATATGACACGCTGGACACTAAGCTACTATACTAAACAGAGGCCAAAAACAAGGATTCGGACGAGGCCAGAAGATAGACAAACTGATGCCATGCAAGTCCATTAAGCCTGTTGAGAAACTGTCGGCCATGACGTCGTCATGCCTAAGGATGCAACACAACGACTGAATGGATTAAAAGTATTCAGGATTCTAACCCGAACTACAACTTATTTGTATGCAAGGCAGCTTGCCAGGTTTTTCCTTCTAAAAGAAAAAGCTTGATCTTTTGTGGGCTTATCTCAGTCCAAGTCCCATTTTCTCAATATGCGTACTGTCTACAGTTGCTATTAACTTGTCTTTTTTCATTATTCTCAGGGAACCCGAAGGACTTTCCCGTAGACCAACACACAACTAGAAACCTGGCACGCAATTTGTGACCTACAAAACCTAAGTGCTTTTATAAGTTACCATACATAAGAGACAACAACTGAGAAATGAAATAATAAACTTCAACAATTAAACTAACTCCTAAAGAGAGCCGCTGAAGTACGTAATACGTCACGATGTCTCGTGTGTCTTGTTTGGTCTACCCTCGTACGAATCCCATAAAGAAACCAGCAAAGTTCAGGTCGTGTCGACTAAGCTTTCCGGAACTACGTTGGCTCTTTCCATATACTTTACGAGGATAAATGACACGGTATTATAAAGTTTCTAAAGTATTTAGCAGATATATACTGTTCGGAAAGTAATAAAGTTATGGCAAACACCAACGGACCGGAAGTGAGACGGTTCTTTGAATCACGATACCCGCATTCTCGGATGGATTATGTCACAATAGCAACTAACAATGAACCAAACGAGCTGGGAGCTCGCAACTTTCCGGAAACGGCAAACGCAACAACTCCCTTGACATCTTCCACGTGACACTTAACTATTAAAACTCGGGAACAGGAAGGGGAGGACTTTTTAATTTAACGGTAATTAATAAGACTTTTCTTCCCCCTTCAAGAACAATTCCGACGCCTTTTAATACTTCGGTTAACAAGAGAAGTGATTTCTTTACCAAACCGAAACATTTTGTTACTGGAATGACCCCCCTATACACACTAAAACTAGGCCCCCGAAGGTAAAAGGTTTTCAGGTGTACAATGTGCCCCTTCGTGGCCAAGTAAAAGTTGATGCTAGGTGCCAAAAGAATGTCGACTTATGGCTCGAGGGTTCGAGAGTCATTTCTGTTCCCCTCGACAACCACATAGACAAATCACGGTTATTTGAAAACACTTCTGAACTAAAAAATCATGTCGACAAGGAAAACACAGATTAAACTGTCTGTCAATATTTTGGTAAAACTCGTAAATAATTAACGAACTCAACAGGTAGTGGATAAATTCCGCTATGTTTAGTAAAAGTGAATCCCAAACGTTGAAAGGTGAGTCAACTTACTTTGCACTTTTATCTGAAGACGGTGAAATACTCCTCCTTCGGAACGACAAACATCCGCGGAGATTGTTACCCACATGCACGTTGCACACACATACACACCGCGTCGAAGCTTATTATATTAGTACACGTGAGATGTAAGACGAGAGCGTGTAGGCAACGCGCGGGGCGTAGTAGAAAGTGGTTTTCTTTATCGTGCATAAAACAATCGAATCGACCTTCTCGAGCGATAGAAAACGCGAAATACCTAATTGCCGTGAACCTCGCCTTGGTACAGTCAAAAGGAAAGTGATATTGATGAAAAGCATTCTTAACTTCATTTGAAAACCATATTTCGTCTGTAATATTCTACTGTGATTTAATTTGCATTGATAAATTGTACACCCTACTACGTGCGTCAAGGACAACACTTTCAGGTCAGAAAGAACAACGGGGGATTCGAGGAAAAAATAAATTATCACCCGTAAACCTCACAATACTCTAAGCAGCATACTCTTTCAATACATTCCCTGCAATAACCAATCTCTGGATTTCGGAAGTTCCTTCGTAGATTTCCGTAATACGGGCATCTCGATAATGTCGCTCTGCTGGCATATCACTCACGTATCCCATTCCACCCAGGATTTGAATGCTCTGATGCGAAGCAAATGTTGCCGTTTCTGAAGCCGCTAACTTGGCCATGGCTGCTTCCTAATCTTGGTTTTTTAGCTGCTTGTTTTTCATAAAGTAAGAGGAAATGGCGCCAAAAGCGATCACTTACTTTCGTATATGGTTTTCCGGCATCTTTCAAGGCAGCTGCGCGCCAAGTAAGCAAGCGTGCGGACTCCACACGAAGAGCCATGTCAGCAATTTTAATCTAAATTACATTTATTTAGAGAAAAACACAAGGACGATGAAAGCTGTAATTTTACCTGAATTGACTGAAGTTTGGCAATAGGCGACCCAAACGCATTACGTTTACTGGCGTAATCTACGGCACAATCAAGCGCAGCTTGGGCAATACCTAAAGCTTGCGCAGCAATACCAATTCTCCCAGCATCTATAATAAAACCAAGTTTAGATCGCTAAGGCAGTGCTAAGGCAATGTTTTCATGCAATGTGCAATGCAAAGCAATGCAATGTTGTTGATGCAATTTTTGCGTACCTAAAGTAGCCATGGCAATTTTGAAACCCTGGCCAGAACTACCCAATAAATTGCCTTCGGGAATATCACAATCTTCCATGATGAGGTTGCATGTCGACGATCCGCGGATTCCAAGTTTGTCTTCTTTTTTGCCCAGCGACAGACCTGCGATTGACCAAATGGTATTGTTCAGCTTGTTCGGGAAACTTGGATTGGACGTCCACATACCTGCTGTAGGTTTCGGTACCAAGAATGCGGAGATTCCTTTATGTTTTTTGCTTTTATCAGTTGTCGCAATGACCACAGAAGCTTCGGCCTCGTACCCGTTCGTGATCCAAGCTTTGGTTCCATTTAATCGCCAGGAACCGTCCTTTGCTTGGGCAGTCGTCGACGCAGCGCCCGCGTCACTTCCATTACCTGGTGAAGAGCACTTCAAGATTTTGGAAAAGGCGTAACTTTACCAGCTATGTTTGCGCTACCTGGTTCGCTGAGTGCGAAACATCCCACACGATCTCCCGAAGTAAAAGGAAGGATGAACTTCTCGTGCTGTTTTTCATTACCGAACTTTAAAATAGGTCCCAAGTACAAAGAGTTGTTGACGCTCATAATCACTCCGCTAGAGGCGCAACCACTGTAAATAATACGTATTATAGAGAATAAACTGTAGACAGTATTATTTATACCGTGAGATTTCTTCCATGGCAATGGCATAAGCTAGGTAATCTAACCCTGCGCCACCCAAAGATTCTGGCACTTCAATAGCCAAAAGGCCCATTTCTCCCATTTTCTTCACCTGGAGTAAAAAAACACATTTAGATGGTTGATTCGAACGATATGCTTATATAGGGTAGTCAAACCTGGTCCTTGGGAAACAAATGTTCCTTGTCTATTTTGGCCGCTATTGGTTTCAACTCTCCTTCTGCAAAATCTCGGCAAGTTTTGCGTAGCATATCATGCGTTTCTGGTAGGGAAACCAGCTCAGAAATGCAGCGTATATTCGCTACATTTTTATTATAAACTGGAAGAGTGTGATTCGATTGCGAATCTAAACTCCTTCCCGTATAACTCAAACAGGTAGACCGCGAAGGCTTCCAGTTTCCTAAGTATTAATATAATCAATATAACCTTTCATATGCAATCTTTCACATACTTGCGATTGCTGTCACGGATCTCATAATTACGGAATTGTCTTTTATTATTTTGTCCGTTTCCGACTTCCTCTTCCGCTGTTGCAATTGTTTTACACGAGATGGCACAGATGGCAACACCGTTAAATTTAGCCTTATTATGGCGCGCTTGTTTTAAACAATTACCGCACTTTACAGTTTGGTACCTTTAAGGTGTGATTTAATTAATAAAGTATTCAGATTGTTTTGCACCAAGGTACTAATGATTCATTCTGTTACACACCCAACACAAAAATCCACCAGGGCCTGATACCACGCTGCTAACACGTGTTGACACGGTTTTGAACAGTTTTCATTTGAGCCAAAAAAAATAAAGAATGGTTTTAAAGAAAGAGAAGGAAAAACAACGGCACAGAGAGCAAACAGGCTACAGAAATAACACAAAGTGTTTGCGGAATGTGACCAGCGCAAAATATAAAGACGAAAAAGGGAACAATGCCAAAATGGTGATACTTGTTTGGTATCCTATTAGTTATTTTTTTTGTTTTGCTAGGCTATGCCACAAATCGGGGAGTGGGTCCAGTTTAGTTCTGCTTCACTTGTTTGCTGTTGAAATAACGTTGACGTGTAAATTCTTCAGTATATCGAAATTAACTAATACTAACACAAACCATATTAATTGTTTCCTAATCCGGACCGCGCATCCGAAACTGGAAACGCGACAACTTTCCCACAACTAACCATCACATGAGTCACCAGGAGGGAAAGAACACAATTAAAAACACAAATCACCCAATGATTACAGTTCCTCATCTTAGACGCCAAGCTAAGCAAATTGCTCCTGTAAACTTGCAGACGAGGTAACGTAACGTTCAGAATATTAGGACTCGACAGCATTTGCAATTCCTGGGCTATGCACAATTTATGAGGCGGATCGAGTGCGTCACTAAGCAAAAGGACCTTTTGTTTTTCTTCCAAATCCCAGATGACAAAAAATTCGAAAAATACGACACCTAACGCTGTGTGATATTTACTCCGACTCTGCTTTCATGCCTCGCACTTCACCCTTATTACGTTGCTGGAATAAAAGATAAGGAGATAATAAATACTGTTCAATATATCGGAAAACGTACTTGGTCTAGCTCTTCTTTGGTTTTGTCTTCCAAAGCTCGAATATCATCCATGGTCATTCCATGCCATCGATCCATCCAGCAGAACACTTGCCTAAGAAAGTCACGAGATATCAGCATCGAAAAGCTGGAACAGAACGAGGAAAAGTCTGGAGGAAAATACCATTTACCTATGGAATTTGGTAAAAAGTCTCCTTTCCGCCTTTTGAATAAAGCTCTCCACTCTGGTCTGGAGCCCAAACCATTTGAATTCGATGGTAACTAGCTTATAACAAGTCATAGCCGGTTGAACTTGGTTCATCCATTGACCCACCAACGGTCCTCTGCCCGTTTTTTGGGATTTAAATTTGCTGGGATCCTCTTCCGCTCGATAATCGACAGTTTGCACTGGATCATTGGCAATATCAATCATAACTACGTCGCGAATTTTCAGCTTTTCCTGGGACAGCTCATGAACCTGGAAAAATGGAAGAAACCGACAATTCCAAAAAGGCTTTATTCTAATCGCATGGCACGGAAAGTCGTTAAGCAAGGAGAATGCGATAACGACTCGACAACCAGACGCGATGACGAGATAAGAAAAGAGATGCCTGTCAGGGCGAGATCGAATACGCTTCACGGGAATATCAAGCAATTCATTCTTTAACTAGCCTGAGGTCCTAAAACAATCTAAAAACTTACGTTTTCCAACGTGCCATTTCCGGGGCAATGCATGGTTTCAATGACGATATAGAAGTTTTCCTTCATGTAACCAGGATTCTGCGGTTTACAATAAGAAACATTAATTAGAGCTGTCGACTTAATTATACATGTGGGTGAGACATACGGAAATAACTGTTTTACAATAAGGATACGCGTTCCAAGCCTCCTCGTGGATTTCCAGAGATCCTTTGGGAGCTAGCAAACGGATAAATGCGGGGACTTTGCTAGCTAAATGGTAAATTTTGTAGGTGTACTGCCCTTTGGTATATTTGCCACCCAGCAACGGAACTCCATCGAAGGGCTCATTCTTCAAGACTTCAATACCTTCCCCTCCGCCGGTGTTATTTTTCGACTCTTCTGCAACGGCGAAGAGTTGTGCCACTTGGTACTAAAACAGGAGCATGTTTATTGTTTATCCAATCTAAAAAGATCACACGAGGCAGGTGTGTGACACGGTTAACTTACTTCTTCTACAGTCAAGGGCAAGACAACACGGCTGGAAGATACAAAATTAGAGTTTTAGTATTCAGAGTACAAGCTATATAAATTAACGTCATAATTAAGCAATTTACAGTAATAAAGAAAAGGCTACATTCCCCCGAGTTTTGACTCAACAGAGCCCATACTTATACCCTAGATGCGGGTATAAAACTCATGACGAAAGATAGGCCTAACTGGCTTCGTTTACTCTTCAATACTAGCACAAACGATAAACTTTACTTACAATTCTTTAATAAGCATGGCAGGGTGCAAATAAAAAAATCCCGAAAAAACTACGGTGGAAATGTCACAACCCTCCCCGGTACAAAAGCAGTCTTGCCGTGTGTGCCGACACTATCGCTCTTCACTCTCCAATCCCTCCAATCGCAAACTCATGGCTGTTGGTGACGTCATAATAAACCGCGAACTTTAACCGACAGTAAAATGTGTGAATCTTGTATTGCACTACCGTTCGTCGTTTCTATTTAACGTGAAGGAACCAACGTGTTTTGGTGATTTTACATGATGGACACGCCGGTACAACTAAAATTAATTTCAATAATACAAAAATATTGTTACAATTATTCTTTCTTGGCTAGGCTCTGAAAGGGTTAAAGGACTTGCCACAGAGACTGCAGTCAGCGAGTTTGAATGAACGGAAACGTGTGTTTGAAGAGCTTTGCCAAACTTTCTCTGTCAAGGAAAATGCAACAGAAGGTTTGTTTTGCAGTTAATTTCCCACGTATTTCTATCTAAGCCTTTTCTTTATTATATTAGATACTATCCCGGATCCTGTTATTCGAGGAGTTTGCCGTTTACTTGCATTAACAATCCCCAGGTTCACCAACAGCAAGTCTAGGCACTATGTCGATGAGTTTGTCAAAACTCTGTGCTCCAGTTACAAGGAAGCAGCTATTAAGCATCTTTCGCTTGCTTTAATGGATTTGGCTTCATCTTGGGAAACTTCAGAGTCATCGTAGGTTCCATTTCCCAAGTCTTTTACCACTAAAACCTTTTTCTTGCAATAGGACGACTAGTGCACGGGATGTTATGGCTGCCTTGAATTGGTCGGTCATCTTGTTGGTTAGAGGATTCCAGGAAGCTTCTGCGTGTAAGGCTGAAAGCTATACACAGCTTGTAGAAGCTCAAGGCGTATTTTTGGCCAGGATCGAAAAATCTCGATCTACTGCAGTTATCAACAAAGCTCACAACAAGTACAGCTCTTTGAATTCTAATAACGCTTTAACTTATGCACTGTGTTTCTGTATAGACTGTTCGGCGCGTGGAAGAAGATTCCAGGAGTTGAAAATTGCTATACCTCTGTTTTAACCAGCATGGAGCCATCTCAATCTGTTCTTGTTCTTGGAGTATCTGTACTGGTATACGCTGCTCAGCTAAAAAATGCTGAGATTACAGAGAAGCTGAAGGTAATTTAGTAAACTGTCATAACGTACAACTGAAAGGATTGTTTTTCCTAGTCGTTCTTATTGGATGGACTCATAAAGACGAGCATTACAACCAAGACTCGTCCTCCTTCCTATCTTTTGCACGCAGTGAAGGGACTACTTAAGCGTCTTAGCCATGCAGACATTAAAGGGAGTTTATTGCCAGCAATGAGCAAAGCCATGCTTCGTAGCCCAGAAATTATCTTGCAAGCTGTGGGACTAATAATGCAGGGTTTCGCGGTAGATTTGAGCGCATACGCGACAGAACTAGGAAAACCGCTAACCAGTAAGGAGCCTTTTTTTGAAAGTTTATTTCCAGTATTTCAAAATTCTTCTTTTCTTTCGTTTTATTTTATATTTCATTTTTATTTTTGTAGCTCAGTTGACATCAAAGGAAGTTACCACTCGAGAAGAAGCCATGTTTGCATTGAGTATGTTAGCATCGCAATGCACCGAACCCTCTGCCGTAAAAACGTTGTTAGATATGGCCTTTGCTGTCCTTAATGGATCGGAGGGCAAGATCACTGTCTCTGAAATCAAGATATCAGTTTTGCAAGTAAAATCCGGCACTTATTCAGCATCGTAGGATAGATGACTCATAGTTTTCTGAAAGGCTATTGGCAGCTTAAGTAAACACGCAGTTTTGGGTACAGCGGCACATGATTTGAGCATCGGTGCAGCACAGCATTTTGCTAAAACGCTAGAAACGGAGGTCCATGAAGCTACATTGGTCCAAGCGCTACAAGGACTGTCCTTATGGACAGCCAAGTTGAACGGTCAGCTGCCTCCTAAACTGGTGGATTGTTTTCAAGTAAAACCAAAAAAAACACAACTCACTTGTACCTAAACGTGTGGATCATTGCAGAAAGGTCCGGGGTTAAAGTCATCAACTAGCGCAGTTCGAGTTGGGTATTGGCAAAGCCTTTCTGCCGCTTTAGAAAGCACGGGTCGCTGGGAAGAGGGTCTGCTTTTTATACCTGCTTTGGTCAAAGCAGTTGAAAAGGCTGCGGCTCAGCCAGCTCAAGTACACTGTTGAAATCCATGATTCCCATACCATATTGATCAGATTTATTCTAATTTTGAAGGTGCCTGTTGTATGTGATGGACTGTCAGCTGCTACTTTGCTACTGACTTTGGCAAGTACGGAGCCTAAAGCTGACTCGCAATGCGCTCCGGTTTGGCCCATTCTTGCCGACATGGAGAAACAACTTTTTGTCAATGATAAATTTTTGACTGCTGCTCACGAGGAAAGTGAGTTAGCAAGGAAATAAAGGAACATACTAATGTCAGATTCTTTCATAAATGTTAATCCTTTTAGCATGGTATCACGTTACGTTATACGCTGAGAAGCTGCTTTGTGATCACGGCAATCGGGTAGCTAACAATGCTGCTCCTTTATACCGTGCGTTGGCTTTGGGACTTACAAGACCCAGTTACACACTTCGAGCCAGGCTTGCTTCTGTAGTGAAGAAGATGTTGGCCAGCTCTAGCGGTGTTAACCATGCTTTTGGAATGTTACGTGAATTGACTATTTTCATTGGAATAGCGAAGGTCCAGGTAAGCTTCAAAGCACTTGCGTAAAGTAAAAAAAAACTAAAAATGCATGTCTCTTAGACTGTGGCCAAGGATAAAGAAGAAGGCAGTGGTCCCGCGGCTTTAAGTGACGTTCCTGCACATGCGTTAGTGTATGCACTGACTGTTCTTACACATATTCCGAATTTGAGTGAAGAAAAAGCTACTAAAATTGCTATTTCGTCTTTCCAATTAGCCTACCATCCCGCATTAGGTAAATGGTTATCTGTTCATTGAGAATGAGCTTCTTTTAACGATTTGTGTCTAGTTACGATTCGTCCATACTTGTGGAAAAACATCCTAAACCGCTGGAAATTGGAACCCGAGGAAGTTGTAGAGAAATCGTACGAGGAATTCAAACAAAGGTTCATTGAAGGCTACAGTCCTACACCAGTAATATTATCATATTCTTCAATTTAAAACGACTATAGCGTGTCTGTTTCGTCGGTTTTCAAGTGGATGGACAGCGCGTTGTGTGGGGTATTGGATTTGAACCCCCTTCAAGGTGTAGAAGACGTAGTTGCCAATGCAATTGCGTTCGTAACATTGCCAGAATTGAAAACAGTTACCCGAGATGAATATTTCGTCTATATGACTCCAGCTGGCGAGCTTTATGACCAAAGTGTTATCGAAAAGTAAGGTTTTCAAACCTTTACCAATTTTTTGATTTAGTTTGACTTAATTTTACTTGTAGTGCTAAAGATGAAGTTGCAAAAAACATGAAACGCGAGTCGAAAGCGTACTCTTATAAGGAACAGCTTGAAGAAATACAGCTGCGAAGGGAATTGGAGGAGAAAAAGACGCGAGAAGGGAAATCGAAGGAGCCTGAACTTACTCTTAAACAAAAAGAAGCTGTCCGTGCTCAGCTAGAAAAAGAGGCTGCAGTTAGGGATAAGCTGAAGAGGGTATATTTGCCATAAGGACTTTTTATCTTGTTAGAAACTTTTAATTTTTTCTTTTAATTTAGCTGTATGATTCCGTGAACCATGGGTGTTCTCTACTAGCGAGCGCCATGAAGATTGCCGGGACTGTAGTGTCGTTCCATATCGCCAAGTTGCTCCCCGTTTTGCTGCCAGCTCTACAAAGCCCGATAGGTGCACCACTTGTATCTAACATATTCCTGGAAATGCGACACAGCGTCTTCGATTGCGACCAGAAGATATTCGGTTCGTATTAGCATATTCTTTCCATTTATTCCATTATTTATTTATTTTTACTAAAGTCGTAAATTTTACTGCGTAATTTGTAGGCGAGACCGTAGCTCGGGTGACGTTACGTTTGCTGAAGCCTCAGTGTGATTTGAGTCCAGCATGGGATGTCGAGTCTTTAGATAGCGCCGTTAAACGTGTCCTGAAGTTACTAGTAACTCTTACCGCGCCGGACGACGAAGTAGAAGATTCTGAGCCAAATAGGTTGAGTGCACCTACTGTGGCATACTGCTTCCCTTTCATTAAGAACGCAGTCAAGCATCTCGGTTATAAACAAGAAGCTCCCTTAAGTCAGGTATTGCTTTCTTGTATTATTGAAATAAGGGAGTATTGTTAATCGTTTTTTGGTTAGGTTGTTGTATTGTTGGAACGTCATGCGGGTTTGAGAGGAAAGGACTCCCAGGATCTAAATCATCCTCGCTTGTTGCCTCTGCTCGACATGATCGGGTTGATTATCTGGATCATAGGTATCTCTCAGATCATTTAAGCTTTGTATGAAACTGTTTGTGGCATTTCTAGACAAATGCAGTGGTCGAGTGCAACAACAAGCGTGTCATGCACTCATCCAGATTTGCAGTGCTGCGTCAGGCATGGAAGGTTGCGCCGAAGCCACGCCTGAGGAGATTTCTTGCTTGCTTGATGCTCTAGAAAACCCTGGTTTGGCAGTGAGGGATGCAGCTCTGAGAGTATACAAAAAGGTTTTTTCGTGAAATTACCAGCTAATTTGGATTCTTTTGTCAGGGTTTGTCCAGTTTACTGCCCGCCCTGCCCACAAGCACCAAATCACCTCTGGCTCGTCGGCTTGTGCAACGTTTATGGGTAGCCAAGTTTGATCCAGTAGAAGAAATCAAGTAAACGCTTAACAATTTTAAGATTTAAACGCGAGTTAACAAATTTTCATTGAATCTGGCAGAAAATTAGCAGAGGAAGTGTTTGAAGCAACAGAATTAAGTGTAGACGAAGACTTGTGTTCACTATTTCTCCACGATGTTACTCACAGTCAAGAACCTTTACGTCAAGCAGGTGCAGAAGCCTTGGCTGCTGCGTTAAAGTTACATACCAACCAAGTGGGCGAAACTCTGGAGCGTATGTTAGAGTTGTATCAAGAAAGGTTACAGGTAAATTTTCTTATTAACCTAAATCGTCAACTAAGATATAATTTATAATCGTTTCTTATTTTTTATTTGAATCAGATTTTGCCTCCTGTTTTGGACGCCTTTGGTCGCGTGCTCGAACCAGCAGTGGATCTATGGACTCCGCGAGCTGGCATCGCTTTGGGTTTGCGTCACTTGTGTCCGCTCCTAAACGAAAAGTGCGTAAGTCGCTTAGCGCGTTTCTTCGTACCCGAGGGATTGGGCGATCGTCAAGAAACGGTGCGCCAAGCTATGCTCACTGCAGCTCTAGCCTTGGTAGACATTCATGGTAAACGATCAGTAGGAAGTCTTCTACCCATCTTGGAGAAATTCATGGATGAAGCCCCAACCTCGGAATCTTTCGATGCAGTCAAACAAGCTGTAGTTATCTTGATGGGCTCCCTCGCCCGGCATCTTGACAAGGAAGATGCTCGTATCAAGCCAATCGTATCCAAGTTGGTTGATGCATTATCGACTCCTTCACAACCCGTAAATATGCACAGAAAATGAACCTAATTTTGTATACCGATTTGGTAACCCAGGTCCAAGAAGCTGTAGCCAATTGTCTACCCCCCTTGGTGCCCGCCATCAAAGACAACGTGGCCACGCTGGTCAAAAAGCTACTTAATAAGTTACTCGAATCCGACAATTATGGAGACCGCAAAGGAGCAGCTTACGGTTTAGCGGGCATTGTCAAAGGCCTAGGAATTCTGGCCTTAAAGCAATTGGAGATTATGACCGCCTTGACGGACGCTATCCAAGACAAAAAGAACTTTAGACGCCGAGAAGGTAAAATAAAGACAAAAACTTAAGAAATTTTATAATTTAACCATCTTAGGTGCGTTATTCGCTTTTGAGCAACTGTGCAATATGTTGGGACGCTTATTTGAGCCGTACATCGTCCATGTTTTACCCCATCTGCTCCTCTGTTTCGGCGACTCGTCCCAATACGTGCGTGAAGCCGCAGACGATACCGCCAAAGCGGTCATGTCTAAGTTATCTGCTCACGGAGTGAAGCTCGTTTTGCCTTCCTTGCTTGCAGCCTTGGAAGAAGACTCCTGGAGGACCAAAACAGGTATAATTGGCAAAGTTCATCCAATCGTAGAATTCTTTGACTGAAATGGAGCATTCTTTGGCTTAAATGGAGCATTTTTTCCTGATAGGATCCGTGGAATTGTTGGGCGCTATGGCCTATTGTGCTCCTCGGCAATTGTCGTCGTGTCTACCGTCAATTGTGCCCAAGCTGATCGAAGTCTTGGGCGATTCTCATGTCAAGGTCCAAGGCGCGGGGGCTCAAGCGTTGGAAATGATCGGCTCTGTTATCCGCAACCCCGAAATTCAAGCCATCGTGCCTGTTTTGCTGGGCGCCTTGCAAAACCCCGCGAAACAGACGGCGCCGTGTCTGGTGACCCTTTTGGAGACCAAATTCGTCCATTTCATTGATGCGCCTTCCCTCGCGCTCATTATGCCCGTTGTTCAGCGAGCTTTCCAGGACCGCTCCACCGAAACGAGAAAAATGGCTGCGCAAATTATTGGCAATATGTATTCGTTAACGGACCAGAAAGATTTGAGTCCTTATTTGCCCACTATCATTCCTGGACTCAAAGCGTGCTTGTTAGATCCTGTTCCAGAGGTTGTTTTTCGTTCTTTGTCTTTAGGATTAGTATTGTTGTAAAGTTTTAATGTTTCTTGCGAGGTTTCAAATAATAATAAGAAGAAATGTGATGGATTTATAGGTGCGTGCAGTGTCTTCTCGTGCATTGGGAGCCATGGTTCGAGGCATGGGCGAGACGTCCTTTGAGGATCTTTTACCTTGGCTCATGCAAACCCTCACATCAGAGATTTCATCTGTCGACCGATCCGGCGCGGCTCAAGGGTTGGCGGAAGTTGTTGGAGGTCTTGGAGTGGAGAAATTGCACAAACTTATGCCTGGTAATTTTGTTATTTATATTATTTTATTTTTTTAAATTCTATTGGCTTTTTTGTTTGTTTTCTGTCTTTCTTTTTTGTTTTTAGAAATTATTGCTACTGCTGAACGGAACGATTTGGCGCCGCATGTCAAGGATGGCTATATCATGATGTTCATTTATATGCCCGCTGTTTTCCAAAATGAATTCACTCCATATATCAGTCAAATCATTCCGCCAATTCTAAAGGTGAGGGATAAGAGGCAATTTATGTTTGGATTGGAAAGTAATTGATGTTTTATCGGATGAAAGGCTTTGGCTGATGAAAACGAGTATGTGCGAGACACTGCATTACGCGCTGGTCAGCGGATTGTTCATCTGTACGCGGAACGCGCTATTTTGGTTTTGCTGCCCGAATTGGAGAAAGGCTTGTTGGACGAGAACTGGAGAATCCGTTATTCATCGGTGCAATTGCTGGGCGATTTATTGTACAAGATTTCTGGCGTTTCCGGCAAAATGACCACCGAAACTGCGTCCGAAGATGACAACTTTGGAACAGAGCAATCGCATTCGGTTAGTTGGAAGATCAAGAACTTTTTACAAACTTTGTGAAAACGAAGAGAAAGTATACTAATTGCATGTGTGTTTAGGCCATTATGGATACGTTAGGAGGAGAAAGACGTAACAGGGTCTTGGCAGGGTTGTATATGGGAAGATCAGATGTGGCCTTGATGGTACGCCAAGCGGCCTTGCATGTCTGGAAGGTGGTGGTCACCAACACTCCTCGTACTTTACGCGAAATCCTACCCACGCTTTTCGGGCTTCTGTTGGGCTGCTTAGCGTCTACATCTTATGATAAGCGACAAGTGGCAGCCCGGACTTTGGGTGACTTGGTCCGCAAATTAGGTGAACGTGTATTGCCCGAGATTATCCCCATCCTAGAAAGGGGTCTAGAGTCTCCTGATGCCGATCAGCGCCAAGGAGTATGTATTGGACTCTCCGAAATCATGGCCTCCACCAGCCGCGATATGGTTATGACGTTTGTGGACAGTCTGGTCCCCACTGTTAGGTAAGTAAGCGTTGTAAGCAAGAAAATTAGAATGTTTATTTAGAATGTATGTTTATTATTTATTTGTATGTTAGTTATTGTTATTTATATTGCTCTGTTATGGTGTTATTTATGTTATGTTATTTTTGTTAGTTGTTTATGTTTGTATGTTTAGTTAGGATCTTCATTTAAAATTTCTATGTAAATTTTGTAGGAAAGCCTTGTGCGATCCGTTACCAGAAGTGCGCACTGCGGCAGCTAGGACGTTCGACAGCTTACATTCGACGGTCGGATCTCGTGCATTGGATGACATCTTGCCGCCAATGTTGGAGCAATTGGTACGACATGACCGTTTGAGGGGTTTAACTTTCTTAATTTATCGTTTGTTTTGGTACTTAGAATAAGCCGCCCCTTGGCGAGTTTGCGTTGGACGGTCTGCGCCAAGTGATGGCCATTAAGAGCAGAGTAGTGTTGCCTTACTTGATTCCTCAATTAACTGCCGCGCCAGTGAACACGCAAGCGTTGTGCAGTTTAGCTGCCGTGGCAGGCGATGCCTTGTCCCGTCACTTGAACCGCATCCTTCCTGCTTTGTTGTCGGCCATTGCAGCCGCCGCCGGAACACCCCAAGAACATCAAGAATTAGAATACTGTCAAAGCGTTCTCCTCTCCGTGCAAGACGATGCAGGTGTGCGCACTGTTTTGGATGATCTTTTGTCGGCTGCCAAATCCGACAAGCCTGGCATGCGACGTGCTGCTGTCGTACTCCTCGCCGCCTTGGCCATGCACACTAAAGCCGACTACAGTTCTTACGTACCCCAATTACTGCGTGGCCTCGTGCACCTCTTAACCGACACTAACCCGGCTGTGCTGAACCCCGCGTGGGAGGCCTTGGCCGCCGTTATTAAGGTTCTTATCATCATTTTTCTTTTTACAGGAGCCAGACCTTAATTTGCGTTTTCACGGTTTACGTTTCCAAATTCTAGACATTAGACGGCCCTGCACAGCTAGCCCATGTCGCTGACTTACGTCAAGCTGTCAAGTTCGCTGCGTCAGATCTCAAAGGTCAGCCCTTACTACCGGGCTTTTGCTTACCTAAGGTAAATTATTAAGGAATTCGTTATTATCGTGTGAGAGTCGCTCAAAAAAGGATAAAAAATAACGTTGGGTTTATTATAGGGTATCTCACCTTTATTACCGGTTTACCGAGAAGCTATTTTGAATGGGCCACCGGAATTGAAGGAATCTGCTGCCCAAGGCTTGGGCGAAGTCATCAAGCTGACTTCGGCCGAGGCTCTCAAGCCTTCTGTTGTCCACATTACAGGGCCTTTGATCCGTATCTTGGGCGATCGCTTCAGCGCGGGAGTTAAAGTGGCCGTTTTGGAGACACTGGCTTTACTTTTGGCCAAGGTCCAAGTCCTTTTGAAACCCTTCTTACCCCAGTTGCAAACCACATTTGTCAAAGCTCTTAATGATCCGAATCGCCAAGTGCGGCTTAAAGCGGCATCAGCCTTGGGTTACTTGATTGTCATCCATGCCCGGCCTGATCCCTTATTTGCCGAGCTGCACACGGGCATTAAGAACGCCGACGATCCAAGCATTAGGTACACTCTTTTTTTTTTTGTGGGGGGGGCTTTGATGCCCATCTTTAGCCGCGTTCGTTTTGCACCTTCGACTTACACTTAAGACTTGCCAGACCTCCTTGACTTGTGCTTATATGCGTTCGTTTTAGCCAAACTATGAAAGTTTACGAAAGTCGACTCGGAAAGTCTCGAGTCAAAACGAACGCTTATAAGCAAAATTTTACAATTGCTCCACCCATGGGGTGGTGCTTGTACAAAACAAACAATATGCGAATTATTCGATATCGACAAAGGAGATAAATAAACAAGGGTCAGGGTTCAGTAATAGAGTACTCGCTATAGACTTGCCTGACTTGAGACCAAACCTACAAATGTCGACTTCCAAAGTTTAAGTCGACTAGCTAAAGAAAACGCTTACAAGGCCAAAATCTATGAAAGTCTACCTTTCTCGAACGCTTATAAGTGCAAAGTCTTGGTAGACTTTTAAGTCAGCTTAAACTTTGGTCAAAATGAACGTTTGTCCAGTCTGACGCCATTCTCTTTCTCATTTTAGAGAGACGACACTTCAAGCTTTGCGCGGCTTAGTTTCCCCAGCTGGTGACAAAATGTCAGAAACCATTCGCAAATCTGTCGTGGCGACTTTGCAGTCAATGCTCAGTTACCCGGAAGACACATCACGCGCTGCCGCTGCCGGGTGTCTGGGGGCCTCTATTCGATGGTTACCGGCTGATGAGTTAAACACCGTCATTGACAGTTTGCTAGAAGACGATGTGTCCTTGGACTGGACCTTGCGACATGGACGAAGTGCAGCCGTCAGCGTTGGACTTAAAGAAGCACCTGCTATATTGGCGCATCCTTCGCGGATTGATAAATTGCAGCGAGTTTTGCAATCGTACTTGCAGGCAGACAGGGTACTTCCTCCAAACTCATTATAAACTAGCGTAGTTTGGGTTTGTTATGTTCTTTTTTTCACATCGTTAGATTCCAATCGTGGCAAACGGCGTTCGAGGGATAGGTTACTGGTTCAAGTATTGCGTAACGGAAAACTTGCCCCTACCGCCCTTAATACAGCCGCTAGCGAAGGTAAATTTGACGCAATGCCAGCTAAAGTGGGACGTTGCATGACTAATGACGGAAAACTTTCTTCTTTTTCCTTGGCGCCTGGTTTTCGTAGAGCCTCAATCATAACAGCAACGAAATTAAGATTCTGGTGCCCCACACGAGCCAGTTTTTGGCGCGTGGAATGGAAACGGCTCTGCCTGCTGAATTATTGAAACCGCTGTTACCGCAATTAGTTAATGGAACCAAGGAGAAAAATTCGACGGTAAAATCGTCGTGTGAATATGCCTTGGTCTCGGTTCTGCGTTTACGACAAGGCGATGAGACCCAGCAGGTAAAGAGAAGGAGAAGGCCTTTGGAGCTTGCCAGCGTTATCTGCGTTGGCGGCGGGTTTTTTTCTTTTTCTGAATTTATTATTCATTTTTTTCGTTTGGTATGAAAGCATGCGATGATGAATGGCTGTTTTTATTTATGAATGACCCGAGTGTTGACTTTACTGATATGTTTGTTTGGCTCATTAGCATTGTTTGAGTTTGCTGGATCCGGGAGCGCGGGAATCATTGAGCGAAGTGATTAGCAAAGTCTTGCGAAAGTTGGCGTTGCAGCCTGAAGGCCGCGAAGAGGAGTTAGATGCTACTTTAGTCTCTTAAAAGACCACAGGAATGGAACTGCCCCAAGTTCGGGTAAATTGGCGCTTTTGTCCCTCTTGAATAGAAGCTAATGATGATTTTTAAAGGGAACTAAATGGCAAAGTGTTACGCTGACGCCATTTTACTCGTGGTCCCTTTTTTTCTCCTTGCGTTTTACGTGTGGCTATAAAGTGTGGAATGCGTTTAATTCTCCCTTGGTTTCAAGTTCAGTCCAGCTTTTATGCGGCAGTGTGAAGAGTGAAGACCAAGTTTATTCATGGGGCACTGACTTGTATGAATGGAAGTCGCAAATACAGTAACACGGAAATGTTGGGGACCCTTAAAACATGTTTATAATGATGAACCGTGAGTCTTATTACCTTTTATAAGCCCGGGCCAAAGTGGAAGTACGGAGTAAACTGCATTAGCGTACAATTGTGGAACAGAGGAGCGAGTGTTAACCCGACGATCCAGCCTAGTGACGGGTGTGTCATTAACCCCTATGCATGCCTGTGTTTTTAATAGACATCAGTCGATATGGCATATACAGCTTGTTGCACGAAGCACAGAGTGTATGGTGTGGAGGCCAGGAAGTTAATCGGTGAACTTGGAACTTGAATGCGGCCAGGTAACACCCTGACAGGGGTGCGAAAGGCGATGGGAAAGGGTCGGAAGTTATCGTAACAAGATCGGAACTTTCGGGAACTTGAATAGACGGCCCCCTGCCCTGGTATCCTTCTCAATTACGTTTATAGATCACCTATAGACATCACCCTGAGAAATAGCACAGTTTTTCGTGCTATCGGCTTGCATAGAGAGCTTCGCAGCCTTTCTAATGGTATTCAGAGTGACTGATTATATCGCGTGCGTGACTTCATTTAGGAAGGATGGAATCTTGGCGCTTCGGATTCCTGCGTTTCCACGGTCAAAGTCAAAAAGTTAACTGTAAAAGTAAATTCTCCGTGTGGTAAGAAGCTCTCTTCATGAGGAAATTGCCCAACCGATGCCCGTCTACAAGTCTTCGGCTTGAATACGAGAAAACGTTAAGCACATGAGTTACACGATTCTACACTTGAAGGCGGAAGTGTAAAGTGAAAATAATGAATAAGAGTACAAAATTCTTCCGTATCTTGAGGCGTGGATCTCATCGGATGAATGGGAGTACCATCCAGTTATTCCGTAGAGAAAAGACAGAGAACCCAAGT
Organism: Lepidurus packardi; assembly: GCA_023053545.1. Lineage (NCBI taxonomy): Eukaryota > Metazoa > Arthropoda > Branchiopoda > Notostraca > Triopsidae > Lepidurus > Lepidurus packardi. Next base: position 6,975,271 of record JAKZAN010000006.1, on the reverse strand, counting down.
CTTGCGAACTCGGGACAAGAAAAACCTAGTTCCTTTTATCGAATGCGATGCGTGCATACAGGTCATGGGTATGATGACAGCCAGCAGGTAAGCTAACTCGGGAATAAGAATAAAAAAAGCTGGAATGTGGCTGGCAGGGATGACTTTGGGAGCCTGTAGGACAACTCCCCATTTTCCAGGTCTGACACTAGAGTACATTTGCTTGCATTTCCCGGGCTGTAAGAATCCTTATGATATTTGGCTGTATTGCCGTGCCGGCGGGCCGGGAAGAAGGCCTTGCCCAGATGATGGTGGTTTGCTGGCGGGGAGGAAAAAGGACGAGCGGGTGAAGGAATGAGCCAAGAAGCGAGTTTTGAAAAAAGGAGGTACAGGTACCACCGCGTTACCTACCTGGATCCTCTAGGTGGCTTCCAGCAATAAGCAAGAAAGATGGCGGCTATGTTGGTTTGGCAGGCTGCGTGTAAGCTTGTGCCTGCTGTCTAAATATTTTCTCGTGTTGTGACCATAATTCAGCCATGAATGACTCGAATACTTTTGGTTTAGTTAGTGTTGTGTTCCGTGGTGATGAGTGATTTAACCCCTGAACTATGCCAATGTGAGAGATCCAGGATGTCACAAAGGGACGCATCTGAGGTACGGATTACAGTAGAGTTACTACTCCCTTCTTCTGGCATCTCCGTTCTTTACTTTGTTTGAGTTGTGCTTGATTAACTGTTTCAGATGCTGCCTGGAATCATTAGCCAAGTGCCTGGACAAGGAAAGCTTTTATGCAACAAGCGCAGCAGGTCTTTTTGTCTTCTCTCATTGCTGTAATTTTCAAAGGTCCAAGTTCAAGAATTGGTTTAAATAAAGCGAGTTCAAGTCTCCAAGATGAAAAAGTTTTTGATCTTGCTTCTGTGCAGCATGATCAGGTTTGCTATGGATCAGTTTGAAAGAACCCAGGCTAAAGGCTCGGTGAAACTTCAGGTGTGTGAAAGGAGATGTTTAGTACTCGTTCCTTAACGCAAGCAGGCTAAATGTAGGGCACAGATAAAGAGGTGAGAATTAGGTGGACGAAGGCCAAAGTTTTTGTGATTTCTGTCCGGAATTGATAAGGCAGTTAGTGCAGAATCATGTTGTTCCATTAATGCACCGAGGTTTACGAGCTGAAAGGCCATGGGTGGGCATTGTTTGTGGCAGGTGATACCAACTGCTTGGATTTGCCGCCCGTTTTAATTGAAAACCCTCCACTTTTATATCCTATAAGTACCAGCACCTCCTAAAGAATGGCCTCATAGCATCGTAATTGGTTCCTGGTACTGTTTTTCTTCTCTAAAACTCTGCCATGATTAAGTTCTTTTGTCATAATACTGTCTGTTTCCATTTCGACTGTGGTGTGTGCCAGGTTAAAAAGGGACACAGTCAGATTCTTGTGTTTTACAACAGGCGAGAAAAAAACCTAATGCAACTTCCTGTTCAAAAGTTTTCAATCCATTTCTTTTTGGATCACTCCAGCACGTAAATTACGGAATCCTTTAGAAGTTTAGAAAACACTTTTTGGTTTGCGGCGATGAAACCTGTCAATAGGGCTTCTTGTGAGGAATTCGCGGTACCGCGTTACAATTGAATGGGGATGGCTCCCTTATTTATGTCAGCCACGACCTTTAGCCATCCCTCATTTGTCAACCCCCCGTGGTCACTTGTCATGTATTGTGTCACACTTCCCTTATCATGACCACATTACTAATATATATGTCCCGTTTTTTCTTTCTGGCTTTATTATATGCTGTTCCTCATGCTTTGGCCGGCGTGCATTTTTATGATTTGCAGGTGGAAGTGGAGGCGGATTCTGAATTGTCGGCGTCCAGCAAAGCGGCTTTCTTGGATAAGGTGCGCCAATCCAATGCCGCTTGTCAAAGTGGTGATTTTGAGACTGCCGTGGCATTGTACGGTGAAGCTATTGCCTTGGACCCTTTGAATCACATCTTATACTCCAATCGGTCAGCTGCCTTCATCAAACTAGGACAGTTCAACCGAGCTTTACAAGATGCCAACAAAGCTTGCGAAGTCAATCCCAAATGGCCAAAGGTAAACTTTTTTATTTTTATTTTATTTTTCACGCCCGTTTTTTGTTTTTCAAAGAAAAAGTTGGGTGGATCATACCAGCCAATCTTGTGTGTAGTGAAATCATGTAGGCAAAAGTCATAAGTAGGGAGGTGTCGTGTGGGAGACCATGTTTTTGTTTCTTGGCAGCACGTAATCATGGACAATGAGCTAGAAAATGGGGGCAAGAGGAGTTGGAGTTTTTGGAAAACGGAACTTGGAACAAGAGACGCTATAGGGAAGAATGCCAATTGGGAGTTCTTAGTTCTTACTTGCTGCCATCGTGTAATTGATGGCAATTTACGTAGCACAGTTTGGTCTCTTTGCCTCAATTTTCATAGCAAAGTGTCGTAAAACATTGGGGCTGTGGGGGGTTCGTTTTTTTTTTTTTTTTTTTCCACACTCGAGTGCCGACGACACAATCCACGACAATAGTCTACTTAATAGCTCCTTCACTCTTTGCTCTTGTTTTGCTCTTTTCCAAAAGCTATCAAGTACTTGGTACTCCCATTTTGACTTACGAAACGGAATTGCCGGCCTCCTACAATGACACAGAAGAGAAAAGGCGGGTTTTTATTCTAGTTGATTTGATCTTTTCTTAATCGCTCTTAACAAAAAAACATATGTAGAGGAAAGAAAGGGTGAAATGCTTTGGCTATGCGAGTTTCTTGTCGCTTTTGGTCCAGGTTGTTGGAATGCTTGTATTTCATGCAGTCATTTGAAAGTGTAAACTTGGCGTATTTGAGCCTTGCCATTGTTGGGCAATTAACAAGCGTTGGGGGTAACTTTTTGTTGAGAATGAATAAGAATGAAAATAAAAACGTCGCCGGTCGGTCTGCGTGTGAATATGTGTGCGAGAGATTATGAGTGTATTATGGGAAGTTTGTGTTAGGTTAACTAGAAGCCTTCTTGGTGGCATAATGTTGTTTCTTGGCGGTTTGTCTGTGTGTGCTGAGCGGGAGAGTCAGAGAGGGAGCCGCAAAGCGTCTTTTCTTTAAGCGTTGGGTTAAATAGCCGCGGAAAGCATCTCCTCTGCATTCGTCTATGTCTAGGCAGGTGTTTGAAGGCCCTTTTCCTGTTTGGCCGCGGGAGAGGTGTGGCGTGTCACGCAAACTGAGGAACAGGACAACTTTCGAGAGCCATTTTTCTATATCAACTATGCAAGGAGCCACCAATTAGCTCCTTGCGAGCTCTCTAGCAGCAGCTTTTGTCTAACGATAGGACATGGCACACAAAAGGGAAGACAACAAGAAAAGAGAAGCCTCATTGAAAAAAAAAGAAACCTCAGCACATTCTTCTCTTCCCCAAATCCTCAGAACGACATAACGTCCTTTTTTGCTCTTTCTTTTGGTTATCCAGCACTCTTTACCACGTGGTTACATTAGATAAAGCATTTTGCCGTAGAACCGACTCGAAAAAAGTCCTCTCCTATTTCCAAGTTTCCTCAGAATGCCCATACATAGAAGGGAAAAACAATTGTGAATCAGTCCTGTAAAATATCACGCTCTGCTCCAACGACTTTCCATTTTCATTCTTATGTGATGCCATGCTCCAGACGTTTCGAACATTGGCGACTTTCGAGTGAAGATGACATGTTAGTGGCACCCAAGATTACCAAAAAGGTTCCAGAGGCAGAAAGATGAGGGTGGAATTCGTTTCAAGATAGAATTAAACATCAAATCGAAACTTTTCCGTTAAGAGCTGACACTTTAATTATGTCTTTTTCGTGGGCTGTGGGGAAAACGTAAGAAATGAACGCTAAAAAATGAATAAATTGAGTATTAAAAAAACTCTCCCATGATTTAAAAGCTTATTCACATGATTTATCTGTGCTAGTTATTGATGGTGTGGCATTGTCCTTCGACCTGGGAATATGCAGGGGAAAACTCGCTCCATGCTAATCCTTGTCGCATTATTATCTGATGGTTTCCTCCAGGTTCTTTAGATATATGGATGCAAGCCCACTAATTTCCCTTCTCGTATGGTCCCGTACGATATAACGAGGCAGGTGACACGAGGCCCTAACAAAACACGAGAATCCACTAAAGCTTCATTTCCCAGCCTCCTCTTGCTTGGCCCCTGCCCAAAATCTTTATTAATGAAGCGGGCAGGCCTTGGTTTTATTTTTGCGTTAAAGCATTAGGAAAATAAAAGGAAAAAAGATCACCCCACTAACGAACGAAAATGAGCAAGACAGGAAATTAGGTTTACCATGTTCAGATGGGCTTATTATTGTATTCTTATGCGGTTTGCTTTTCCTTTTTCGAGTCTTTGCGGTGAATTTGTTCGTTTGTTTCGTCCAAGTGTTTGCCCGTGCAAGCTTGCCCATGTACCAAGACCTTCGCATGCATTAGTGGACTAAAGGAGATTTCCAACAAGCCCCTCAACAATGTAAAAAAAAGTACCACGGGATTTGTATATAGATATAGCGTTCTGGCCTTGTCTTAGAGACTTCTTTTGGAGACCTTCGCGTTTGCCTCGGTTGTGCTGTTTACGTTTGCGTGCGGAAGCTGGGCCGCCTAATGAGGGGGTTGGGAAGATTCACACAACGCCAAGTCCTTTTTCTACCTGCACTCTGTCTTCCTTGCACAAGCGGACCGTATAACGTAGCATAGTCCTACCGTTTGAAAAGTTTGGAATAGAAAGAAAAAGAAGGGAAAGGTTTTTGAGGCCAGAAAATTAAAACGGAAAAAATATGCGCATGAAAATGAGGAGCGGCGTCAATGGCACCGCGCGCTTGTGCTCAAGAAGCTCAAGAAGTAGCCAGAATAATAAGTCTCATTTGCGCAGAGTTTGGAGAGAGTCCTACTGTGTTGGGCCAGAAGTCCCTTATAACTCTTTCCTCCACCCTTCCATGTGCTGCTCTATAAAGATAGCAGTAGAAGACACGGGGCTTAAAGCTTTACGAAGAGGGTATTTGAAAAGGGAGACAGGTTTTGCGGTCATGGTTAGTTATGGCAGTTGCTGCCAAATGAGACCGCGAATGCACGTTTTACACTCTCAGAGTAGACCGAAAGGAGAGTCGGCCAACGTCTTGCTTGGCGCAATAATTGTATCAATTCAAATCAACATTGTCTCGCTGGATAAAAGATGGGACAAGTCTCGGTTAGTCAGGGAAGGTCAGGTTTTGGATGAGACAAAAAAAGGGATTATTTTTTCTTACTGTAGCAGAGCGCTTCTAGCCCTAAGCGGCTCAAATAATAATTTCATAGCAGAACGTCCGTATAATGAAAGAAAAAAAAAGATACAACGCTTGCTCCCGAAGTTTTTTTTTTTTACTTTATCACCGGGTCGCTCCAATATGTAGTTTGGGACGGTAATAACAAACAAGGGCAGCGACAGAGTCGAAAGTGGAAGCTGCCGAAGAACCCCAAATAGATGGCAAATTATTGGATTCACGCAAAAAAGTGGATGCGCGGCTCGGGGTTTATTTGCCAACAATTGCAGGTCCTGCACGAAATTTTGTATACACCTTCAGCTCCCTAATGATGGAGTTAGGTAGAAACAAGGTATTTTAATGGTGTGTCGCAAACACACAAAATAGCAATAATGATAGTAGTAAAGGCTTCGTACACCGCCAACAACAGCTGGGACTGTGTTTTCGTAAGAAACACTCGAGTAGAACCGAAAATATTTGCGTTGGCTTTTACCTGTATTATAAAGTTAACCGCTTGCAAAGGTACGTAGACACAAGGACGACTCGTCAAGAGGACCCCGGTGCACCCGACTTAAGAACTGCGAACCCCGACGTAAGGACTACAAACCCCTAACCTAAGCCGCGTTCGCTTTGTACGTTCGACTTAAAATGTAGACTAGCCTAACTTCCTTGACTTACGGTTATAAACTTTTGTTTTAGTCTAAACTTTGGAAGTTTTGCGCAAGTCGACTAGGAAAGTCATGAGTCGAAAACGAACGGTTATAAGCGTAAGTCAAGGAAGTTTGGCTAGTCTAAGTCGAACGTACCATACGAACGCGGCTTAGTTTAGAATTGCTCCACCCATGGGGCGGTGCTTGTCGAAGTAAACAATACAGTGGGTGATCGCTGTTATGAACATAATCCGTTCCAAAAAGATGTTCGTTAACCGAATTGTTCGCTAACCGATCATCGATTTACCATGGACAGAAACTGTTCACAGATGGTAGTAAAATACTTTTGTTTGTTTGTGAGGTGTTCGTTATCCGATCTGTTCCTTATCCGATCTATTCGTTAACCGATCACCCACTGTATACGAATTGATCGTTTTTCTAGTATGCATTTCAGTAGCAAATTATTGTTTTCTTCTGTTGGGTAGTTAAGTCCTTCCATTCTTGAATCAGTTTTTAGTATTATCCGGACAATTGAAGATGTGGCTGAGGAAGATGTTGACGGGATAATTGACGGGATGTTGACGGGATAATAAGGAAATTAATAAACAAGGGAACAGGGTTAAGTTTAAGTCTGGGCACGTGAGTACTCGTTATAGACTTGCCTGACTTGAGACCAAAACTAAAAGTCGACTTTCAAAGTCTAAATCGACTAGCTAAATAAAATGCTTGTAAACCCGAAGTTTACCCATCTCGAACGCTTATAAAGCGCAAGTCTTGTGTAGACTTTTTAAGTCGACTTAACCTTTCGTCAAAACGAGCGCGGGTAAGGACTATGAGCCCCAATTTAAGGACGACAAACCTCTAACCAAACCTAACCTAGTCCTTAAGTCGGGGTTTGTATTCCTTATGTCGGGGTTCGTAGTCCTTATGTCGTGTTTCGTAATCCTTAAGTCGGGGCTCGCAGTCCTTAAGTCGGGGTTCGTAGTGCTTAAGTCGGGTGCACCGTAATCCTTATGTCGAGTCGTCCTTGTGTTGCGTTGCCCTTGCAAATTCTTAGGGACTTTGCTACTATACAAGAATTGATGCCTCTTGTGGTTGGAGAAATTGTTGCATTTTAGTGCTTTAGGAAAAGGTCTGAGTAAACTGGTTAAAGAGTGAGAGCGAAAAGACAATAAAAAAAAAGAAAAATGAAGGGGGAAAAAGGGACTCCCTCCACAGGCGGCACAGTTGGGTGGCTGACAAGTGACACGTGGAATTTCGCCTCCACTTTTATGCTGCTGTCATAGCCCGTTCTGGGTTTCAAGTTCCCGGGAATTGTTTCGGCCTTTTAGTCATGGATGGTTTGGTCTGTTGCGCTTACCGAAACGTAATTTCTCTACTTGCAAGAATTTTGTGCAGTATTCAAATTTTTTCCGAGAAAAAACCAACCTCCTTTTCGGTAATAATGACCGAAGAGAACACAACACGTGCGGCTGTCCTTGAAGGGGGGTCCTTCTCCCGGAGTTTGATGTTCAGTCTCATATTTAGTCCGTGCGTTCCAATAAGGGGGTTTCAGCAATGATGTTGGCATTCGACGTATTAGAATCACTGTGGACGTCATACAGGTGAATTTGTGTTGGCTCATGTTGATTATAAATGAGTTTGCTGCTCCCTTCATCTCCCATTGTGCTGATGTCATGGCGATGTAATCAGACACCTCCAGGAGCTTCATAAGAAGCGATCGTCTCTCATATATGTAGATGGGTGTCCAGGGCTAAAAGAAACAACACAGCAAACGTTAACGGCAAAAAGGCCTTGTCTGTTAGCAGTCTTTTGCTCCGTTCTTCGATTCCTCCCGCAAGAAGCTGGGGGGGAAAAAAAGATAAATTAAAAAAGAAGCCTGACGGCTGTGGTGCGAGATGCCGAACATCGGAAAACCGGCCGTCGTTCCAAATGTGCAGAATCAGAACGCTTAATTTGATATGGTCTTGGAGCTACTTTTGGTTTTACCATGTATGTGGCCAGTAACCTTTCAAGTTCCTCACAGATCTACAGCTTTGCTTATCTGATATTCCCAAACTACTTTAGCGTTCTACTTTATTTTAGTTTGTTTTGTTTTAGATTCTGTTTAGCCCTTGTAGGCTTGGCATAGCTCTAAAACTTGGAGCTATGCGTGGCTCGGGCTGCATTTTCCACGAAAAAGCCACGAAGAAACCTAGAAACGAAAACCGAAAAAGGTCTGTCATTAGCAGCCACATGCCGAGGGATGATGAGCTGAGGTTGGAAGCTAGGGAAAAACGCTAATGTCCTTTCCCATCTCTTACTGTTGTGTATACATATAACTGATATGGTATCCACCGTTGAGTTGAGGCGAAATTTCCATTGCATGTCGTGGTTCGGTGTCGTTATGCCGTATGACTTCCTCGTGTCCCGGGGTCTTGAGTCTCCGCCCTTTTGCTAGAGCGAAATGCAACATGCAACAAGACATTTATGTGTGTGAGGTCTATTGTCCCATTAAAAGTGCCCGAGCAATGATACTTCGGCAGGAAACAGGACGATCCATATCCAACACAACAATGAATGTCTCACAGGCATAGCAGGAAGAGCCCACTTGTTCAGAAAAATCCACGCTATTGTGACATCAAAGTCCCCAGACCGGCTGAACAATACTCTGTCACATTCTAAAGCTTTTTCGAAAATGCATTTCTGACATACAAAACGACACATTTTAACGAAACCCAAGTTGGGCCAAGCGATAGTACGTTGGCATAGGACTGCTGCGACGATCACACAACGGAACGAACGCTTAGAACCGAAAGGGAAAAAAGTAATTCACACTTGATAGTTGCCTTGCTAATAGCTCTGGAAGGTAGATGTTTGGCTATTGTAGCAAGGGAACTGTAAAATGGGAAAAACAGTCAAAAGGTTTTGGGACTTTTATGGCGGGTTTTTACCTCGCCAGTTGTACAGGCGTTTTGGCTGCGATTTCCAAACTTGCAAGTTTCCAAGTTTTTCAGGGGTGAAAAGGATGAGATCAATCGCTATAAGGCAAAGACAATGGTGACCAATTTATATTGTATTTTTCCCCCACAACCTACAACGCTGGACTGTTATAAAGAAAGGGAAAATGATGAAAGAAAATGGATTTGGCATGGCTGTTACGTATGGTTGACTGGCATGTGTCCATCCGTGACTCGTACTCGGAATATTTGGGGAAGAAGGATCGGTTGTGTAGTCGTGATGATGGACCCTAGCCCAGTCCTAATGACAGTGGCCGGCAGGCGCGAAGTGAACAGGCCTTGTCATTGCTTTAGCGTTAGGGTCAGCGGGGATCCGGATCCCACCATTTGCCTTTTACCTTTCTGTATCATTTTCTGTATTCTCTAGGCCGTTTTTTCCCCCTTGGTCCAACTTCGGGTTAAAGCTCTAGTATTTAAACACATATATATTTCAGCCTCACCTGTAAAAACCTTTTCTGAGTTCGCTTTTCAGCCGAGGTGGGCGTGATTCGAGGGTTACCTTGCAAGGAAGAGCCCCAAAAGAGCCTCCATCCACCTGCTCCGCCTATGGCTCCAGCCAGCACGTCAGCAACAACCCATGAGTCCCCCCCTTTCAACCCAAAAGTCGCAGGAAATATCTAAAAATGACGGGATTTATGTAGCTCATTCTCTGTGATCTGCGAAAAGCGAGAGGTTTTTCTTTTTTTAGCAGACACGCCTTTTTAAACAGTGTCACGTTGTGGATTTTGTGGGGGAGGGGGGGAGGGAGTCCCACGATACTGGATCTGTTTCTTCACTTTTGCTAGTGAAATAGTAGGTGAGAGAGTTCTTTAATTTTTTTATTTTTTTATTTTTTCACCTGGACACCCTGCTGAGGCTCGAGATGACGGGGCGGAGAGATTAGAAAAATGCTCTTTGGCTTGCCTTACCTCGTGGCTTTGAGTCTGTGCGGGAAATTAAGAATTCTGGTTTTCTGTGCTCAAGCGAAAAGGCTTTTATAGAAAGAACCTTCGCCGTTTCGGTGCATAGAGGAGGTGTCTACTTTGATATTACTTGAAAAGTAAGATAGGCATCTTTTGGTCCCTTGCACACATGTATAGGCTGTTGAATAGGTATACGAAACGCGGCTGCAACAGTTTTGGGGCCTCAAACATAAGAAGAGAAGGGCCCCGGTTAGATTCTGTAAAGGAAATTATTGAGAGGAGGGTGGGGGAGGGAGGGGGGTTGATATGCGAGGTGCACGCATGGGCGGTTTCGGGCTTCTAGAGATGAGTGATTCTTCTATTCAAGCTAATGCGTAATGGTATGGAGGGCTCTCTTGGGCGATTGCCGATTCCTTGCTGCCGGGATGCCCAGAAAGCTTCGGCGTCTTGTGCGTCTTGCTCGGCAGGAAAAACTTGTCTCAAAACCCGAAATCCCGTGTGGTTTGCTGGGCTCGGCATAGGCGAAAGGGTCAATGGTATAGAGAGCTGCAGTAGTTAGAAGACCCCCCTGAGGATCCTGGTTTGGTTTCATGTTGAGGAGAGGAAGAAGGAAGAGCCAGGTGAAACCGAAAAATGTCTTTTTGAATCGTCCGCCATGGGCAAGGCCAGGTAGTACAGCTTTGGCCTCGGTTTCATGAACACGCGCTCCACACCGCTCGTAGTAGGAGGCATAAGGTGTTATGTGCCAGCATTCAGCAGATCTGACTATCGCTTTCCCGTGATAACAAATCAAGCATGTGTGAGTGTGTGTTTGTCATCGGTGCGCATTTAACTGTTGCTTTTCGTTTCCGAACGTGTGTACCTAGAATGTTTTGGGCGAGATAGGAATCTGTAACTTGGTGCTGATCTGGCCAAGAATTTTAATTGAAGACTTCTAAAAGAGGAGAAAAAGCCTACGTGTTAGAAAACGAACTTTTGGCTGGGCTTAAAAAGAAAAGCTGTGCTGGAACCCAACGGGAACCCCACACGTATATATGAGGAGACCACATCGGAAAACTAAGGGATTAGGCAGCATTGTATCCCTCGGTCGTTCTTGATCAACCTGGGAGAAGTCTCCGTGCAACTTTTATAAGTCTAGACGGAGGATTTATTTGAAAAGGATCATTCACGTGGAAAGAAGGACCTGGGTGCAGTGGTATAAGGCTCCAAGAAAAGGATGAGAGATCCTGTCATTGCTATTGTGCATCCCGTGTTGAAAGGAGCTGTTACAGCTGTTAAAAACGCTCATCTAATGTTGTGTGCTTTGCTATCGTGACATAAACGCTGAGTGAAGCCATTTGGCATTGTGAAGAAAGACTGAGAAGGCTACTTATTCTGTTTTTCTTTGGTGGCTCTTGTTGTGTCCTCCATCAGACGGGGATTAAGTGAGCTACTACCAAAATGGAGCTTAATATGATGGTTTGTGAACAAGAAAGTCATACGTCACCCAGTACTGTTTTAACAGAAACCATGAGCTTAGTTTCGACAGTGACCTCCGTTCATTACGACCGGATCACATCTGAACGCGACCGGGTAAGCCTTGGATACGTGTGTGTAATGTATTTCCATCTCGCAGACATTTGAATTTGACGTCCAGTAAAAGAGGACTAAAAAGGCAAAAACAAGGGGTTAGATTCAATGTTACCTGCGAGAAGTGGCGGCGGAGAAAAAGAAGAAAAATGTTTTACTAGACCGAAGACGTTCTGCTGAGACGTTAGAGGCTCAAGTCTGTAATTAGAGTCAATCAAGATGCAAAACTAATTCCGCTGCACGTGGTCGCAAAAGATTTCATAGCCTCATCCATCCATAACGGAAAGCTCTATGGCGGAGCCGCATACACACGGCCGCTTTATGACGCTTTTTTACATTTTCTTTATTTTTTTTCCTGGGGTTTTCTTGCCCAGCAAAATACAAAAACGACTATGATTGAAATAGAAGGAAGAACGATGAATGTGTCTTTTTGAAGTCGTTAAAAGCTTGTCACGTCTCTCGTGCGAGTCACGAAACTAAGGTTGTCGATTCGCAACGTCCGCAACCGTGTTTGTTGGTAATTTCTACATTCACAATATTCATTACGGTAACCACCGCAGCGCAAGGTCACTCTCAGGTGGTTTGCAAGCGTAACCATAGCATAGAGATAGAGTTCGCCTTTAGACGCCTTTTCAGACTGCTTAGCGTGGCAATGAGCAGACTCAATCACCTTTGGACAAGCCGTGAGCAACAATTTCGGGCAGTTACGACTGTAAACCGAGTTATATATGGCAACCGGCTTGATCTTGCGTGTCTAGCCAATTCATAAGAGTTCTAAACGGTTAAGGGGTTTCGGGAACTTAGGAAAAGGTTACGAGGTCGTAATAATCTCTTGGGTCGTCTTTCTTCATGAAAAGCAACCCCTGTCGACCCCTCGACCTCGATGATTTCCAGCTTTGGTACCCCCCACGCCGCCGTTCTAGTACGGAGCTAGAGCGCACCCCTTTCCACCTTTCGAAACCAAACAGGACTCGGCTCAGGTATATAATAACCGAAAACTTTGCAAAGAGTTACCATCATAAACGAGGAAAAAGAAGGGGGCACGTGCCCTTCAAACTGCGTCTTTCTTCCCAAACTTGACACTGATTTATGCTAACCTAACCACAAAACTAAATTTTTCAGTAAGGAAGAGCTTTGCCAAAGATTCGGTGCTTCAAACTTCTTTCAGGCCCCTTTTGTGTACATCAAGACTTACTGCAGCTCGGCCTATAACCTTTTGCAAAAGCTACCCCACCCACTTGATCCTCCGTAACTTGGCCAAACCGTATGGTTTTCTGTTTTCTGCAAAGGAAGAGGAGGAGGAAGGATTATACACCCAGGGTGAAGTCGCCCTTTTGTTAAGTTCCATACCCTGCGTTCAGACGTATATGTGCCTCGCATACGTAGATCCGAGATGGTGATGGGGACCATGTGGAGCGACGTTGATGGGGTAGCCTTTAGGATAATTGAAGGGTTGCCCAGGTTGATGACAGCCCACTTTTCTGGAGCCTGGGCGAAAATTTGGCACTTTTGCTGGCTTTTCCAGACTGCTGGGCAGGGCGACATAGCATTTTTCGGTAAATACGGGTCTGGCTTTTTGGTTTCTCAGTGCCAGGTCGCGAAATCACAAGTAATGGCTGGGCCCTGGTCGAGAAAGAGTTTTTGAGTTAGGAAACACGTTGGTTTATTGGTTATTTCTATTTAAGTTGTCTAGCCAAGTCATTAAAAGCCCATTTTGGTGTCTTTTCTTTCCGCGACCGCGTTGGCAATTTGTATTTAGCTGCGTATCTCTCGTGTTCGACAAATGCGAGGTTGCAGTCATGTAGGGACGTCCTTTTCCAGAATAGGAGCTCGTTACACATGTATGTGCTCGTAGTATTGGCTAGGCGATCAAGTGGGAGGTCTTTCTTACTTTGGGGAAATAGATTGGGGCTGGGGAAAATTATTTTGATCACGCGACGTGCCATTTATTCCGCGTGGGAAAGTCAACAATATGATTTCCTTTCCACCAAAAACTCTATAGACAAACAATACTCTCTCACGTTTTGTCGCTGGGATGGCATGGAATTACAGATGGAACATATCTTTTTCTTTTCTTTTTTCCATTCATTTTTATGTATAGAAAATGATACGCCTTTCTTGGCAGATAACATATGTGGGGTCGTGAATTTTTTCCGTTTTTTTTCATTATTTTTTCTAAGAATGTCCCATGTCATTGTTTGATTACAGGCGTACTATCGACAAGGAGTGGCGTTACAATGTTTGGCTCGTCACTCAGATGCTTTGGCCGCATTCAGTTCGGGCTTGGCCCAAGATCCCAAGTCATTACAATTACTGGCTGGACTAGTAGAAGCAGCCGTCAAGTCTCCTTTACGAAGTATGTGGAAGTCTACATCATTATGCAACTCCAGGTTTTGGAAGGAAACTAATTATGGTTTGTTTTGTTGTCTGCTTTAATGTTCTCTAGCTACGTTTGAACCCACGTACCGACAGTTGCAAGCTATGCGATTGGATAAATCTCCATTTGTCATTATTTCTGTGATTGGGCAAGAATTGCTAGCCGCGGGCCATTATCAGTCTTCCGTCGTCGTCTTAGAATCAGCTTTACGCATCGGCACATGTTCCCTCAAATTAAGAGGATCCGTTTTTTCAGCTTTATCCTCTGCCTATTGGGCTTTGTCATCCTTAGACAAGGTAAGGACCTTACGCTATATTTTATTTTTATTCTCTTTCCCCCCGCCTGTTCATTGCAATGTCTGTTAAAGACTAGTTAATAAAGTTATGGAGCACAATTTTTTTACGACATTTTTGATTGTATCTTCTCTAGGCCATAAGTTATATGCAACAAGATTTGTCGGTGGCCAAGTCGTTGGGCGATACAGCGGGCGAAATTCGAGCTCACGGGAACTTGGGCTCTGCGTATTTCAGCAAAGGCAATTACAAAGAAGCGTTAACTTCGCACCGATACCAACTCGTGTTGGCAATGAAATGCAAAGATAACCACGCGGCCGCGGCAGCTCTTACGTCTTTAGGTACAAAGTCTGCTCATTTGTTTTCTCTCAGCTCCGTCCGAGCCTTTTTTTTTCTTCTTTTTTTTAGCGCTTGAGAAAAAGCTTATTGGGCTTGTGTTTTAACAAGACGTATAATGCTTAAGGTGTAGCATAAAATTGTATTTTATTGGCGTGCAGGTCATGTGTACACTGCCATTGGGGATTATCCCAATGCTCTCGCTTCCCACAAGCAGTGCCTTCAGTTGGTGAAGCAATTGGGAGATCGGCTCCAGGAAGCGCGCGAAGTGGGCAACGTGGGTGCCGTTTATCTCGCCATGGCGGACTTCGACGCGGCTGTCAATTGCCATTCGGAACACTTGCGGATCGCAAAGCAGTTGAAGAATAGCGTGGAAATGGCCAGGGCGTACTCCAATCTGGGCTCCTCACACCATTTCCGGCGGAATTTCGAACAAGCGATTACCTTTCACAATCATGTCCTGAGGATTGCGGAAGAAATTGGCATTAAAAGCATCGAAGCAAGGGCGTACGCTGGATTAGGACATGCGGCAAGATGTATGGGAGACTATACGCAGGTAACACCACATTTCTTTCTTCATTTTTCTTTTTTTAGTATTAGTAACCACCGTCATGATGGTTCGAAGGGTTCCATTTTTGGGTGTGCGCTTTTTTGTTTCTATTTTTGACTTGTTGAGAATGGGTCCTCGTTTTCTGCTTCATTGATGTGGATGTGGACCTGCCCAAATCTAACACTTGGCGTGTTTGTTGTGGGGTTCGTTACAGGCGAAGCGATGGCACGAGCGACAGTTGGACATGGCCCTCAGCACGCGTGATAAAGTTTCTGAAGGACGTAGTTTATCTAATCTGGGCATCGTCTACCAATTATTGGGTGATCATGACGCAGCCCTCAAGTTGCACCAAGCGCACTTGAACATTGCGCGAGTGCTCCAAGACCGAGCGGGTATGGGAAGAGCGTATGGCAACATTGGGAATGCCTACTCGGCCATGGGCTACTATGAGCAAGCGATCAAGTACCATAAACAAGAGTTGACCATCTCTAAAGAAGTCAATGATCGCTCCTCAGAAGCCTCCACCCACGGAAACCTGGCTGTGGCCTACCAAGCCTTACATATGCATGATATGGCCATTCTGCATTACCATAGTCATTTGAATATTGCGCGGGAACTCAAAGATACGGCCGGTGAAGCGTGTGCTTTGCTCAACTTGGGCAATTGTCACAGTTCTCGTGGCGAGTTTTCCCAGGCTGTATCTTTTTATGAAAATTACTTGATGCTCTCGCAAGAACTGCAAGACGTAGAAGGTGAAGCCAAAGCCTGCCACTTCCTCGGATACGCACATTACTGTTTGGGCAACTTTAAAGAAGCTATTCGCTACTACGACCAAGACTTGACCTTAGCCAAAGACCTGCAAGATAAAATGAACATGGGAAGAGCCTACTGCAACTTGGGGTTGGCTCATCTCGCGCTTGGAAACACCGAAACTGCATTAGAATGCCAAAAATACTTTCTAAGTAAGTTTGACAGGTTTTCTCCTTAATCGTCTATTTAAAAAAAAAAAAAAAATAACCGGTTTTGGGACTACAGTATATGCCGCTTATTGTGATCACTGAGTTATTAGAATCAGCTGCTTTATGGAATCAAATTAAAGGACCGATTCAAATGATAAAACGAATGACATTTTAATCGGTTATTAGAATCACACTTTCGGATATTAGAATCAATTTCAAAAGAATCTTCACGCGTACAGTAACGAAACTGCAGTGGTGATTGGTACATGGACTTTGCGTATTGGCCGATGACATTCCTTTTACGTCGTTTTGACTAATCCTTTTTGTCATTTCCAGCCTACTACCATGCTTAGGGGGAAATCCCTTCTAAACTCTTCAGTCAATTAAATGAGCAGGTTATTCAATTGAATGACCAGTTCCTTTAATTGACTGGCAAAATCAGAAGGGATATCATGTTGAGAACCCGACCTAATCGTAGGATTAGGCTTCAAAGGCGCAGTGTTACTTGTGTTTAGACCTGTAGTTATATAAAAATGGTGACGAACAAGAAAAGAGTTGATTTAAATGTAAAAGAGAAGTTGCGGCTCATTGAAACTTATGATAAGGTAAACTTAAATGATTTGCCACAAAGGGAAGCGGCCGTTAAGTTAGGCAGTCCTCAATCATAACTTTCAAAATTGTTGAAAAATCGTTACGAAAAGAACAGTAGTGGGTCTATAATCTAGAAAAAGGAAACGAGTTGGGAAAGTGTCAAGAAGTTGACAATGCTTTATTTCTTTGGTTAAAAAAAAGCAGTTCGTTTCACGCGCCGATTAATCGTAGCATTCCACTTCATATTTTCGATTTTCGCTTATTGGAATCTCCGCTTTATAGAATCAATATTCACTTGACAAACGTGAACGCAATAGGTGGCACGAAGCAGCATCTACTGTATATACCTTTCTGGAAACTGGCTTTCTACTTTTTTTTCGATGTTATGTTTCGACTACTTTGGTACTAAAGCTGAAGGTGACTGAGTTATTGTAATGTCTTTTTTTGGGGTAATTTTAGCCATAGCTCATATGACAAAACACATGGTGGGCAAGTTCCGAGCATTGGGAAACATCGGTGATATCCTCGTCAAGATGAACAACTTTGACGAAGCGATCAACGTCTATTCTAAGCAACTGCAATTGGCCAAACAAGTTCAAGATAAAGGCTTAGCAGCATCCGGCTATGCTGCCTTGGGCCTCGTCCATCGTCATTTACGCTGTTTCGATAAAGCTTTGGGTTACTACACGCAGGTGAGTTGACAGCATCTTTTCTTTTCGGGAACAATCATTTACTGTTGTCCCCGAGAGAAAAAAGGAAAGCATGTTATTTGGAGAAGTGAAAATGTTTTCTAAAGAAAGAAGATAACACAAAGTGACTTGTCGTAGGAGTTGACCTTAAGACAAGAATCTGGCGATATCAAAGGTGAATGTCGCTCCCATGGCCACTTAGCTGCAGTTCATATGGCCTTGGGTAATTACACCCATGCCATCAAATGTTACGAGGAACAATTGGATCGGGCGAAAGAACTACGCGATTCTGCCACTGAAGCCCAAGTTTACGGAAACCTGGGAATAGCCCGCCTCAATATGGGCCATTACGAAGAAGCTATTGGCTATTTCGAGCAACAACTGGCCACATTGGAACAACTATCTACAACGACGGCGTTACTAGATAAGGTAATGAGACTTTTTTTGACAAGTTGCTGCACTTTCACGTATGCTGTTTTGTTTTTTCCCGCCTTGACGCTTGTCTTGCTTGTGTGGAAGAGGCTAAGGTCATTGTCTGTCATTATACTTCGTGCCAAAAGTTTTCTTGACCAAAAAAAGTAAAGACTTGGGGCATGCAAAAAAAAAAGTTGAGAAAAAAGAACATGTGACACTTACATGCAACGACTGCCAGAACTGGATTGTGATAAATGAGATTTAAGTGCAAGGTGACCTTGCCTCCACACACAGCGTCATCATTTGTCATCTCTCTTTTCTCTCACTGACTTTCTGAAACGTATTGTTGGTCGCACGCGATTAATTTCCTACCACCTTTAACATATCTTCGTTTTACCCAACCCTTTTTATGATGTAGGGAAGAGCGTTCGGGAACCTGGGAGACTGTTATGACGCATTAGGAGACTTCGAGGAGGCTATAAAATGTCACGAGCAGTTTCTAGCGATTGCCCTTAAGACCAAGAGTTTAAGAGATCAAGAAAGAGCCTATAGAGGTCTAGGTCAATCCCACCGGTGTCTAGCCAACTTGCAGCAAGCGCTGGTACGTGCAATAAAAAAAAGAATTGTTTCGATTCAGGTGTTGGGGTTATGCAAATTTAATGCGGCATATTTCTTTATTTGTTTAGGTTTGTTTTGAGAAACGACTGGTGGTCGCACACGAGTTGAACAGCCCAGTGGCAAAGGGCCAAGCTTACGGAGAACTGGGACAATTGCATAGTCAATTGGGCAACTTCGAGCAAGCCGTTTCCTGTCTGGAACATCAACTAGCTATCGCAAGGTATTATTCATTCAGTATATTTATTGTAAAAAGAAAACAAACCGGGTTAGAATTAGAAAAACAAACCTTTTTACCAATGTTTATGTGTGCTTTTACCTTAATAGAGAACTAAATGACAAGTCTGCCGAAGCTGAAGCCGCGTCTGGCTTGGGATGCGTCTTCCAAGCGATGGGCGAGTACAATCAAGCACTTCAATACCATCAGCTGGATCTGAAACTGGCTGAGGTCTCTCATAACGCCAGTTTCCAATGTAGAGCATATGGCAACTTGGGAGTGGCGCACGAAGCCCTTGGACAGTGCGAGCAAGCCATCCTTTACCAAGAACAGCATTTGTCGATAGCAGCGCAGATTAATGACAAAGTTGCCAAAACCATGGCCTTCGCCAGCTTAGGTAAGAGCAATAAGCTCGCCGACAAAATGTCTCTTTGACCCGTACATAATGCAAATTTCGGGTCTTTTTCAATTATGTAGGGCGAGTGCACCAAACCTTGGGGCGGACCACCCAAGCCATTGCCTATTTGCAACAGGGACTTCAGATAGCAGAATCGTTGGGACGTAAAGAAGACGAGGCTAAGATTCGTCATCGGCTAGGCTTGGCACTCTGGAGTCAAGGCGATTTGGAACCTGCACATACGCACTTGGATCGCGCGGCGACGTTACTCGAGGCGATACGTCGGGAAGCCCGGTCCGGTGCAGATTATCGACTGTCGCTCTTTGACCTTCAGACAGAATGCTATCACGTGCTTCAAGTAAAAAGACGCTTCTTTTGTTTGCCCTCCTCTTGAATCACAAAACCGGCTTTTGTTCTAATTTTACTACCCGAATTTTTGTTTTTCCAGAGAATTTTGGTTTTGTTGAATCGACCGTACGAAGCTTTGCTGGTGGCGGAAAGGGGACGTACCCGTGCGTTTGTAGATTTGTTGCTGGAACGCCAAGGGGCAGGAGACAATCATATTCGGGAACACGGGAACCGAGCTGCTCGTTTGGAGGATAGCACGCCGAGCTCGGTCGAGCAGATGACAGATATTGTCAACAAACAAAAAGCTGCTGTTCTTTATTACAGTTTGGCCGCAGGGTACTTGTACAGTTGGTTGATAATACCCAGCAAAGGTATGTAAAACCTTCCGTCACTGCGCTTTCCAGACCATTTGATTGAGTTTTTTCGTTTATGATTTTTTTCATCGGGTAGGCGTTGTATCTTTCCATCAAGTATCCATTTGCGAGGCGGAACACTCTGAAGATTCCAAAAACGAGGGTAATGTCAACGTCAATCCTTCCATGCTCGAGCAATACATCCAGAGCGTTCGAGACGCCCTGGGAGTTGAAATGCAAACACCAGGGACAAGGTAGCAAGAGAGAACAATGTGTACCCGGACAGTCATTCCACTAATTACGTTTTATAGAGAGGGCGATGCAGAAGGAGACGTTTGGTCGCAGCACATGGAAGAGCTGGGAGATAAGCTGAACCAAGACGGTGACCGAACTGTTTTTCTCAGGATGGTTAATCGTTCCCATGCGTATAATAGCAGCAACTATAGTCTCTCGAGTCTATTCAGGTAGATTATTTCACCTTAACTCAATAGTGGGTTATAAATCTTCATTCTTTTAACTCCTTTTTCTTCTTATTTGCGTTTGTTTAGCTTGGGCAGCCTGTCTGGCAGCATTACCAGCGGCTCTACTTCACGTCCAGGCAGCACTCGATCAAGACGGTCTCTTTGGCAAGGACCGTCGTGCTTGAGAGCGCTGTACGATTTATTAATCGCTCCGATGGAGTCGTCCTTGCAAAACCAAGACTGCCATGAGCTGATGCTGGTTTTGGAAGGGGACTTGTACTTGGTGCCTTTCCCGGTTCTCAAATCCCCCAATTGCAGCGAATATCTATGCGAACGCTTTAGCATAATTGTGGTGCCTTCCTTAAGCTCGCTAAAGTCCAGTATGAGGAAGAGCAAAGGCACGTTATCGAACAATACGGACAGCGAAGGTCCAAGTCAAGCTTGCGTAGTGGGCAATCCGCGCATGCCTGCTACTGTAACGGAGCAATGGGGCTGGGGTGATATTCCCTACTCGGAACAAGAAGCTAATGTGGTAGGCGAAATGCTTCAAACCGTTCCCTTAACTGGTCAGCAAGCCACCAAGGAGGCCGTCATCCGACAATTAGCACAAGTAAGGAAAAAAAAACTTTTTAAGCCTCCCGTATACCTTAGCTTATTGTCGGGAAACAGTCACAGATGGCACTGATGTTTGTTACTGTTTTGTCAAAGCCTTGTGTAAGAAAGTTAAAAAAATATATCTAATTGCCGGCGGTTTTTTTCATTATCTTAATCTTAATGCCTAGAAGTGAAAATTATAAAGATTTAAAGTTTTTTTTACATTTTTAAAAATAAGAAAATAAATTACAAGTTTGAGGCTACCGTATACCTTAGCTTATTGATGCGAATCAGTCACAGATGCCACTGATGTTTGTTTCTGTTTTGCTTAGGCCTTGCGTAACAAAGTCAAAAAGATACATATAGCTAATTGCCGTTACGCTTGTTTTGCTTCTGAAAAGTACAAGTTATCACAATATCTTAAATCAAGTCAGCACAATATCAAGTCAGCAAGATTCCCCAAGTCAGCACAATATTAAGTCAGCAAGAGTCAGCACAATATCCTAAATCAAGTCGTCGAACTTAGGAAACAAGATTTTTCGAAAACTGTTTGTCAGCTTTGAAAGCAATCTAAAACAAATGTTTGCTTTTGTTAGCAGCTAGTGCACAATGAAAGGACAGATTTTTATTTATTTATTTTTTTTTCCAATTTGATAGGGGCTTGAGCATAGCTCGTTGCCTCTTCTTTATTGACTATTTCTGTTTGTGTTACATAAACAGATTTTTAGTTAATGTATTTCTCATAGTTGCAAACTTTATTTGCATGTTGCTAATTTATAACGCATTGGAACAAAATTTGCGTTGGTTGTGCAGTACTTGTTTTGGCTGTGCAGTACTTGTTCTCAAGCTCAATTTTACTGTCAAAGAATTTTTTCACAATAATGTACTGGTTTTCTCAAAAAAGTTGTTCCGAAATTCCCAATGCTAACCGTCTATACCGAGCTAAGGTGTACGGGCGCCTTAAAAGGTCAAATTCGTATTGTTTCAGCCTATTAAAAATCCTTGTTATTCCAACAGGCGGAATGCATTCACTTGGCTACACACGTATCTTGGAAGCTCTCGGCTATCGTTCTATCTCCTGGCGATTTTGTCGAGTCGTCTTCGAAGACAACGCCTACCAGTTCTTCTCATCCCAGCTCCACGTCAGCTCCCGGATCCAGTCATGATGAAGAATGTACTTCTGACATGGCCTCTTCGATTGACCTGCCAGCGCTATCAGAATTCCTATTAACAGCTGCCGATATTCTTCATTTGCGTCTGAGTGCGCGCCTGGTGGTTATAAGTGCCGTCCATACCCGTGATCACCATGGATGGGCCCATTCCGATGGTGTGGTGGGCTTAAGCAGAGCGTTGTTAGCGGCAGGTGCGCAATGCGTCTTGCTGGCTCTGTGGCCTGTTCCAGATACTGCTGTCAAGATTCTCTTCCGCACATTTTATTCATCTTTGATGCAGGTAATTATAGACAGGCTCCTAATTGACCTGCGCTAAAAAGCTATGCTTATTAGGGTTCGCGAGTGAGTAGAGCCTTGGCTGAAGCACAGCAAACTGTCCAGCACACTAAACACTTTGCCCACCCGGCGAACTGGGCGGGATATTTGCTTATTGGACTCGATATTCGGTTATCTAACAAAGTGGCGTTGATGGGCCAAGCTTTAGCCGAGCTGTTGAAGTTGCCCGAAAATTGCAGAGACGCCCTGCGCGTTACTTTGCATTTGGTGGAGAAATCCTTGCAGCGGATCCATCGCGGCCATAAAAACGCCATGTACACGACGCAGCGCAGCATTGAGAACAAAGTTGGAGTAGTGAGCGGCTGGAAGGAGCTGCTCATTTCTGTCGGATTTCGATTTGAGCCCGCAGCAAACAACATTCCAGCCTCTGTTTTCTTCCCACAAAGCGATCCTGGGGAAAGGCTGACACAATGCTCTGCGTCATTACAAGCGCTACTAGGTAAAGACATTCTTAAAGCCATTCTTAGTGAGGTGTTATTAGTATTGTGGTGCTAAAATACGGTTGTTTTTCTAGGTCTGTCGACGACGTCTTTGTTGGCGTTGGCTAAACTACTGTCCAACCCTGAATCAGGCGACGAAATTATCCATGTCATGCGTCACGTGACTTCCCAGTTTGCATTACGGGACTTGGACACGGAAAGCGTTGAGATACCTGTTGCTGTGAAGCTTTGGCGTTTACCAGGATGTCACGAACTTCTGGCTTCCTTAGGTAATAATTTGTGTCCAAACTTAACACCTGTTCCAGAGCATGTTATCAAGTTTTATTCTTGCCGCCGTAGGTTTTGATTTGATGGAAGTTGGCCGTGACGAAGTAACATTGAGGACCAGCAAACAGGCTAATAAGCGGCAAATCCAATTTGCCCTGCAAGCGTTGTTAGCATTATTTGGTAAGAAAAATAAATTACAATACTTTTCTTCCTACAAAAAATTAAAAAATGGCGCTTGTTCACTTTACCCGCCACGTACTAAATACTAACCCGCGAACCTGCATTTGGTAGCATATTGCAAGCAGGTTTGTGGGTTAATTGCGGTTCATGGCATGCTTATCACTCATGGGGTGCTGACAAGAAACTCAAAATACGGTTTCTTTTCCAGAAAGTTACAATAAAAACACGCCTATTAAACAGTAAACCAGCTAACCCTCTGCAAAATGCATTGTAAGCATTGTAAAATGCTATGGATGGCATTCAAACGCTTCATTCGCGAGTTACTGTCTAGTAGGTGGGGCGTAAAGTGAACAAGCACCAAAAAAAAGGGTCTGAGCTTACTAGAATTCCATTTTTCCATGTCTAGACACGCAAGAAGCGCCGAAAAGCCTGTCCCTGGATTCTTCCAGTTCCGTCGAAAGCTTTCCATCGGATGATGAAGTTGAAGAGCACAACACCCAGCGTGATATGCCCTTAAACATAACGTATTCGAACGTCGTTCTTGCGTCGACCGCGCGTCGTTTCCCGTTGCCTTTAGCCAGCTCTTCCAAGTCGGCTTTTACGAACTATGTTCGTAGTCGCAGTCGAGGTGAACCTGACGGGCGAACTGCAGTTACCAACGAGGTTCGCGGGCGAGAATCGGACGCAGCTTTCACTCCCAGTCCTGTGGATTTGCCTCCAAAGAAAATGAGCTCTAGTTTAATGTCTACACTAGCAGTGGCTTTGAATAGCAACGATAATATTCCGTCCTTGAATGAAACCAACAGTGCCCCCGTACCGAGTTTGCGAATGTCCTTAACTTTAGCCCACCAGAATCGTATTCGTTCCATGTATTGCTCCAATCCTGGCACGGCGTCGTCTCACGGTACAGGCTCTCCGTCTAGTGACGCAGGGATTAGCATGGGCCTCGCTAGGCCCGAGTCAAGCTCAAGCACGAGCTCCGTGACGGATTGGGAGAATGGGCAATCGACTGTGCGAAGACAACCTGTTAAGCATGTACCACCCTTGAATCGTCGTGTAGGCGATGTCAGTGCCTTTGCCCATTTACCCCATGCCATGGCCGTGAATCGCATGAAAGAAGCTGCGCAAGCGGAAAGCAACGCCCAAAGTTCAGACTCCGAGTTGAGTGTTCGCAAATTGCCCTGGAAAAGCGGTCATAGCAATGGAAAGAAACTCGGATCCACTTCGGCGTCCATGGCGGGTTCTCTGGATACCTTGGATCGACTTAGTGTCAGAAGTGAAGTAGGGAATTTATCCGCAAAGGGAAATACTAGCGTAGTAGAGGCAAAGCGCCGAAATCGGTCCACTGAGCGAAGTTTACAAGAAGACGTCGCAGCAGATTACGGACGGTTTATGACTGCAAAGCTGCATTTGCACCCGTCCGGGGCTAAACCTAATGCACAGTTCAGTAGCAATGCTAATAATGGACTGAACCGACCAAACGAAGTGGACTTGCAAAACGCAGTCTACTCGTTAAGATCTGCTGCCGAGGAATTCCATCACACTCAGAGTAGTCTGGGAACTAGGAACATTCAAGATCATATCTTGGCCACGCAATTAAGTCGACTTGAAAGGGAGTTCCCGATTTCAGAAGTTTACCATGAACGAGACGTTGGGCTGGGTTTAGCACCTTCCTTGTCCAAGATTCTTATGACCACGACAACAACAGAAGAAAACTCCTTTGTAACAGCCAATGTGGCAGCGTCTACCAGTGAAGAACTTTTTTCGACATTCGACAAAATGGCCTTGGACCACGTATCACCACCTAAGCGAGCGGTGACACAGAGACCGTGGCTGTCGTCTAAACTTACTGTTGATCACGACAAAGAAGCCTTAGCGGACTTGACACGACGTGATGAGGCAGATGGACGCTCAATGACAGATTCTAATTACAGCGGTTATTCGCCGAATCGTAATCTTGCTGTCAAATCCGGTGCCAACGAACTGAGAGTAGACGCCATCGTGGAAAATGTAGCTAGCCAAAAGAAAGTCGTTATTGATCGTACGGCCGACAAGACGAGCAAGACTAACACGGTGAAGCGTGCAGGAAGAGTCGTTTCTTGAACAAGGAAACTGTAATGTAATGTACCATGTAAGTGCGAGGACATGCGTGCGGGTTCGCTTTTAAGTGTATTTATTTTGAGAGAAGCGAAAAGTCCCACGGCATTGTGGAATTGCTGTCTAAAAAGGAAATGCAGCGACCAAACCAAGTTATGATTTGTGTTTTTTGTACAGCTTTAAATACAAAATTACTATTCGGATAGGAGATTCAAGTATAGTAATGCACAGTATATAGGTTTACACAGGAGGATAACAATGGTGTCTTCCAACGTAAAGGCTTTGGGACCGACTTTCTTGGTCTCAGGATGTTATGCGGGGGCGAAAGAACTGGAAAGAAAGGATTCACAGATTCCGTGCCCCCGCAAGATAGGCACTCCTAATTAGTATTCCTAATGCAATATAAAAATGGTTCGAGAAGAGAACAAAACATTTCCAAAGCGGGAGACTGGCGGCCAATGCTCGTGTACTCTGGGAAGTTTTTGGACTGCCACAAGATCCGACCTGCATTGGCTTTGTAAACCGTCGTTAGTAACGACGGTTTACAAAGCCAATGGTAACGACTTTTTACAACGACTGTCGGTAACGACTGTTTACAAAGCCAAAGCCAATAGGTAACGACTCGTTACCTTTTTTGAACTACCTTTTACCTGCATCTACTCTTGGGACTGAGAAAGTCGGTCCGAAACCTTTAAATTCGAAAAACTTTATCCAAAGGCCATAGGCGTGCCGTCATAGTTTTATAAATCGAACATAAGATAGATCACTATCTACATATACTGTACACCGGCTTACTATATATACTGAATTTATAGAAGTTTTAACACCTTGTCAATATAAGCGTGAGACCAAGTGGATAAGGCACAAGCCTTTCAAGCGAGAGGTTATGGGTTCGAAACCCGGTCGAGGCAATATATTTCGTTGAAAAAACGAAATATTTACTTCTCGGTACCTGATGCCCCGGCAAGGTTCCTATAACCATATTCGATATAGTGAAGCTTCGGCATCACACCTCGAATATCGGGGATAGGAAACCGAGCAGGGGAGTTGGGAACAGGGAAAAGGGGCGAGGCTCTCAATTTTTCCCGATTTTTGAAGGGGACCCCCTTGATACAGCATTATTCCTTATGGAGAAAAGCCCTGAAAAAGCTTTTCCAGATCGAAAAGGAGCCACGCCCCTTTTTTTGTTCAATCGACCAATAGGATTCGTCTTTTCCCTAGAGGCCACACCCGATTCTAGCAGATTTGCAAAAAATTTCGAAAAATTACCCAAATTTTGCTTTCATTTAAACAATGTCAATCCTTACATAAATTACGTCAATCCGTACACAATTACATCCTTTTTTCAAAAGGCCAGACCAAGTTTAGAGGATTTTTTAAGAAACCTCGAAAAATTTCTAAAATTTTGCTTTTATTTAAAAAATTAGAATCGTACAACAAATAAGACATTTTGGGAAACTAAATTTTACGCGGAAAGTTTTGGTACAACAAATAAGCAAATAAGGTATTTCGGGGGAGTCAAACATTTCATTTGCATGATTCTTTAATCTAATTTTTCGAGCTAAGAAAAGTCACAGTACAGAAATGCCAGCTGATTTGGAAACATATCGCTACAGTAATGTTGGGAGGAATAAGTTTGATAAGAAAAGTGAAAAATTGGGAAAACAAGAGTTACAAAAATCTCCTCAATTCTGGAACCGTATACAATAATACACAAAGTCGAACTCAAAAGCTGTTATGCTGAACATCGGGACCCATCCAATGTGGCAATCTTGCCTTGAAGTACGGCAACCACAGTTGGAAGGGCTAACAAATGGAATGTAAACCCAACATTTAAATAATAAATTCTTGAATTTATTAAATAACTGACGAAAGAGTTTTAAGCCTGATTTGCACAAAACTGCATACAACCACCAGATTCACAGTCAGAAGGTGAATTGGTTCGTGAAAGCAGCAAGGAATATTATGTAGGGTAGTTCGTCACTAGTCTCCATACCTTCTCCATACCCAAAGCAGAAAGCCACGAACATTAAACAGCACCCAAGCTAAATATATTAGGTCTGAAATTAATATAAACACATGGCAGATTATATTACCAAGAGATTAGTGCAGTTCCGTATTTAGAAAAAATTCTTCTAGCAAAAGAGCTGCACAATCCAACGAAAGATCTTGGTCTGCTAATCTTGGTCGTAGTACAATCTTGGTAAAAGAAAACTGAACAATCCAAACTGCATGCAAATCTGCTTCTTGTTGTCCTTTGGAAATGGCTACGAAATCTTGTGATCGATCTTCGACTGACTTCAAAATGGGCTTCCCTTTGCTTACCTATTGAGAAATAATAGGTATTGCAAACTTATAAATGTAATTTAAAGTGTTATTATACCATCACTCCTAAGCTCCCCAAGACCTTTAAACTGAAATCAGCTTCATTAGGAGAAGTTGACGTATTGGCACAGGAAAGCGTGTTCCTCTTCACCTTCATTTCGCCACCGAAAACTATAAGAAAAGAGAAAAAATATCAGTACGCATGAAAGCAATTCATTAACAAAATGTTTAAAACTTACAAATAAGTGTAAAGGCCCACAAACACATCCGTACAGGAAGCATTCCAAAGCGAATGTGAAAACAGAAAACTTCATGAAAATGAAAAGCCACTTCACTTTTCAGAAGGATAGAACTTGTCCAGATTCTCGTTTGTAGACTTCCGGTGGCAATAAAAAACAACAACACAAGTTGTACACGTTTAAGACGTTGGCCAAGTCGAGCTCACTTCTTCCTGTTTTCGCTTCGGTACATCGTATGAACTTCGCAACACCCAATTGTGTTGCGAAATTATCCTCCCCCTTTCTCCACCTTCCACCCACTTTATTTGGACAACGTTACCAAAGGTCCTGCAACGAAACGTAAAGTAAAAAAAAACAGTCGCAAATGTGTACAAACGAGTCAAAACTAAACCTTTAAACTGATATTTTCTTTGCAACCAAAAACACTTTGTGAATCTCATTAATTTTCTATAAAATTCGTCATCTTAGCAATGAAATTCAACGAAAATAGAAAATGTGTAGTTTGAAATTGCAGCACTTCATAAAAAATGTAAAACAATAGAAGGAAAATTCATCAAAATCCCCCGAATTAAACTTTTATGTATTAACCAACGACTTTAGGAAAGAAAAATGTTCTCTTACCTTGATCTCGCCAACCCTTTTACTTCCAAAAGTTGACTTTGGCTTCGGCAGACAATCTTGAAAACACCACGGAGTTGAAGAAAGCTGACCAATGGACCCCCATGAAGCAACGCTCTAGTCAAAAAAGAGAAATTTAATATTGATGTAATTTGTTCAATGGATGATGAAGTGCCAGGCTGAAGTTCGATGAACACGGTTAATGGGAAAGAGGCATTTAACACTTTAAAGGCGCGCTTGAATTGTTTCGAGGTTTTCGAATATAACACTTAATCCGACTGGTAATCTTTAAAATCACTATGTTATAAAGCTTTACTTTACTGACGGGTGCTTCAGGGTGTACAGTAACGAACTTATTGGTCGCTACATGGATTCTGCAAATTGACCAATCATAATGCTTTTCCGTTGCTTAGACCAAAAGAAGTTTTAGAGCATTTAGAAAATTTAATATGGAATACAATTTATACAATGCTCATAAAAAAGAACAGTTTTCAGCATTTTTGTTTTGGCTAACTTCCAAGTGTCTTTTAGGCTTGAGTTTTTGACTGGTCTTAGTGTATTAAATTCCAATGTCACTTCCTTCCATGTCATAAAACATGATTTCCGTCAATTAGGCTGTGGGCAATTAAGATTTGTAGAGATTGATAATTACATGACAAATAAGAACAATATGCACTGGACTGCACTTGTAAATGACTGGTTCTCGCAATAAGGGCATGGTATGGAGACGAACAGGACCCGAGACACAGAACTGTCCTGGTGGGGGTCATGAACAAGCACTTTCTTATAATTATGGAGAGCCAAACAAAAGTTGAAGCCAATCACTAATATAGAAAGCTATTATAGAATAATTTCTTTTGAAAAGAACGAACATGCTAGTTCATGAGCCTTTTTTGTGTCTTTTCTCTTTCGCAATTACTATTTTTGTCAACATCGCGACATCGGCTAAGAGGGCACTGCAAGTTTGGCACGTATCACAGAGCATAGTGAGATAAAACTTAACACCACACACGAGTCACCTTAAAAACCGGAGAGCAGAAACCGAAGCCAAAAGTGTATACCATTATTTTTTTCTTGGTTCGCTCCAAACCATTAAGATTTTAAATGACAATCATCGGTCAATGTAAAAACTCTTTTAATCGGTTGCTCGATGCCGGTACGGACGCATTTGTGGCTCACGTCTGTCGCTCGTCTTCTTCCAGCGCAAATTCCAAGGATCATCCAACAATTCAGGGTACTGAGCAATTGAGTGTGCTAGTTCAGCCTTATAATTTGTCACGTGGCTGTCTTTCAACAACTGTTCGGTTTCAGCATTGGTCCAAGCATTGACAGTAATGCCTCCTCTTTTCAACAGATTTTGTTCCCGGTGCCAAAATTTGCGGACAGCTAATTTAGCTGAATGCCGCCACAACCGCTCTAGTTCTGTGGTTGCTCGCGTGCCGTAATGTACATGCACGGTGCCTAAGCCTGCACTCACTTTAAGTTCTTTACTCGACTCTCCATCGCTGTCAATATCGTGTACGGACACGTTCACCTGGCTTCCCAAACGGTTCAATTGGGCTAAATCGTCACTCGCTTTAGCCAACCCTTCCTTAAAAACATGTAAAGTGTCTAGGTGATGTGCCGGACTGCTCACGTTCATCCAAATCGATGCGTTCAATATAGACACAAACACATCTCTATAAATAGTGTTCGCAATCGACGTCGTTTCAATGCGAGCTCGGTCGCGGTCTCTCACAAGCAGGATGCCCTTGCCCAGTACAGAAGGATACGACGCTAGGACAGGTCCAGCTAAAAAGTTTGTCCACGAAGGCGTTTCTAAGCTAAGACTGTTCTGCAAGACGCCCAACACCGGACTCAGAAGTGGAGGCAAGAACTTTGCAGCAGGACTAGGCGATAAAGGAGGCCATTTCTGCAGCGAAGGCGCCGGCAAAGGCTGGGCAGCTGGAGGATACCCAAACCGACTAAACCAATCTTGCACGCCTATAGAAAAAATAAATAGAATTGATCCTTCCGAATATAGTTTGCATAGAAGGGGAATTAAACGATTCGAAGAACCGAGCCAAATTACTTGTCATATCCGCAGGCGTGTGCCCAAAACTCTTCCAGTTCAAAGGATCGTTGCCATGAAGTCGGTACAAATGAAGTTTCTCAGGCTCATAGGCGTGGTTTAGCACATCGGAGAAAGTTGGGGCTAGCCACTGTCCGATTAGAGGATCGTACACCTTGCCTTCTGGCATGTGCACCAAGCCTGTCGCAGGATCCGCCAATCCTCCACACCAATCCACCGGCAGGTACAAGTATGGGTTGGAATTGTACACCAAGTGTCCGTAGGGTGAGCGCACCAATTCCTGTACGAGTTCTCCGTATTGATTGAAGAGGACTAACGGCGTGCCGCATTGATCTGTCGCCACGTAATACCGCTGCCGCAAGATTTGTGCGTACATGATGTGACCTAAATCGTCGTACATGAGCCAAGTGACCTTAAGATCGCGAGGGTTAAAGATGTGCGTAACGCGGCTGGGATGATCTGGATCCGCATAGAAAAACTGTGTGACATTGCCATGATGGTCTTTTCGAGCTACTAAGCGCTTCTGGTGGTCGTACATATAGCGTACGTCTAACAACCCGCGTTTCGTGACCCTCACCAGCAAGCCTGAGCCTGACCACTGGAAGCGTTCTTCTCTCGCATTCTGAATAACCTGGCCGGCATCGTCGTATTGATAAAGCCCTTCACCAAACTTGATTAAGCGATCCAGTGTGTTGTGCTGCATGGGAATGCTATTGCCGCGATACGTGAGTTTGGCGAGGTTCCCATGGGGATCGTAATTAAAGCGCCAAGACTCTGGGGCATCCACGTGCACCAGTTGCCCATCAGCGTCGTAGGAATAATTCTTTGCATTGACGTAAGATTTGAGCCCCACGTACCGCGTGTAACTTCGCGTCTGATTTATGCGTCCGCGCTGGTCGTAGGAATACTCTAGGCGGAATACTTCCGTGTTGTGGAAGTGCAACGTCACTTTGTCCACATCGAGGTAGGAATTGCAAGAGCGGACAAAAGTGGCACTTCCATCAAAAATGGAAGTTTCGTTGAGACGCATGCGGGAAATCTTGAAAGGTCCAATTTGCTCCAACAAACCCGTTTTCCCATTATAGAACAAGGAGTAGTCTGGCACGGCTTGCCCACCAACTCTGGACTTGATGCGAGTAATCCGAGCCAAATGATCTCTCTCGTAGCCGAAGCGAGCGCCAGCTAAACCAGTGCGTGAGCCGTACTCCCATTTCTGCTCTTGCATGACGACCTGGGTTTTGGACTCTACTTTAATTTCGTAGTCCTTGTCGCTGACGACAACGTCCAGACCTGAGTCCTTGTAGTGATACTCCACTTTTCGATCACCACTCACTTGTTCTGTCACACGATTCTGGTCGTCGTAGCGGTATACGATTCTTCCACTATCCCCGGGCAAAACTGCTAAAACGAGCAAACCTTCTGAGTTGTAGTGCTGGATAAAAGGGGAAGTGAAGCCCGGTGGGTAATGGACGTACTTAATCACACCAAAGGACATGTGCAACGCGAAAGTATGCCGAGAACCACTTGGCAGTGACACCTATATAAAGCAAAGCGATAAATATTAGCAACTGTTTTTCTTCTTATTTATTATTTCGGAACGGATATGAATATATACCTGTCGTAGTGCATCGCTATCATCGTAGTGATAGCTATAAACTCTGCCCGATCCCAAAGTAATTCGCACAGGCTGAATAATGGATAAAAATAGAATTTAGGATTGAAAGAAAATTAAATTTTTTGGCGCTTGTGGAGTTTACCCCCACACGCTAAACTCAGGAACCTGCTCATCATAGCGGGTTTCGTGCACGTTTCGTACCTGAATCGCGGTTCATAGCATGCCAACCACTCATGGGGTGCTGACAAAAAACTAAAATAACACTTTCTTTTTCATTTCACAATAAGTCAATCACACACAAAGCCACCTAACCCTCTGCATAATGCATTGTACAGAGTCACGCACGAAAAGGTTCTGCACTATGAATGCCACGCTTACTGTCAATTCCCGGGTTAGTATTTAGCATGTGGGGGGTAAACTCCACAAGCGCCATTTTTTTAAAGAAAATGTCTAAAAAAGAGTAAAAATTACCATTTGATTTTGGCCATAACTCAGAGTTTTGGAGCTCGCTTCATCCTTGTAACCAATTTCAGCCAAGTTGCTCCTCGTGTCGTAGCTGTAGAGAGTTTGTCGACTGCCCCATGTTCGAGCTGCAACTTTGCCTTGACTGTGAAAGATAGAAAAAAAAAAATGGTCAATTTAAATGTGAAGTCCAGTGATGGTTGGTTAAAGCGTCTCCCAACGTACTTGTCTAGAGTGAGACGAAGAGTATGAAATCCTAAAGGAGGTCGCCATTCCTTGGGTCTGTCAGTGGGATCACAAACGACAGACAAAAGTAAAGTGCGATCGGTATCGTAAAAGTTGCCGCAGTCGGAAGCTCCTAAGTGGACACCCGCTCCCTGTTCCTTCTCCATAGCTATCATGGGAGCTCCGTTCAAATTGGAGCCTTGGGATCTGAGGAGAGAGGATTGATTGCCCCATATCCAGGACTGATGGATTCCCGAAGCCCCGACAGACCGGACATAGCGATAGTTAGGGTGGTCGATGATGATAGTTCCATTTGGGAAGGGGTTCACGTTGCATTTCAACGTCGCCGATTGCCATGTCAAGGAATGGTCGTTATCATTCAAGTCCACATAGACTGGAGCTTGCTGATCTCGTCGGATTTCTACCCGCATCATCCGTGGCGATAAAACTCGTAGCGCGAACCGGTAATACTCGCCATCAGGTAGAATGACTTGGCTTAAACGACCATAAGCATCATAATGGTACACATAGGACAAATCGGAAAGTGACTTGCCAGTCAGCAGCATGCTTTGCGGATGGTAATCAAACCGCATGGCTAAGGCGCTGGAAACGTTCAAATTCGTCAAGGTGTGCATTCGGGAGATGACGGTGTGTAGTTTGGCACCACTCGACGTCTCCAAGGTTGTCACTTGATCGTTATAATCTCTCAGCAAAGACACCTTATGCCCAATGCCAGTCGTAACCTTTTAGAACCAAATAACGCCCCCAAAAATACGTTAAATTTAATATTTTTTTTCCATAAATATATAAGAAAAAAATTAATTTAATTACAAACTTACCACAGAGAGCTTTCCGAGCACCGTGTTTTTGCTATACTGGAACGAGTACAGGACGTTGTTGGTTTCTTTGTCTCTGGTGGCCAAATGTTGCCCGTAACGATTAAAGGTGTAGATTTCTTGGGATTGCGGCCAATGGATACGGTACTCGCCGCTGGGATCAGCCTTGGGTAAGGCATATTCCAACGCCAAGATTTGTAGGTTTAAGGCGTCAGCTGTATACAACGTCCCATCTGGGGTCAATGCAAGCGATACGACGCCTAGACTGCAAGGCGAGGCAATTGGCACGGACCACTGTGGATATAGTTTAATAGCAAAATAAGTAGGAAATAAAGAAAAATCTCTTGTTAAGTTCATTGATTTTTTACATTATTTATATATCTATGTTTTTATACTAATGTGTTTGTCTAGATATGATTTATTTAACTTATCCAAGTTAGGAAAATTTTCAATAAATCATATATCTAAATCTTTTGACGCAGCATTTTAAGATATTTTAAAAAATAATTTTTCTATTGTATCGATAAATTTCTTTTTCAAGTTTTGTTTCAAATTGCGTAATTCTCATGATATAGGAGTATGACATCAGTGCCATCTTTTGACAAAAAAGATCAATTACTTGAACAACAGCGTGGCCTTAAGGTAGTGGTTGTTACTAAGGAGGTATTTATACTATTTAAGATTAAGGTAATGAAGGAAAAAAGCGTACTTGTTTGCTCCCTGAAGATGTGTTGGCGCATTGCAATAGACTGAATTTACCGCTGGTTGTCACATGATAAATGTGACCGATGTTAGGGTTATTCTGGGACTTTTGGGCG
Organism: Lepidurus packardi; assembly: GCA_023053545.1. Taxonomy (NCBI): domain Eukaryota; kingdom Metazoa; phylum Arthropoda; class Branchiopoda; order Notostraca; family Triopsidae; genus Lepidurus; species Lepidurus packardi. Next base: position 6,941,017 of record JAKZAN010000006.1, on the reverse strand, counting down.
GCATATAAATCTCCATTAGGGGCGAAGGCCAGTGATGTAAAGGTGGATTTTAGGTTGGCAGCTACCGAGGGACTCACACCTGTAGCAGGGCAATGTAAAGGAGAGCCGACGACACGGTGAACCATGCCTTCGGGCGACAATCGATAAACCACGCCCTGATCCAAGAAATGCAAGCTATTGTCCAAAGGATTTAGCAGCAACGCACTGGGCCAGACAGGTTGGAACTATAAAGACACCCAGAAAAGAGAGAAAGCAAATAAATCAATACAGAAACTTAGGTATACACTTATTGTCGCAATTAAAATTGATGTTTTTACCTCGTCCTTGGGAACTGGTTGGCAAGGTGGCGGAATCATTTTATCAATTACAGAACCGATGGGACTGCCTAGTAAGGTCTTCATGGCACCTTGTGCGTCCACGATACGGATCGACGGACCGTCAGCGATATAGAGCACTTTGTCGGCCGACACAACAATGCCCTGAGGGTACGACAACTTAGCTTGCAAGGCCGGTCCGCCTTCTCCGCATTGGTTAGCATCCGCAGGGTGACAAGCGTCGCCGGTTCCAGCCACAACTTCATAATTCAATGTCAGATCGAGTCCTTGCAAGCCCATCGGCCCGGTTCCTGGCTCGTCGCCTAGTGCAGAAACTCGCCAAATCTGCCTGCGGGCGCTATGACTCAAGTAGAGCGATCCGTCTGCAGGTGACACGGCCAAATGGTAGGAAGAGCTATAACCGCCTTCCAAACCACTAAGACAGAAAAATAACCCCCCATAAATCAATATTTTTTAAATCTTCTTCCTTTATTAAAAAAAGTAAGAGAAAAAAATCAATTATACTTGAGTTGTAGAACCGTGTAGACTTTGCCTTCTGGCGTCCAACGTCGTATTAGATCAAAGTCGGCGATGTACAAGGATCCTTCACCTCCAGCTGCCAAAGCGATAGGTCGCAGCAGCAACGCAGTATTGCCGGTACTCACGCCTCCACACTCGAGACAGGGGAAAGGGCGTGGCTTCCCAACTTGACCCACAATGGGGGATGGTAGCCGCGGGTAATCTCTAAAATGCAATTTAGCTCCATCGCCCTTCTGCACAATTCCCTCATGGAAATTGTAATGATGATGGATGTTGAGATTCCAACCTCCCACATCCGAAATATCTACATCAAAGCCCGGAACTGACGCCGTCCGGATTACGCGGACGGGTAGACTACAGTCCGCAAAGGAGTAGGACACGTGAATTATAGCCTCCACCATGCCGTAGACCTTTTGGCGGTAAACATTGTGGCGATCCCAGGCAAAAGTGTACGATAGGTTAGTATCTGCTTCGAAAGTGCGCGTAAAAATGCTTCCTTCAACAATAATGCGGAGTTCAATAGAAGTCAGAGAGTCGGGCAATACAGCTGGCGTGAGCAGGAATACCAAGAGCGACGTATAACCGGGTCCAGAGGAGGAATGATAAATGAGATGCAAATCCGAGCCAGGTATGGACACTGATTCTTGAAGGACCTGTAACATTACAGACACATACAAAATAAATTTTAAAAAAAGCACCAAGTTACGAGAGAAAGTTCTTCTGTGGCTATGAAAGGGCTTGTGAAACGCTATAAAGGGTTAAAACACGTCTAACAAGTTAAAAGATTGTTGGTATTCAAACAAGGACAAGTCGTTTCGTTTTTGGGAAATATAATAGCGAGTACTTACTTGGGCTTCGGCGTAAATCTTGCTTCTTGTGCTGTCACCACCCATGAGTTCGTGCTTATGCATGGTTAATACGACAGGATCCAAAGCAGACGCTAGAACGTGTTCCGGACACATGACGGCAGGACTGCTGATTAAATAGGAAGGATAAGCATTGGAACGCGGGGGACTGTGATCTCTGGCGACGTCGTCAGCATGGCGTAATACCGTGGTCTCTAAGACCATGATACGGTTCCAGGGCGTTACAACAGAACGTGTTTCAGGCTTGAACGGACTTCTTTGGAACTGCAAAGTGACAGCCCCTCCACCATTGACTAACATGTCAAACCTATGTCCAGCACACACCCCCAAACAAATGGTCTTATTACATAGGTCTCCTTCAGACCATCAAACTCAAAGCTATTTTACGCACCATCCGCCGTAGCGCGTTAGGGTGAAACCCAGGCGTGGTTGTCGTTCGACGGATACTCGCACTCCAACAATCCCCAGGCCTTGGGTAGTGACCACACGTCCACGCAATACCGAGACGCGCCTGTGGAATCCAAGCGCCAAAGACTTGAGTATTTTAACCCACATTGGCAATGTCTTTTTTAGGCAATACGAATTCATATTGTGAAAGATTATAGGTAAACTTTTACAGAAGAACTCAAAAAGTAGTTAAAAAGAGAAGGACAAGTATTACGATACGCTCCGATGCAACAACCCGGTAGTCCATAATAAAGAAACTCATGCTTGTCTATCAGGCCAGTAACTACCAGACTAAATGGGTTCCTAGGAAGAGATGTTTGTTTAAAAGTCAACCATACCGTAAGTGACATGCCAAATTCTACTCATGCTTAAAAAAAATCAACTGACATAAGTGATCAATTTCTCGCGTGGGTCAAGAACCTTGCACTTCTTGTTACTTGTTACAGAACCAAAGGGTGAAAAATGTTTCATTTTTAATAGCCCGCAAGAATAGCGTCCACAGCCTGGGCTAGTATTAGAGGAATTTTGTTTTTTTGGAGAAAAAAGGTTTGTCTTGAGGAAAAATTGCAGGTTCGGTAGGAGGTAAAGGCTTTTGGGGTAGGGAATGCAACATCTGAGAGTCGAATATAACGAATTTATCGAAAGTAAACGAATCCAAGCTGAGGGACGATTTTTCCAACTGGGGCAGAACGTGTCTTCTCTTTTTTAAAATACTTGAGATACGCTGTTTTACAATGGTGCCAGTGCCAACTATCGAGTGCTATGTAGATAAAGGTGGTCATACGGGCGGGGGGAGACGAGGTGGCACTTCGCTTTCCAATTGGGGGGAAGGGGGATATGTACGCAAAAAAAGTAATAAATTGTACAAGGGACGTAATTCCAAGAAAGTGGGGTAAAAAACAGTTAATAAAGTAAGTCGCTACGTCAATAAAGCGCATTACTTTATATATGTACAGCAGGTACGAAACCAAACGGAAACGGGAGTAAAAAATTGCCAATCGTAAAAAAAAACGTTTTAGAAGTACTATAGAACAGTTTTAAGGGGGTTTTCAAGCCACAAAAAGTGGGCAAGGTGTGCTGTTTTTTCCGATTTTTTAGTTTTTTTTCTTTTTTTACTAACAAGACTGGCTTTTAAGTGTATACCAAATTGATTAAAAAAGGAGGCTGTTTGAGGTAAAAAAAAGGGTAGTTGAAGTGTGTCGGGCTTGAACGTGGACTTACCGCGGGACGAAGGAGTTCCAGAATTGACTGGCATCGAAGAGCATAATATAAAGTTCGTTGTTGAGATTATGAGGTCGAGAAGGCACGGACGTTAGAATATAACAGTTACGAAGGTTTAGGAATGGTTGAAAGAAGAGGTCCAGTTGGGGTAACCGAGGTTAAAAAGGGTCATATATAAAAATCCGCAGTTAAACTTGAAACATAATAACAAGTGACTCAAGAAATAAACCCCTCACGCATGTTTCAGCACACCACAGACATACTGCACGCTAGGGTTATTAAAAAGAGTATCGGTAAAGAAAAGAAAAAATTCTGTTATAGAAAAAAATGACCAAAATAATTAAAAATTATCCGCAATAGTCGTTTCGTCCTAAACTTGTCATAAAACCCAAAACTTAAATATAGAAAGGAAAGAAAAAAACCCCACTTATTAAAGTAGAAAAGGAGTTAATTATGGACAGACACAAGATTTCCCCGTCCCTTCGTCAAGTTTCTAACGAGGAATATGAATCAGAGCAATATTGAGAATCTCTTTCTAAAAAATCTCTTTCTATTTGAGAATCTCTCTAAAAAAAGAAAGGACGAACGAAACGATTCAACACAAAAGTAGAAAAGGAAACTTATACTGAAACAGTCAGTTTTTTTTGTTTTTTTTTTGGTTAATCAAATTTCCTTATAATGGATCGCCCCATAAGGGAAGGGGATATTCTATCGCTAAGAAGAAATGTGAGATAAAATGTTACCTTTCACTGTACTCGTCCTTATGTGCATAACTTTGCACGGCGTTGTCCTCGACGAGAAATCTAACGCGATGGAAAAAGGCAGCTGTGACGGCTGGAGGCTGTTTCCGCAATAAGACGTCAGCCGGATCCGCCGAAGCCAAACACATGAGATGATCGCTACACGAGACGCTACCACAACAGTCGGAATCGGCACAATCCATCAAGCCATCTGAGAATAAACAAAAAAACATTTGCATGACAATATGATTAGAACCTAAAATCTGGCGTAAGTACTAGTCTGAGGGTAGATTGTCAATTCACTCGCCCAGCTAATGAACTATGGTGGTAACAACTTTTCAAATTACTAAACCTGTCAGAGAACGCTGCTCGTTTTCAACAATTTGAAACCTTTCATCTGCTCGGAAAAGCATGGCCGGGGTGCAATTTATAACCCGCTAGCACGAAATTTGGGAGACAAAATTTGTGGAAGGACCAGGGGAAAAAAAAGAGAAAAAGAAAAAGTTCTTTGGAGTTAGGAGGAAAACTTTGGCTCGTAATTTCAAAGACAGTAATTTAGGGAAGAGAGACATCAGGCAGGGTAAAAAGAAATACTGGAAATGAAACCACCAATGGTACTGAAAATGACAACAACCCTGCCGTTCCCCGTTCGCTATTTTGCTGGTATGCGCAAAGCGCAGACGAAATCCTTGCATGAGAATAAAACAAGAACAGGGTAGCTTGTTTTCGTTATGGATACCAATTTGCCAAGTTAGGAACTAGTTTTCGCCCCGCATAGCAAAGCAATCCCATTTAAGGGGAACTATGGCTTTTGTCTGTTGTGTAATACGAACGAATCTGAGACAAGCAAACTGAACTTTAAAAAGCTGCGCGATTCAACTGCGCACTGGAGCGCGAACGTGTCCTTTTCTATGTGTCAAATAAAAAGGCTAAAAGATTCGGATCTTCATAAAAACGCTGCGTCTCCTTCTCTCGCAACTAAATCAACGCTATTCATATGTCATCTCCATCATGTCGTCTATGCTCCCAACACGGTGGCGCTTGTTGCTATAAAAGGCATAGATATATACCAACAACCCCCCTCAGAAGCTCATTAAACCCTCTCAATGGCAGCTCATCCTTCGATAAAATCTTACCCTCCAGCGCACGCCGACTTTATTGCGCTGTCAAAACAGATCTTTATACCCTAATTAAAAAGCAAATTATATTTGCTACGCTTCTAGCTCACAAAAAAAATCTTCTTCTTTTCTTCCTTTTTATTTCCCCTCTTTGCTTACTCCCAATAGATCTCAAGATTTGGTTACAAAGTAACCACTGTATACAGCACTCTTGGTTTCTCGGGTTGAACTTACCCTTGTCGTTATCGATGTCATCCGCACACTGGGTCTCCAAAGGCGTAGCGCAATCAGGACCTGCCCATCCTGCTGCACACTGACACGTATACAATCCATCAGAACCTTGCACACACACGCCTTGGCTGCTACAACCTGCAGGACATCCCACTGCGATAGACAGTAATAGGGTGATATTAGATTTATCCCGTAAACGACAGTTTCCCTTAAGAAAAGGGTTGGGGTATGTATCGTATCTAGGAGGGAGAAAAAAGCAAGTTGATTATACCTAAGGTGCAATGCTTTCCATTAAAGCCGCGGGCGCACACACACGTTCCATTCCAACATTGGCCGTGTTGGTTGCAGCGCGCATCACAGGCGATTGCATCACATCGCTCGCCCCCCCATCCATCTTGGCACATGCATTTTCCATTGCGACAGGTACCGCGGCTGCTGCAGTCTAGTTCGCATTTCGTGGAGGCTGCAAAAGGAGAAATAAAATTATACATGAGGTTTGCATTTTCTCCTATTAATGGAGGAGTTCCCCGAAAAGTAACATCGACAGCTAGGAACATTTTACAGCAATCTCATCAAATATAGAGTAAGCTAATCCCTACCCCAACTCCCCAAAATAAGAGCATAACCCAACCCAGTTGGTCTCATTTTTTAATAAAAAAAAAAAGTAGATAAGCATTCATGATACCAAAAATTAGTTCACATTAAAACCCAGTAATACTGCAGTTACTAGATTAAGTACTCGCTATTAAATGTCACGTGAAAAATGAATTTTGTGCCATTTTCATTTTTCCTCACGATTTGCAAGCCTCAGCGGGCGTCTGTTAGCATTGCTCATAAAGTGTCCAATTCCTCCGCAAGAAAAATATAGGGGAAAAACGGCAACAGCCACGCTTTTCTCTATTCCACAATTTCTCACGGTTAAAATGTGAGACTGCTCCCAGGTTTGTTATTGAGCAAGCTGCAAATAGGAGAGGAAAAGAAGATTTGAACTACTTACCCGTGTTGCAGGTGGATCCTTCCCAGCCCCGCTCGCATTGACATTTCTGCGAGGCCGCATCCCAAATCCCGTGCAGAGAGCACATCCATCGCAGACATAATCCTTGGTTTAGACTTGCTAACGATTCCGAGCCCGCAGCCTCTGCAATGACATCATAATAATGTAAATTTATCTACCCAACCTAACGTCTGGTTAGTATTCGGAAATAAAACTGGTGCTTAGGAGTAATCTGTGTCTATTTTGTGTCTCATTTCAGCCAGTTTTGAACAGTACACCGGAAATTGGTTTCCATGTATCAATTTCCATAGTTCCATGCAATAGATGTAGGACAGAAAGAAGAATTTCAAGAGAAAGCACAGAAAATTTGTTGCTGCATTGCTCGATACCATCTGATAGCTTGTAAAGATGGGTTTGAAGGCACCCATGTTGTCTACATGACCATAAAAAGGGAGCGGCGGCGAGAAAAAGGAAAAAAAAGTCACGGAAGATGAATGACCTTCCATACCGTACATCATGTACTGGAACAATAAAAGTCCCGTGGACTCGTCCCCCTCCCCTACTTCGTTGTTTCCCTACACACAGTTCGCACCTTTATGTAATGTTAGAGGTCTTAACTCAGATCTCAAATCAAAATAACGGAAATCCAACCTGGTAAACGCAAACCCATTTCCTTTCCACCAGACTTAAACCGCGGTATACTAGAACCCCTTATGGCGCTACAGCATGGCAAATTGTGTTCGAAAATTCTTCTTCTGTGCAATATAATGAAATTGTATTGGGACATTAATGCATGGGATGTATAAATCTAACTTTTCCTGCTCATTTTGTCAATTACCCCTTTCTGCTTCTCTTAATTTCTTGTTTAAAGTTTATGAAATTACAATAACAAATGGTATGCCATCTTTTTACAAAAATGATCAACTACTTGCAGTACACAAGTGACTGAGAAAGATAATTTCCTCGCAAAAATAGAACTACATATATGTACATGTACTCAAATTCCAAATAAGGAAAGTAGGATTAGTTTGACTCCATGATCTGTTAAAGTAAAATGGCGCATGGCTCCAGAGTGTTGTTACTCGTATTGATCAAGAAATTATCAATATTTCAGCACAAGGAACAGGGGAAAGCCCCGTAGGAAAAAGAAAGGCCGTCCAATTTCATAGGAAGCTCTCTGGCTGCTGAGAGCGAAGGCCTCGTAAAGAATAACATAGTTATTAATAAACGAAAAAGAAGTCAGAAAACAGGCGCGGGTATATTTCCGTCGTTGAAAGCTCCGTTATACACGATATGCTTGCCCCATTACTTCCTAGATGGTCACTATTGTTGTAACCTAAGTAAAAGCATAACAATGTTTCGGACAAAAGACTTGTGGAGTCTAAGTGAAGCACCAACAGAAAAAGTTTCCCTTGCTAAAGCAAATACGAAAAACAAAGTTGGTTGGGGAAACTTGAGTAGCTGAAAAAGAAATACTTTTGTTGAACGTTTTCTCTTTATTGTTTGGTTTAAGCATCTTCCTACATCACCCAATGTTGAGGCCCATCAAGCTCCTTTCTTCTTACAATAACTCTAGCTCCATACGCTTTTCAAAGCTTTTTTTACCCTCTTTGTTGAGCTGCAAACGCGAACACTACAGAAGCTCTAGACAACAAAACCTAATGATCAGCCATATTATCAGCGTGTTTCGTTTAAGCCGCATCAGAGCCGTATAATTTCCCTTTGGATCTCTTTAGCTTCTTTTTTTTTCTTAAACTCACTCGTGGTTCCGAATTCTATCCTACTCCAAAAAAGTCGCAATAAAGGAGCCAGAAAGAGAGCGAAAGAGAGAAAAAAGTATCTTACTACGGCCAACTCCCGATACACTCGTGCCGTTCTGCCAGCTTGATTGAATCGGGAAGCTCGTGTATAAGATTCAGCTACGATCCCTCCGCAGTCCAGTGTATAGGGTTGAAAGCTCAAGCAAATGTCATTATACAAGGTCCGGTGCAAACTGTTTTGCATTTGAAAAGAAAAGAAGCTGGGGGAGGATATCAAACATCCTACTCCCGGCAAAAGCCACGCTAAGTCGACGAGTACTTCTTCGTTTTACGCCATTTCCTTCACAAGCTCTTTCTGGTTGGATTCACACGTAAAAAATCCCCAAGAAATCTTCCAGTTCCTGCGCCTATACTTTCTATTACAAAAGACAAGAGCATTGAGACTCTTTGTGCACTTTGTGCGTATCCCTTCATCTTCATTATTGTAAATGGGTCCGGTGCAAGTTTAAATGGGTGCTGTGTAAGTTTAAGCCTCTTGATGTATTCCACACGAGAGAGGTTCACTGTTAAACTTTTAGCTGGGGACTGCTCACTCCCAGGTACCCCCGAACTCCGCGGCGTTTCCCGTGTTAAGGACATAAGCTTTTACGACGACTGCAAGTCTGCTCTCTTGGCTGTTGCGCTTAAGCATTGCATACATCAAACCATAAGTAGCAAGTTACACAGGCTCTCCTTTCCTCTCCTTCGGTTCTCTTGTGCTTCTCCATAGCAAGTTACTATTAAGCCGATTAAAATGGCCTCTTTTCGTTCGACTATTCATACGTTTCCGGCGAAATAATATCGCTGCTTATAGGTTAGGCGCACCAAACTGATGCTTTACGATGCTGAGCGAATCCTAAATCCCTATACCCCTCCCCCTTAACACCTAAAAGTGTAATCCCAAGGGCAACGCAGCAGCAGCAATATAGAAAAGAAGGGACACAAGAGTAGGAAACTACTTACGTTTTTCTGGTAGCACGGTGGGAAAACTTTCTAGCGGTGGAGGTTGCGTATTTCCTTCTCCAATGGGCGTGTCGCATTCCGCTCCTCCCCAGCCTGGATCACAATGGCAGACGCCTTTGCCGTAAACACCGTGACCACTACACAGGACGGGACAAAGACCTGCAACAATACCACAGAAAAAGTAAGTATACTTTCTAAGAAAAATAAATAAAATAAAATGAAAAAAACGACAAGCTATAACACAAGCCTAAAGTGGGGTTGTAAAAAATAAGAAGCGAGGACAAAAACTTGGGGAAATATAATTTTGAGAGAAGAACCCAGGAGGGGAAAGAACGCACTTTGTACCCGTAAAAAGAAAACTAGGCGATATATGTCAAAAAATATAGACGCTATTTTTTCCAAGAACTGCCTTCTAACTTTAATCAACTACTCCATTATTAACGTCATATCCAGGCAAGTTCCAACCAAGTTGAAAATTGGTAGTCTTATTCCTTTCAGCTAGAAGAATATCTACTTCGTATAAAACAAGGCTATACTTCCTTTCCTAATTAGCTTCCTCTCGCCTCTTACGTTTTTTTTTCTCTCAGATCTGTTTTTTCTCTCTTGTTTTCTTCTCAAATTGGCCTTAATTAAGTTCTTCGTCAGCCAGTCTCTTTAGGGTGTTTTATCCGTACGGTAGGTTTAACTTACTGACAGAGCAATCCGGGCCCGCATATCCTTCTCTACAAGAACATTTCCCCGCCAAACATTCGCCACGCCCATTGCATTCATCTGGACAAGAAACTGCTCCATCATCCGATGACCACAGGCTAAGTGTGACTTCATGAGTTGCAATATCATCGTTGTAGACACCTAGAAACCATCGGCCAGCTTCGACTGGTCGGACCACGGTGATATTCAGTGTTGGGACTGAACGTTGGGTGCGATTCGCCCATACGGGATCAAGCTGCCCCTGCTCTGGCGAAAAAACGTGACGTTTGTAACGATCTTGCATGTCCAAATTGGCCACGTCCTGAAGGAACTCGACGAAATCGTGCTGGGTGACGGTGGGAGCGACGTTTCTACGCCCGTATAGTGCAAAAGGTGCACTTCGAGGGATAAGCAGTGAAATCTTGAGAGCTGTGGAGCGGGAGATACGCAAAGGCGCAGACCACAAAGTGTTAGCTGGGACGACGACTTTGATTTTCGATCCGTCTGCTTCCAACTCAATGCTGGTAGGGACGACAGGCAGAATGACTTCGGGAATTGCCAGCGTTTGATGGATGGGAGTGGTAGACGTGGGCGTGGTAGCATCCGTCAAGGGAAACAGAGCGCCTTGCTGCTGTCCGTGCGTGGCGAAAGGGGATGGAAGCCGACCTAACAACATAACCCGATTAGACTATTAACGCGTCTGCTGATCCCCTTCAGTTTAACACTCTACAACTCCGGTCTCCCCTTTACAAAACCGCACACAAAATCCCATCTTAAGAAGTTCGGTTAAGTACGCAAAAGCCTGGCCAAGTGCACAACATCACCACGAACTTCGTTGCACATCAAAGCCTTTCAAATGCGTAGTAGTTGTCGTACATGAAGGGCTTACTTAACAATTGGATTTCTCTAGAATGTTCTACAATTGATGACCTCAACACACAATCCCCCCAAACCCTATAGCTTTATCTCCATTACAACAGAACCCTTGCTTAGTTTGACTTTAGGTCTTGGTAAAAGCGACAGACTTGCATAGAAATCAAAGCTATACCCTCTCTATAAAATTACAGTGTCACCCCACCTGTTTTGTGTAATCTTACCTTCTCTGATATCTGAAACAGTTTACTTTAATAATTCAAAATCACATTAAAACAACAGTACTGTACTGCAGTCACTGTAGTACGGTACAGTAGTTTACGCTGCCTTATTAATTAAGAACCCCGAACGATATAATTTTATCCTGTAAAACTAGAGAAAAATGAGCTTTTCTGTTTTACTTTTCGTCAGTTTCAGTCAATGTTGTTCAATGCATTCGAGCATTTCATCTGAGCAGTGCTTGCTACTTTCATTCCAGGAGAATTAGGTGACGGACCAGGAGTGTGTGCCCTATTCGCGGTTCAGCTTGTACAGCTTCGGCAACCATTATGTTTGGCCAAGTTTAAAGCTCCTGGGTTTAGTTTGAGTCCCAGTGTAAATGAACTTCCTTGAAAGCAGCTAGCATTATTTCGACCTCGTTCTCACGAGCCAAGCCAAAACAGCGCTACATTTACTGACAGGCTTGTGAAGCTTGATGAGCTTATTGACTAAAGAACTTAAAAGTTAGAGTGCAGAGTACAGGAGGAATTTTGGAAGGAATGATTCCAGCATTTGACATTTCTCCTCGTACCCACGAGGAGAAATGTGAAATCAAATTCATAATTGTTCACAAGCCATTTCTTGTAGAGACTCCTTCTTGTATTACTCCCTGGTGATGTAACATAATAGCCTCTTATTTTCCGCTGTTTTCAAACTGTTCTTGCTTACACGGCTTTTCTGTCAACATAAAACTTCATTTGTCAACTTTGCTGTTGAGATTGAGCATGATACGGGTGGAAAAACAAGGCCTGGTTGGTTGTTCGTAACACATGCAATTGCAAAAACTAGTCCCAATGGCCGTGGCTTCCCGCAACAACACTCAACGTCACAAGCTTACTTTAGCATCCATTTTTTAAGGACACGAAAGTAGACAACTTGGTAAGGTAAAAACTTACTCGTAGCTGCTGTTGCCAGACCATTTCTCATTTCTTCTTTAGTTGACATTTGTGCGTCTTCAATCACAATACAGCTCGGGTCGCTCCTCATCCCGCCCACTGTACTAACTACTAAGAAACAAAGTATTGCGTTAAGGAACCGCCCCGAAAAAGTCCGGAAATTTCAAGTGAAGCCATTTTACCCGCTAAGTAGGCAAGTGCAGCTGCTAGGAGGCCACACATGAGTAGCAAGGCGATGGACAAAAGTCGCCATGAACAGGTTACTTGACGACAACCTTTGCTACCTTCGTGTCCATTACCTAGGCGCCATGTTGGGCGAAGACTCAGCATTCCGCCATTACGTACAGATCCTATAATAAAACCGAGTAAAATAAAATAAATACTGACAAAAAATTGATGCAAAATCCAAGTGAGCGAGATTCTTTAAGTGCAAGGGAATACCACAGATAGAGGGAAAAAATAAACAATTTTATTTCTCCGGGTAAAACGGCCGAGAAATGAGGGAATGTTTTCTTTCAAGAAGAATAACATCAAAGGTTTCTGGCAACCCCAAGCAAGCAACAGCAACAACGATGATTGCTATACGCTCCTCAATTAAACCAAAGATCGCTTTTTGCTTTGCCTTAGAACGAGAGAGGGAGAGAGAAAATTTACCTAAAGAAAATAACATCACATTTCTTCCCTTCCCCGTTTACGGCTTTTGTCTACTTGCTTGCTTTACGGGTTTGCTCACCGTGCAAAGCCGGTGCCGCATTTCCAACATAATTAAAATTTCAGCCTTTATGAAAAAAAACATAAAAATAAACGAGAGAATACGACTTCGATTACTGGGCTATATTCCTCTTCTTTTTTTCAGCTCGTATGTACACTGCCAAGAAGTTTGTTGGACAAGTTCAAAAAGTTCAGTCCGTTTTTATATATATGAATTAATAGACTTTTTCTCCGTACTAAATTCCTATTTCGTTTCTTTCCAAAGTTTCGCCTAGTCAATTACAGAAAAGGAATCTATAAACCGCACGAGTCCTTGTTATAACCCAGTAAAATTTAACTTTTTTCTAGTACTTCTTCAGACTTTTACCCCTTTTTTCATGCCAACATTAAAAAGGTGTTTCCTCTTAACAAAGGAACATCATAATTTAATTTACAGCAGACTTTACCAGGCACCAAAGAAAAAAAAATACATTATTGAAGTCAAGGCATGTCAAGGTGTACTAAGAGGTAGTAAACTGAAATGTTTTGTTAAAATTACCTATAGTTCCTTGGTGCAAACTAGTTCCGTGGTTGCTGCGACCCGTTTCATTGACTCCTGCGCCCGGCATGAGGGTCATGACCAAGCGACCTCCGGGGTCACCTGGTACTGCACTTAAAACGTGCCCTGCTCCGGCAGCCAAGGGCGTCGTTAGGGTCCCGCCTGTGGAATGAGAGCTGCCACTTGCAGTGGGAACCGGTCTGCAATAGAAATAAAAACAGAGCATTCATTGCCACGACACATTAAATTAGCCATGACAAACGTTGGCATGACACAGCAATTAGCAATGTATCTTAACACTCTCCGAGATCTTCAATGACGCCTTTTATCCGACATCTCACTCGTTTTAAATGCTGCAGCAACAACTTCCATGCCTCAACCAAGAAAAGCGTCATTTATAACTTTCGCTCAGCCGACTTTTTTTTTCAAACAAGGCAACTATAGAAAGCTACATAGTACCTCGAAAATGGTAGCCATTTTTTTTTCTTTCGTTATTTTCTATTTTTTAGCTCGATCATTCTAGCCGAAACACACACATGGCGAACGGCGATAAGCCCCATCTTGGATAACACTATAGGAACGAATTTGTTCATTGTCAAGGGAGTTGTGCTCCTAGGAGGAACCGTTTAAGGTTCCGTTTAACCGTTTTTATATCTATCACATATATATATATATATATATATATATATATATATATATATATATATATATATATATATATATATATATATATATATATATATATATATATATATATATATATATATATATATATATATATATATATATATATATATATATATATATATATATATATATATATGTGAGGCTGGAAACTTACATGACATTACAAAGCATATACGTTACTGTGCACGGCACGTTTCTCACGGAACGCCGGCTCATTTTGCTTGTTGAGCCGATGCTGCAGCGCCACTTTCGACTTGCATTGCTTCCGTGTTTAAATTTCGTGCTTGCGATGCTTTCCGGCAACTCCTAGCTCAAAGAAGACCTAACGATATGCTTATTTCTTCCCGGGAACTGTCCACTACTGGCCTGGCTGAGCCCCGGTCCGGTAACAACTTCCTTTTTTTTCTTCTCGCGTTCCCGCGGTTTTCGTCACTTGCTCTTGCGGCAAGATCCTATAGCTTGCATGCGAGAGAGAGAGAGAGAGAGCTGGTGTGGTGGTATGCAAATGAAAATCGACATTCTCCCCGGTTTTTCGTATCAAAAATTTCCTCTCAGGGCTAACTTTTTCTCGCTTCTTTTCGCATGCCAAGATCCTTCTTCGCGCACAAGCTTTTCATTCAGCCGACAACACGAACCCATAATGTCATAAGTCAAAAAGAACGTGCTTCACTAAAAATAGGTTCCCTCCCCCTTACTGCATGCGTTCCTTGCGTAAATGAAGTTCTTATTGGCTCAAACCCCCACAGGTATATTACGGATCCTCAAAAGCATAATCCGATTTGGCTTTTGTGCCAGCAGCCACCCAACTTTGGGAGAGTTTTTTTTATTGGAAACGGTTGAAAGCTATAAAATGGGAAGCAAAACGAGGACACGCGAGAGCTGGTGTTGACGGTACTGAATAAAGAATATTTAAACCTACTTTGCATATCTTACAACGCAAGAGACCGGTTAGAAACGCTTTTCTTACGGCTTATATAGGCTCCCTGTACTGTATGAACTGTATGATCCTTTTATACGTGGATCAGAACCCCAAGCAACCCTCATGCATCCTCACTGGCCCCATATTTTAGAAAGTTTGAAAGGTAAATTGAAACGGGCGAACCAGATCGAGAAAAGGACGGTTACCATGAGCGAGCACGCCAAATGTACTTTCGTGTAAAGCAATAGAGTCTACCTATAATGCTTTATGGAGTCGACTCCAAGCCGTGACGGAAATTGCATTGGCCTCGCCTTCAATTAGAGTCCATCAACATAACTAGTACTCCATTATGCCCCTACTTGAGAAGGGGAAACTTGGCCTGAAATGCTCTGTTGCTTGGAATTAACATCCACTTTTCCTTTTCTCTGAAGTTTCCCCAGTACATCACTAACTGGCTGAGCAAAGATCCCTTTTCCCTTTCCCTCATAGCTCTTTCTCCTTGCGTCGCCGAGGCTGGGCATTTTAATGATTCAATCAATTCGCGAGCAACTTGATACGCGTTAGTCAACTTGGTTCTGAAGCGTTCCAATTCCTTTGAGAGAACACTAGCTGTGATACTGCAGGAGATACAAATGATACCGGAATTATAGGCACAAGTTTTGAGACGTCATGAATGAAAAATTGAGCGAGATCAAAGGCACACACATGTACATATGCAACTTGGCCTATACTTTTCTTTTCGCATTTCGGAAAGTATACAGCATCCATATAGTCTTGCGAGCCCCTAAACATCCTTTGCTTTGCATGAAATTCTCTCGCGGGCTATTCTTCCCACACTCCACTTCTCGTGTAAAAATGAAGGTAACATTTTCTAGGAATGGCGTCAAAGGGCCCTGTCAAAGGCTTTCACGTCAATTGCGTTTAGTATAGACATGACAGACACGGTAGGAGAGTGTTGCAACAAACGGTCCTATACATATACGATGCTACGGAACGGAAGAGGTTGCCGAATCATATTCTCCAATGCAAATGGATCGACTTTTTCTTCTTCTTCTTTGGATGCTGCGTATAAACTGCAGCGATGCTTGCCACGTGACCTTCAGCTCTTAGGTGATTTGGATATCCTTTTCTGTCCGTCCCTCCTTTCGCTTTACTCATCATATTCCATTAAAAGAGTAAACTGACTTTTAGAGCTCCCGTATACCTTAGCTTATTAACGCGAAACAGTCACAGATGGCACTGCTGTTTGTTATTATTTTGCTTCATTTGCAAAACTTCAAACTTCAGTTGCATGTTACTAATGAATTTAGAATTTTTTCATGAAAATCATTTTTAAATTTTTTTTCCTGTGTTGGTTTTAATGAAAAGTTGCTTCGAAATTCTCTATACCGAGCTAAGGTACCTTAGCTTGGTATAGGGAGCAACAGGAGCCTTAAGCGCAAAAAGAGAAAAAAATATTCGAATCTTTTCTGTGCTCGAAAATGTACGGCAACAGGCGTTGAATTCAGCAAGCCATTCGAGAAATACCGAACTTTGGTTTCGCCTGATAGCCGTGCGGGCGCTTAATAAATCGTTGTAAACGGGGTTCGTGAACGACACTGTCCTCGGAGATTTGCGAGGTAGTTAACGACATATGGATGTAAAGTGGATTGCTCAAGGGTTAAGAGCCGAGGCAGATAGTGGAGGCGCAAAGGACTTTACAAGACGGATGACTTTAGACTTAATTAATTCCGGAGAAAATTAAGCGTGATATCTCCCCCCTTTCTCAAGATATACCTTATATGGCGCAGGTTCGGCTTTACCAAAAAACTGTCTGCTTCGTTACGTTTTTATTTCTTTTTACAGGATTTAGGAACGTGTATATTATTGCTATAGCAGGAGCAAAGAGTCGGGGGTTATGTTGAGCAACGTATAATTAGCCCTAAATATTCTAAAAAGGCTTCAATTAAAAAAGAGGATGAATGTACCTTATCCCTGTCTTGCCTGCTCTCTGCCGTTATTTTCTCTCTGTCTCTCTCCTAGATAAATTTTGCATGAAGCTAGCATCTCATTAGTCTTGAGCATCTTTGCTCCATCCCAGTTCTTCACAGACACAACAACTTTTGATGAAAGAGGCAGAACTTACAAAAAAAAGGAAAAAAAAGAAACATGAATAAACGCCAAAGCCCGTATCTTAGGACGCTTCGATGGTTGCCAATTTATGAGGATAAATTGGAAACATTAACGTTAATCCCCTACAGGACCTCCTTTCAGTCTGGGGAGGACCTCCTTTCTTTTCGATGCTGTTTTCACATGGCACAGAGACCCATATTATACACGCCTTCGTATGCATACCAAAATGGTGAATTAACTTACCGGGGCAACGGTACACGTTCGGATGGGTGCAAAAAGTTCCAACCAGACGAGCTCACTGATTTGCCTAGAACAAAAAAGACACAAAAAGAGAGTAAAAAATGCAATTAATTAGAGGTTTAGCATGGGCTCTTAAAAATATATCCAATAACAGTTTTGCCTGGTTTTCACATAGCTTCCACAACATCTTTCTCTCTACTTTTTTATTATTACAATTTTTTTAGTTGCATATACTGCAAACAATCCATCATTTGTAGGAACCTTTCACATAACATCCGTCTAGGGCTTTTTTGGGAGCGTTTTGATATTTGCTGCACATGGTGAAAAAAAGAAGCACTCCAAGATGGGAGTCTAAATGCCCGCGAAAGAAGAGGTAAAACGATCCTTTAGAGAATTTTCCCTGACTGAATTTATGAATTCCTGAACAAGGCAAGCATTTCAATTTCGCTTCCCCAAGTCAGCAAATGGCTAAGTGTTTATTGTTTGTGCTCCACTTTTTCCCCTTTAGCTCTTTTCTCATTGCGCGCACAAAAAATAAAGGAAAACGCGAACATAAGAGGTGGTTCGAGAGCAAAGACTCCATTGCTTCCAATGTCTATACACTGGCAATGTTTTCTCATTAGAAAAACTTTACCGCGCTCTTTAGTGATGTGTATTTAGGGAAGGAAGCATTTCGTGTGAAGTGAACCACAAGCCAACACTTGACGCGCGTGGTGGAGGGTACTCGTTTCCCCCAGCGCCCAACGCTCAGAAAGCAGACAAAATCAATAATCGATTCCCCAAATGTATATAAAGACAATTACGGAGTAAATAACCATTGAAACCTTATACACCTTTACGCATTTATATTACTATAGGTAATGATGGTAAGAAAAAAGAGAGATAGAATTAAGCATTACGTTCACGCCAAAACTGTCCCATACGCCCAGTACACCCAAGATCAACGGAGACCATGGCAAATGAGATGTCTTTAAATTATTTCTTATATATCCACTTCCAACAATCCACTGAATGCGTGTGGGATGAGATATATCTATTAACATGAAGCCTGGATTAATTTTTTTTTTCCTTTGATCCGGAATTTCCGAAGATCTTGAACTGAATTGACGTCGCGGCTGAGGGAAGTGGGGGGGTCCAAGTATCATAACATATGCACATTGATTGTCACAGATAGTCTCCGTCTTGAATGCACATGCACACGAAGGCCGCCGTATACACAAGGAGATATGCGTCTGACAGCTCTCGTTTTTCTTCTTGATTCTAAACGCTATTTGAAGCGCATGACCAGGTTCCAATTCTGTTTGCCTTCCCCATTTCTTGCTGCCTAACCAGATTTTACACAGCATTTCTCGCAGTCCAAAGCCTTTGCCTTTGCCCACAACCAAAACTTGGGGATTCTCCAAGGCTACAGCCCAATCTTTAGGATGCTCTGAAACCTCCCGTATCCACACAGTATACTCTGTACAGTACTCTACCAAAAGTCCGCTCTGTACTTAAAATATGAAACGGTAAGTGTACTTAGTCAAACGCCAGCACGAACATGTCTTTCTCTTAGGAGTCCTCGGCAATAGTACAAGACATCAAAAAGCTTTCTCCTGTGTGCAGTATGCATAACGGGCGCGGACAAAAACACAGTCAGATAGCAAACAACAGAGTTGGAAGACGAGGAGGAGATATCAAGACTGCGAAACCGACCAACAAAACAAGATTCCAAATTCCGAACGGCAAACTCGGGGGGAGCTTACCGAGTGCATTGGTTATGTACTCCCGCCATGACCGGAAAAGAAACATGGCTTTTGGCCTCACAACTGCACGCTGTTCAGAGGCCAAATCAGCAAAAAAAGAAAAAAAAAGCTGCTTGCCAACCGCGGGCGAAACTTCATCAGCCTGCTGGGAAGCGTGTCGTATTCTTTTCGAATATCTCCCCAGTGGGATCTTAGAATTGAACACTTTGAAAAAGGGGAATTCAAAAAATAAAATAAAAAAATAAAAAGAGAAGTCCTTCCTAGTCTCCTAGTCCCGTAAAATAGCTCTATACAATATAAATAAATGCACAAGATCGTGCCAAACGCCTCCCAAAACTTTGCTACCCATTCTGCTGTCGCAAAGCAAACTTGTGAAGTTGAAATTCGAAATGTCTTCGAATTTAACCAAATGTCTGTAACATTGCCTCCAAGTCCCACACACTTTCTGCGGTTCTGGAAACGATGCTCACCATTTCTCTCTCTCTCTCTCTCTCTCTCTGTATATATATATATATATATATATATATATATATATATATATATATATATATATATATATATATATATATATATATATATATATATATATATATATATATATATATATATATATAGAGAGAGAGAGAGAGAGAGAGAGAGAGAGAGAGAGAGAGAGAGAGAGAGAGAGAGAGAGAGAGAGAGAGAGAGAGTATACATATATATGTATGTATATAGAGTATGTATATATATATATATACATAATGTTCGTACAAGACGCGTTTTTGCCCCAAAAAACAAGCCGCTAACAGCTAACCCCCGCAACCGCAACCGCAACTGCTGGTCTTCGAATATATGATAGCAAGATGTTGGCCTAAGAGAATTTTGCCCTTATTGCTTCTGTTCTGACATAACAAGACTCTACTGGACGGCGATGGTGGTGCTCGAAAATGCCTAGCCGCTTATAGCACTCTTCCTTCTTCCATTGTCCCCTTTGGGTGTGCTAGAACCCTTTTCTCCACTAATCGAGAGTAGAGTTTTTTTGGGGCCGAAAGAAGTTATGGCCCCTGCCCCTTTTAATAAGTGCCATCGTTTACTACGACATCAAATCCTAACTTCCACGTTGTTTCTACAATTGCGCAAGGGAAAGGGGAGCAACGAAGGACAAACAAAAAACAAATGAGCGAATTGCTTTGCGATGTAAAGTGTTGGCTTCCCATGAAAAGGCAGAAATACGAGAAATGACAAAAAATAACAAGTTAAACTTGTCACATTTCAAAGGCGGCAAAGGCTCAGGCATCAATGCTGGGAATTACAGGAGGCACTTTATACTCCCCCTAGAAAAGTCGATGGAAATCAAGCGCAAGTTGCCAAATTGGTTCCACCCACAACGACCTCCTCGATTCGACCCTTTACAGAAACGCCAGGACTTTTGACTATCACTGCGTAAGGCTCACTTGCCTATAGACCGCCTACTTTCTTTTTATTCCTTACCTTGGCTGGACGTTCCATAGCAGGGACGGTTTTAATCCAACAACTCCCCTTTGTTCATCCCTTCAAATTACGCCGAGGCATCAAAGAAGCAGTGAGGAATGAGAATAATGCTTTCTATAAAAACCACAGAAACCCTTCATTGGAACGACGAGGCTCATCGATTCCTTCTGCACTCCTCCCACCCCATATATCTTCTCCCCGCACCCCAAGTAACGTACAACGTACACACTCTATCCTTAATACATACGCTTTTTCCCCTCTTCCTTCTTACGCGTCTTCGAAAAGGGAAGGGAGCGATTGAGAACGCTCGTAACACCCTGCGAAAACCGTGCAATTCAGGTAGTACTGCATACAATGTTAACTCAACATCACATACACGCGAGGATATATGACAGCACTTTCCCTGGCTATTGCAGCAATTCTGCCATGGGCCAATTACACGTGTCATGGGCATTGGCTTTGATTATGGGTATACGTATACGAACCACATATCGCAGACTTGGCTACAGATTGGGCTTTGTACCACTTTTGACCCCCTTTTTGGCTAGCTCCAAATAGGAAACTAGGTTTTCAGGAAATTGAACTTCTCGACAACGTTTCAAGTTACAATGACAAAGCCACCACCAAAAAGCCTTCTACTATAGCTTCCCAAAGTCCTGTGTGCGGACCGTGCAGCTTTGCGGAATATCAAAGATAACGCGTTATTGATCAAAATAGCAACGGCACGACATGACACGCACGCTCCTATCTTATATTTCTGCCACCATTAGAAATGGAGTGATTGCATGCCTGGGTTCATCCTTTCTCTTCTTTTTCGCCTAAATGAGTTTATACATCTTTTTAAACTCTTCCAGTTTGAATCCTACACAGCGGAGCAGCACAAAGTGATAGAGCTTTAGCAACATGGCCCCAAAATCCAAATCTCTCTCTCTCTCTATCTCTAGATGTGTCGCTGGCATGCATAATGGTTCTCAGTTCCCGCACCCTACACATGTACCAACTGAGAGCAAATTGTTCCCCCTGTAACCTTTGACACAATTGTGCGATCTTTCAGATTTGATCGTGTGCAAATCATATCTGACATGAAGGATAGGACCAGGTGCAACTGCCGGTTTGGGGGGGAGCAAATGCATGGGAAAGATGCTTCCAATGCAATTTTCGATGTTTTCTCTGTACTCGCTTGGCTGCCACATATCTCGCCATTAAGTGCCCTTTGTCTTTCTCAGCTTTCAACCCGTCGAATAAACATGTCCAGCGTCTCACACCCTTTCCTTCTTCACTTAACTCGCAGCATAAGCAATAGTATTTTAGGGCGAAAATGTAACCGCGCTCCGAATCCATCTTATTTTATTTACAAAACGGGATCCTTGAGGGATTCCACACACAACAATTGCGCCTCGGAATAAAACCGTCGAGGCAGGTTTGGATCAAGAAAAACCTGCGGAATCCGAGACTTTAGCACACATACAAAACACACACACGCGGGAAAGTATACCGCGAGTAGAGAGTAATACTCTTGGGGTATTTTTGCTTTCGCTCGGGGGACAGAAATGCTGTGAGTAGGGCGTATTGATCGCCCAGGGATCTCGCTTGCTTTCTATACAGTCGGATCTTCCGTCACACAGAAAGAGTACCGGGACCCGAAAACCGAAAAGCAGATCTATATGCGAAGGGACAAGGACCGTATAACCCGACCATTGAAGGACGCGTTCATGCAGGACTGCTCTTTGGAATTGGCTTATCCACGGGGCGAAAATCATGTTTAACCCTTTCAGATCAGTAACAATCCAGTTCCCAACTTGTCTCCTTTTCCTTTTTTCTGTGACTTGTAAATGCATGACACTAATCTTTCGTTAAAAGGCTATGATACCTGACACATCATGTATATTAAAACCTAATTTCGTGTCTGAACATTTCCATACTAAGAGTTTTGAGAATTGTCGAGGAAAATTGAATTCTTAATGCTTTTCCAAATGACTGAATGTCAGAAACAAACTGTATCAAAGAAATAAATGTTTCGTCGGGAAATTCCGGAATAATTAACATTTTCAATTATCAAAAGAACGAGGTCAAGAAGAACAAAAACGTCCGGAATCTTTTCATTAAGCTTGTGTATCAACTTACGAAAGGGGGCAAAAAAGTCCGGAAGAAACTATCCTCGTTTGCATTCTGTGCCCGGGAGCCTGAAATACTTGCCAGAACATCGCAGGAACGAATCAAGAAATACAACTTTTGACACAACGACAAGCATCAAAAGGCCTCATCTCGCTGTCTTTATCTTTTAAGACTCCCGTATGCCCTTGCTTATTGATGCGAAACACAGATGGCACTAACGTATGTTATTGTTTTGCTTTTTGCGAAAGCCTTGCGTATGATAATAAAAAAAAGATGCACATAGCTAATTGCTGGTAAAGTTTCTACGCTTATTTGGTTCTAAAGATTTTTTTCATGAAATGTGACGGTTTTAAGGAAAAATTCTTCCGAAATTGCCCAGTTAACCGCCTACACCGAGCTAAGCTAATAAATTAAGGAGCCTTAAGGTCGCGTTTAGACGCGAGATACACATACACAGATATAAAAAGATACATATATATCTATTTGCCGGTAAAGCTACTACACTGGTTTCGTTCTGAAGCTTACTGTCAAAGATTTTTTTTTTAATTCAACGAGCCGGTTTTAAAGAAAAGCTGTTCCGAATTTCCCCACACTAACCGCCTATACCGAGCTAAGGCATACAGGAGGCTCGGTTGCGCGTTAACTTACACTAACTTTTTTAAGACTTAAAAACCTTGGCAACAAAAGCGTAAATTATTCCAAAGAGCCGTGGTAAGTGGAACCCGAGTAATTTCTTTAAACATTGTGGACTTGGTTGCCTTCGGGATCCCAAAGCTTTATATGCGCTCTCAATACCAAGCCAGAAATTCAGACAAGCCAAAAGTCCTCTCTCGCGTGTGCGTCTTTCACCCAATACGTGAGGGCTTCTCATTAGCCTAAATTTGTCGCTATAAGCATGTCAAATAAGCAGCAGATGCTAACCCTGAAACGGCTGTCGCCTGCATTTACAATGAAGGTTTTCGTTCCACGCGAGCACCAAAAATATGTATATATTTTTTTTATATATCTATATATTAAACCACTTGCCAGTTTTCGCAACACGTTTCCCAGTGAAAATATCCTGCACGACACGTGTCAGAAGACTTGTGGCTATCTTGATCAAAGGCAATGGCATGTGCAATAGCTACACACGCCTTTTTCTCCTCTTCCCCCCAAAAAAACCCTTCACCACTGCCGTTCCCGAATGATGGCGTAATAACTTAATACTTCGGGAAGACTTGGCTTGGAAACTGCGGCTACGGAGAAAAGTGACAAAAGCCAGAAGTTTGTTGGGGAGAAGACACAAGTTGGACAAAGTTTCGCTAAGGAGAGGCATTGGAAAGTACTGGGATGACGCTCTTATGGTTTGTGTGTCCTTGCATTGCGGTGGATAAGAGGAAGAGGAAAGAGGGACTCGAACTCGAACACAAACTCCGCGAAACTTTTCGTGCCCCAATGCAACGGAAGCTACTTCAGGAAGCATCCTAGGCAACCTCCAAAATAATAAAAAAAGATGTTCTACTCTTAATACTGCTACAAGAGGCTGCTGATCACAGCAGCTTAGGAAAAAGAAATCGATTTAACCATTTTTCTTTCCTCGGCATTTTTCTCCTCCCGCATCCGCAGTCAAAATGGCAAAAAATAAGTCATCGTCTCTTGTCTTCGTCGTACAGGGAACCGAGCAATGTAATTTGGAAAAAGCGTAACGATCAAAAGGTTTGGGAAGATTCGAAACCTTTTCTTTTTTTTGTAAAACCATCGCTCACGCTTGACTTCCAAGGTACATTCTCTAGCCCGCTCCCAACCCCTTTCTTAATTTTCGCCCATTTTCTTTGTCGGGGCCAGGAGTTATAAGGCCGCGTTCTTTCCAGACAAGGCAAATCCATACGATTGCTGTCACAAAGTAATTAACTGAAGAGCCAACTAAATTCTTAGCGTTGGGTCGTTGGTGGCTCGGTAGAAATATTTACAAGACTAAGAAAATCGGCCATCTTCCCCTTTGTATGCCAAATGTAAGCCTCCAGTCATCATCCTTTTTTAAGCCTGATAATGCATGACAAAAGTTTAGGAAGCTTAAGAATCAAGACCCAGATTACACGATTCTTGGAGTTTTTTAATTTTAAGCCCACTCTACGTTACGCATTCTCAGTTAACTTGCCTAGGAAGCAGAAAGGCAAATAAAAATAAAAAAAGAAATAAACAAAGACTTGACGTTCAAATTTAAACTACATAAAAGTGCTAGTGAAGAGCAGCTTTAAAGTTCCATTCTGAATAGATTTGCTAGTTGTTGTATTCAACTAAACTACTTCCGGAGTCAACTCGAGCACTTGATGTCTCGAGACAATAAAACATGAGTTTTTTCTGTCCATCATTTTGAATTCCTCTTTAAATCAACAAACGAAAGAATCTTTTCGATAATTTTTTATAGTTTTTTTTTCATGGGGAATGTAAACTTACCAAGGTGATGGGGAGCTCTGACGCTTCGCAATGAGTAAGCATAAGGACTAGTCATCTCTTGACCACATTCGGGTCTTTCCACAATATACAACTGATGATTAGTCTCCATCATTGTGGCCGCAATGCCAAGAATTGACTCGGGACGCGCGTAGCTTTTAAGAGTGCCCCAACATACCGCAGGTTCTCTGCACAGTACACGGTGGCAATAACAGAACAGCGCACACACGCTTTTCGAATGGCACATCCAGCCCGAAACAAAAACAAAAAGCCCCCCTCTCTACAGAAGGTTCAGGCCAAGATGGTAAATTGCTGGGAAAGTCCTTTCATGCTTTCCTCCACCGGCGCTGATGAGTAAAGTAAGCAAGTAAGTAAAATAAGTCTGCCTCAACTTGTTGATTGAATTGCTCCACTCCAGCAGCCACAGCAGCACTTCACTTAGTTGGAATTCACCAATATCTCGCCTAACGCCCCCTTTTTGTGTCTCTCCCGACCGCCAAACTTGCGTGCTGCGTTTTCTTGGCAGCTCTGGGGGAAGAGGGTGTGGGGTGGGAGAAAATTACCGAAAAAAATGCACACGACCAAACTCCGCGCGCACTATTTTACTCCCTGGGCAAATCTCTTAGCTAATTCCGAAGGGACAGCCCTGTTTTTCGCACTTCTATAATGAACTCAACTTGAAAAGCTGGCGTCCCAAACGGGTGTCACGGAAGTATGCAACTGACGTCATTTCAAATGTCAACGGCGGAATTGCTGGAGTTCATGAGTTATTAGAAAACAGACCACCCTCCGTTATGGCACGAAAACCTGTTTCAACACTTCCTCCATCGTTTGCTTCCAACTTGAAAAAAAAAATAAAAATAAAAAATATTCCGTACCCTCAGTTTGACACCAATTTCTTGCAAAACGATTACTATTCTGGGAGACTAGACTTTGAACGTTCAAACTTTGAGCTGTGTAGGAGAAAATTTCGGATAGAACGTACTGTACTGGGGTACAAATGACGAAAAAAGTCCAATTCGTACCACGAAATATTAAAAGATTTTTTTTTCCTTTGAAAAGGAATGGGAAGTAGTAGCAGGTCTGCCACCGCGACGCTACTGACGCCTCAGCTTCCTACTTCCATTCTCTATATCGAGGGCAACGAATGTACCCAAACGCTCAAAGGAAAAGGTCACGCCCCTTTGCCCATGTCTGCGGTGCGCCAGATTCGGTGGCAAAGGCGGCCACCGGTCACCATTAAACCCAACTCATAGTGGCGGAAGACTTCCGCTTGCAAACGCTCGTATAGTACTTTGGGGCTCTCTTTGTAGACTCTAGGTCGGGATGGTAGGTACTACCGAGTATCTTTGCGTGTGTGTGTATACAAATTGCGCTTTCAAGAAGAGAACTGACGTCGCGCATCACTTTGTCGATCTTGAAGATGCACCACCTTCGGGGCTGTAACAGTACAGCACAGTATACACATGCCTTTGCTCAGCATAATGCAAATTACAGGCATTCCATCAAGCTGATGGAAGAGATGGGATGAACCACCAAGAAAATTACAAAAGTCCGGCTAGGTTTTTTTCCTATGCTATGCATCCGAAATGCGGCACAGTGCTTTGGCGCTTTATACCAAAAGGATATGGGAGCTAAAAGTGATGAAGCGTGACAGCAAGACGAATATGAGTTCTGGAGGAACTTGGGGAAGGAAAAAGTAGCAGCTCAAATAAAGTACCGGGCGCTGCAGCGCGCCAAGACGAGTTTTAAAGGAAAACAAGGCTAGAACTATACAGACGGCCTACAGATATTTTGTTGGCGGAAAAAAAAGCTGTTCATTGACAGGAACAAGGTCCTGAAAGGTTGTTCGCTCGGGTTCAAGTAACCTCTGTGCTGTAGCAACAACTGCACGCGGCTTCAAGAAGAAAAGCTTGGGAGAAAACACGAAATTTCTTTAATCTCGAATGATTCCGTTAATGGATTGGATCCAACCACTATAACCTTTCTGGCTACTTTTTTGGTGGGTTTTGTTTCAATCCATCACACAAAAACTTTCACGTGGTTTGTATCTTCCCCAATACGTTCGCACCTCACTTCTTTTTTTTATTAAAAAAAGGTGAGAGATGCGAACGTATTGGGATTTTTTTTTAGTACGCTCTATAATTAAGTTGTTTTTCTTGGCCTTTCCTAATTTTCTCGCTGGGTGACCTTTTCCGTCATCACCCACTAGCTATATAGCCGCAGTTTCTGTCTAAAGTCACTAAGCAATCCCTAACTTTACTCTTAATCTGTTGACACCTTACCGTCCCCTTAAAATGTTAACTGCTTTATCTCCAGGCCCTGCGCTGCCTCGTTTACAGACACACACGCTCTTGACTTTATTTTCCCTTTTCTTTTCTGAATATAATTCAGAACGGCGCCAAGAAGAAGCTTTTCGTTAAAATTCAAAAGATTTGCTTGTATGCACACAACAGCTTTTCAGCATCACTTGACAAAGACATTAAAAAAATAACACGTTAGGAAGTTGATCATATTTTTCCTATTTTCCCGTAGATAAACACAAGACAACCCAATTACTACGGCATTTGGCCGAGTCGAGTCTAATAATTAACGCGGGTAGGGACGCTATCGATTACGCCCAGGTTTACGACGAAAGGAAAAGCAGCTTTTAATAACCCTATACATGCTTCCTCTAGGTTGCCCCTTTTGCCATGCCATAGATGCAATGCCTGCAAAGCTGCGAAGTCTCTGTACTTTCCCTTCCATTTCGGCTTTTTTAAGGATTCCATATGCAGATACCGACCATGTACGTTAACATGCACTAATTAATTTGCAGGGGCCAGTCAGGTTATTACTGCCGTTATCGCACCCCACAACTATTCCCCGGTCATGACAAAAGGCGATCGCGTATTCGGCGGGGCCGGCCTTGTCCGCAGTCCCGTAGGGACAATTGCTATACCTATCTTTCGGTGTATTGTTACCACCGAACAATAGCACTACGGAGACCATGTGATTTGTACCGCGGCAGAGCGAGCAGAGAAACGCCTCCATTCAAACTTTGTGAAAACCGTTCTTTTGGCTGCCCAGCGGTATACGAAGAAGGGGGTTCAGCGACACAGGGACACTACTTTCATGCAAACGAAGCCTTAATTGTAACGCAGGGATATGTCATGGGAAGAAAAAAATCTAAAAATAAATCAACGTATGCAAAAAGAAAAGTAAGTCTACTTCCTTTTGCTATGACTTCCTTCACGATTCACAAGGCAAAGTGCTTGGAATTCCTTTTTTAATCCTTGCAAAACGACGAACGTAAAGGCATCCTTTCTTCTCCCTCATCAGCACGTCCGCTATTCCATTGAGCATCGCATACCAAGTGTCCTTCCTTGCAACGCAGTTTAACGAAATACAAAGTCGCGCAACTCTTCATGCTTTGTGGGCTTGCCATAATGGCCACGCTCCGCAGCGCTTTTACAGCGAATTGCCTACTCTCAATGTGAAAAGCAGGGGCAGCCAACGCATTTAGGGGGGGATGACAATTGCCAATCCCCAATACTTAGCAAGTACTACCTCTAAGCTCAAAAGCAGGTGCTACTGGACAAACATATATATCAAACCCCAACCCCACGTTGGATGGCGCTGTCTTTCTTACGTTGTTAATATGACCTTTTCGCCCTCAAGCTTCACCCTGATCCCCCCTCCCGGGCCCACGAACGTATGACCCCTTTGTTCGTACGCTTCCATTGAGTTTACCCCCAAATAAGCCAGAAGCTAACTGCTCTCGCTACAGAAAGCTATTGTTATGCAATAAAGCCTGCCTGATGGCCATCCGAAAAGCACTTTCGCCATTTTCCCTCTGAAATCTCGCGCAGCACGCTCAACAAGAGCACGAGGTTTTCTTCACAGCCTTTGTGCCCCCTCCCAAGAGACAAATCACATCTGATGAGGGGACGCGATTGAATTCATCAAGGAAGCGCAGCAGGTTGGGTCAGCATAGTAACTAGTTTAGTTTCGCCTCCCATTGCAGCCTCTCCATACCTTACACACGGCCTGCATCCCTTGGATGCCAAGTTTTCATCTTCTATCTTGTGTTTTCAAACATAAAGAGTCAACAATTGAATCTTACAACAGGGGAGTAAACCAATTCGCTAAACTTTCGTAATTGTGTACAAAATCTGCTGCTAGGTGGCTCTGAGAAAGTTTCCAAACTGGGCTATTGACATCGAAATAATCGAACGAATTCTATCCTTTCTTTGTATAGAATCAGTGCTCAAGTCTGGTATTGTGAAAGAATCAACAAAATCAATCAGGAAACCATGCAGAATCAATAGTATGGGAGGCAAACTAACGCGAGAACTAACTGTGTAGCAAGGTTTCACCATTAGGAACTTTCATAATTGTACAAAACATGACGCTAGGTGGTTCTGGCAAAGTTTCAAAATTGGGCCATTGACATCGAAATATAATCGAATTCTGTCCTTTCTTTGGATAGAATAAGTACTCAACTTTAGTACTGTGGAAGAATCAACAAAATCAGAATCAATCAGGAAATCCGGAATAATCAAAACTATGGAATGCAAATTAATGCGAGAACTACCTGTGTAGCAAGTTTTGCTACCTGTGTAGCAAGTTGTAGCAACATTCAGAACTTGGGAAATTTATATTTTATTTTTGAAAATGACAAGATTAGTTGAATAAATGCATTCGCGGAAAACTTTCCGAGTTACTGTACGAGAGTGAAGGTTGGCCTGAAAACATGTCAGCACATTTGTTTCTCTATATTTTCTTGGCAACGTAGTCGCGAAAAAATTTTTTCTCCGAAAAGAGCGGCGGAGACACTGACGATTAAGCATCTTTGGAAACTGTTTCCCAAATCTAACAACCACAGCATTCTGGGAACCTAGAATTCTGATGGAAAGTATTCCGCCCTTAATCTTCCTTGTGAGTGACATCTGTCTACGCTATAATTACTTCGCTACCTTTGCAACTCACATCCGAGGTCTTAGCTCGTGTCAATTCTAGTTCTCGTCTTGTCGAGTGTCAGGGCATTATGACACCTTGGTTTTCCCAAGCTCGCACAACTTGGCAAAACCAAATTTGAATTTGAATTCCATTGGCAGACATCAGCCCTGCAGACAATTACAAGTACAAATACAACTGATTGTCCCCAAGGTCCTTCCCAACCTTTCCTCGCTCTGCACTCAATCTTACTATTAACACTCCCCATTTACTTCGTCCCTCTATAAGCACTCTACACACTCGGACATTATTCTAAAACCCACTCAACGCGCCCAGAACACGTGCATTCGGCTCTTACTTCTACTACCCATTGCCGCTTACTAAAATCAACATTATTTTTACATTAAAACTCGTTTCAACTCAGGAAATGACAAAGCCGACACAATCTTCCTGACAATATTGTACAGATCCACTGGGGAAAACTTGCGGCAGGTCCTTATACAAACCCTACTTGAATAGATAAGCTCTCGGAAGATCTATCATCTTATTGCAACTCAACCCTCTCTCTGTATGTCGCGAGGAATTAGTGCACACGCCACTGACATCGCGGAAGATGAAAGAATAAAAAAATAAACAGAGCGCCATGCGGGAAGAAGTGTTAGGGCCAAATCCGCATTGAGTGGTCCGAACAACGCTAGTGAAGCTTTAAGTACAAGAGAGGTTTTTATCAAGGGGTGTTAGAGCAAAGGCCCAAGCAAGACACACGGGTTTGAGGAGTCGAGATGAGCTGAAAGGGAATAGGGATGCTGACATCCCGCGGGAAAAGCGTTACAAATATTGATACGTTAAGCTCAGCCTTAGAAAGGAGCGCAGGGAACAAGGGAACGGAATAATAATAATAGTGAAAAAATATATATTTATAAAAAAAATAAAGTAAAAAATGTTACTATAGTACACATACCACGTATTACATCTTTGGTCAGGGGATCTGTCCGACAACAACACCTGACGTTAGCAAATCCCTCTTTTCTTCTTCATACACAGGAAGGAATTACGCGAAAAGTAGCCCTTCCATTCTCCACTTGGACACATCAAAGACCAGAATAATCTCTGCTCGGCTGACGGAGATTACTTGGACATCCTATTGTAACTTCAATATTACCAGACATAGAATTTTCCTTTCTTTTTATTTCTTTGGTGCGCCACGGCTTACGCTTACTAAAATTTCCACGGAGATGTCCGTTATGAGGATAAACTATCTCCGAGAAGGCTTATGTTCCATTGATAAAAGGGCTCTAAAAAACCCATCCTCTTGTTGGTTATGGTAAAGATGAGTCACAGCTGAGCCAGTTGGCAAGGGGGGAGTAGTCGATGGACTTTTGTCACATATAAAAAGCAAAACTAATCGTTGCTCGGTCACGCCATCCTTTTTGAATTAAGCCACGTGCCTCTGCCAACTCCGCTCAGTCCACACACTTTCTATAGGCCCGGCGAAGAACTGGAAAAATGCAAGCCAAAAACCTAGCTAATACAGCTCAAATTACCAGCCGCGACACGCTAGTGGACCTTGCAGTATGACTAAGGTTTAATCAGGTTCTTCTCTTTCTTTCGATCCCTCTTCCCCCTAATATACACACTCCCAAGCCGAGACCACCCTCCTTGCTGGGCCGATACACGGTTCTTCGTGCTCTAGGATAGCATAACTAGCCCCATACGGATTAAGGATGATGAAAAAGCAAAGTCTTATAACTCGGGTGACGAGGAAGCAGACAAGGAATTGACAGCTGCTTCCTCCCCTTTTGCCTTTCCTCGGAAACCCAAAATAGGCCTGCAGCCTCTTGTTCAGCCAGGAACAGGGATTACTAGCGTTGGGTGGTAATACTGTAGTACTATACATGTACTGTACTCAGACCTCCCGAACTTGTGCAGAGCTTCATAGCTCCACTGCTTTACAACACTCTATCGCCATAGAAACCCGAAGTTGTTGCTGCCTCTTCTTCTGAATCCTGATGCTTTCCGTTATTCAAGTACTGAACTATACGAAAGCAAAACTGGGAATGTTAATCTTCCACAGCTTGACGTTTCTTCGACTTATGTTACATACCTTGATGCAAGATTTACCCAATGTAATGAAAAGGCAAGAAAAGAAAGAAAAATCTCATGTAGTTACTATGGCAACCTTTTAACGTTAAGTAGAATCAGTCCTGAAACATTAAAAAGGCTTTCGAGGCAAAGAAAAGCAGAAAAAAAGACAAAGAATTGCTTCGATGCTATGGACGAGGCTGGGATATTGGGGCTGCGAGAGACCTTCAACAAGTTTCCAATTAACGAGTTGTCTGATGAAGCTCTTCGCACTCAGCCAGGGCCCTTGGAAAGTTGTAGTTAGCTCCAGTGGAGGGCCAAACCCCCCAAAAACATGGCAAGGCAGTACTGGAAATTGACTCGATGTCCCCGTTTTGGCCGGGACATCGAGTCGTTTTTCTTCTGAGCATGCACTCCAGGCAACAGGCACTGACAGTTTGGTTAGGAAGAGAAGACCTATCTGTAGCTGTTTTGGGTCAGCCCCCAAAAAGTAGAAAAATAATAATAAAAAAAAAGCGGGACATGAGATCTAGCAAGTTTCCCGAGTTGGATAACGTTTCCAGGGCTCTTAATTGCGTCTGCTCCGACCCGGACAACAGCAGTCAGCAATGCGCTTGCAACCAAGTTTAAGGCTAGACAGCCTACGGCTGACAACGCACTATTACAGTACCGACGGGAACTTAAAACCAAAGGTTCTGAAGACTAATGAAGAGGGGGAAACTTGCACGCCACTTACTATGATTTTCCTAAACTTGCTCGTGTATATATTGCATCTATTTTGCGTTTGATCTTGCTTTCAAACTTACGTTTAGTGTGCTATTACTGCCCTTTTAATGAATAACAGAAAGCGAACCGTGAACCGCAAGTCCGAACCGCAAATCAAAAGAGGAGCTTGAGTAAGGAGGCTCAACTAGTGCAAACGACATCCAAGTCCCTGAAGCAGCAGATAACCATTTGCCGACTTGCTGCGCGTCAAGGGTTGAGGCACAAAGAGCTGCGACAAGACAAATGTTGCTGTCTTCAGTATGGAAGTCGTTTGCTCCTTCCGCAAGTCAACAAGATGCATTGCCCTCTTTTGCGGATAATGTTCTGTACGTTTCTAGTCTGCGCTTAACCATCATCAAGCCTTTTGAAGCTGACCTCAAATGTGCTTCCCGCGTTATTAACGCCAACAGCGAACATTCATATTTGTCTCTGGATTGCTTATTATCGACCTATAAGGCCCCGAATGTTCAAACGTAATAATTTAGAAAGACCCTGTGAAAGACACAATAGCTACCTGATTAGATTTATGTGGGGGAAAAAGTCCCTTTAAAGTCTAAGCGGTTATTAATATTTATTGCAGTGTCAGTTCTCTTGAAGATAAAAGTTTTGAAAGCCTGTTTTCAACGTTTTCATGGTAACGAGCACTTGTAACTACTTTTTGTTGTCAAAGATAAAAACTATAAAACTGCGGTTCAAATCGAACCTCGCATTCTTACCTTGGCTGTAAGGAATGACTTCGTAGGTGGGTGGATCGTCCTGATCTTGCCGAACGAGGACTGCTACGCCGCCTACGGGCACCGAATGGTTTCCATTATTCGCCTTCTCGGATGGCCGTTGGGTGGCAGACATTGCCCTAAGGCTAGGATGGTAGAACGAGGATCCCCTCGGGGGATATTCCGGAGGAATCGGGGCAGGCGCAGGAGCCGGCGGTGATGCACGCACATCTGCGGAGGAAATGAGAAAAAAAGGGTAGATTATAATCAGAGATTCACGCCAGGTGGCGTACAATGCACGATGGCATGTACATTTCCTATTACCTTCAGGATCACCAAACACATGAATATACACAAGAGCTATCAAGAAACCAGGGGCAAAATTGACAGCCAGTGAGAAGCCTGCCTAATTACATAATGCGACACACAAACAGCAGGCAACTAATGAGGTCTCAACACACTATCGTAATTGTCCCTGCACTCCAGGCCTTTCGTCGTCTTCTTCCCCTTTTCAATAGTTAGAAGGCACACGGGCCACAAATTTGGATGCGACACGCCAAAGTTTGAGCTGGCAACACTAATTTGCTGTGTTTGTTGGCAAAGTGCTCTTAATGAAAACTAATAACCCGACTCGAAGGAAACAGTGACGCAAAACCGGGTAGGGGAGGAGTCTAACTTTATATTGTGCTCTAGTACAGAAAAGAAGCACCAACTTGGTAACGAAACGGAAACTAACAAAACTAATTAATTTTAACGTTATCGTTATAGTGGCAAAAACAAAACCCCTCCTCCCCATCAAGTTCAAGCAATTGCGGGTATGTCGACCTCCGTGGGGTTCTGTTGCCCCCGCAAACCCAATTTGCTGTCGTGGGCCTCCAACGGATCCTTTACCCACACAATACGTGATAGATAAAGGGGAGAGAGAGTACACCCAAGAGTGACTCTCAGGGCTTCACTGTGCTTACAGGTCATGTATGCCACTCTGGCCACGTGGTAGAGTGGTACAAAAAGAAAAGTGGCTTGACCAAGACAAACGTTGAATGTCCAGTGATTTGTCCTCGGAGTGACCAAACGTTGCGGGAGTTCCTTCGATAGATCAGATGGACAATACAATGAGACAGTGACCCATAGCCAAGTTTGGGCTCACTCGGTTACGCGAGAAGAGGGAGGAGGAGAAGGAGGAGGGAAAAGGCAACCGGACACTATTACACTCTTAAGCCCTGCGATGTGACTGCCAGAGCGCTTCTTCATTGGTTATGCAGTGCAACCTGTGAAGCTCCCACGTTACACTTTCTATTTTTTTATTTTTTCCACTCTTTCCCTGTATGGTTCCTAAAAATGGCATCTTTAACAACCGAAGCACGTTGCCAGCATAAAAGTTACATTTTTCTTCCCTCTTCCTTGCTCAATCTTGAAAAAGCAAAAAAAAAGAAATAAATGCGGCTATTATTTGTCACGCGCCAGCACATTCAGTGTTGCGAAGGGTGCGAGGTCCACAAATGGTGAAAACTAGTCAACTGCCTTAAAGAAAGGCGACTATCGTGGTGAATGGAAACAGGCAAAGACAGAAGGAAGGCACTCAATATTCTCAAAATTCAACTGATGATCCAAGAGATGGAATGCAATGTTACGATATCCATGATAAACGAGGAATGCGGATGTAAATGCGTTTGGGTTATAAGTTCTTACAAGTAGGGGAGTATTCAGAATAATGGGCAATGGAATCTACAAGCAAAAAACATTTAAATTCTATAGCGAGTTCCACTGGCTGCACTAGTGCAATATTTTTGGCACTCAGTGTGTCAAACATGTATATCTTTACTCTAAGGTAAAGATACATATCTTTACTCTATGACCTTTACACACTGTGTACACACATTGAGTGCCAAAAATATTGCACCAGTGCAGCCAGTGGAACACGCTATTAATATAATTTGAAGGTATGCGTAAAAAAGGAACAAAAAATGACACTACTGATGTTTTTTTTGGGGCAGAGGAGAAACCACGCAGCTCATATGCAAAAGCAGAAAATGTCATTTGTAAGCACCAGCCCAACTGCACTCAAGCATGTAATTATTCATGAAGTTTTCTTTTCTGTTGGAGCTTGTCCACTCATGTTTTTCATTCCCGGAAAAGGAATGATGGGTTGGGCAACAAAAGCTTCTGCAGTCCGGGATGTTCAAACATTCAAAGCACCCCTGTCTTCATCCATCCATCCCGTCTGTATACCTTTTAGATATTGAGGTAAGAGTAGCACAAACTGGACCTTCCTAGCGTAGCGCCCAAAGCTTACGCTGCATTTCTATGCCAAACAGGCATCAATTCAAAGGGAGAGAACTCATGTCTTTAAGCTTCACTCCCCTTGAAACTCAACTTTGAAGGGCCACACAACAAAAAAAGGAAAAAATTACTTCGTTTCCTTCTAGAAAGGTAGGCGCCGCCTCACCCTTCCACCCTCCCCTTTGAAGTTTACCCTGTTGCGGCCACCCACTTGGTAAACAAACAAAACTCGCGCAGGGACAGTCCATCTCGTTGAATAGAGTGCACCCAGCAAACACACATCGTTTGTTAAACTATAGGAATGTTCTTAGTGTGACATGTTTACTCCTTCTTTTCACCTCCCCTTTATGATGCTATACGCTCAATAACAAAATTTACAATAGGGGATTGGAAGGCCCCCTGTAAAGCTTAAAACTCTTCGAAGCGGCTGAGTTCAGACAACAATAGGTTTCAGCCGTCCAGGCTTGGGGCCACTCCCAACAAAGGCCAACTTTTCCCTTCACAGCAAAAGCGATCATGACTGCCATGGAACCGAGCGCATGTCCTACAAAGGGCTACCTGGCAAGACCGCCTTAGGCAAACTATACATTAAGGATGTGGGCCAATTCAAATGGTATAGTGTACTGACCATTACCGTTCATAATATACCGATGATCTGCTCAAAGCAAGATATTCTGACATTTGGCTTGACCATTTTAGGCAGCCAAAATCATAAGCATGGCCCAAATGAAACGCCACCGACGTTTCCAGTAAAGTTACGCCAGGCTTGCAATAGGTTGTAGTGCATGTAGTTGATATTTTTTGTGAACAGATGGCAGTGATGTCATACCCCTTTATCATGAGAATTATGCGACTTGAAACAAAACGTGAGACAAACTTTTAAAGGACATTTAAAGACATAATTGAAAAATTATTTTAAAATAATATCTTAATAAAATTTCTTAAAACGCCGCGTGAAAAGATTTAGATGCGTGATTCATTTAAACTTATTCAAGTTATGAAAATTTTAAATAAATCGTATATCAAAATATTTTGACGCAGCGTTTTACAATACTTTATTATGATATTTAAAAAAATCGATTATATCGTTACATTATTTAAAAAATTGTTTCAAGTTGTGTTTCAAGTTGCATAATTCTCATGATATAGGTGTATGACATTAGTGCCATCTTTTGAGAAAAAAAGATCAACTACTTGCAGTACACCCGGCCTGCCTTGGAAAGGGGCAATGACGCAACAGTGAGTTATAAAACGTTCGCCGGTCGTTATTGGTTCCACTACCCGGGATTCGGAGCCCAAAGCCGGGCTGGAACTTTTCGCTCCGAAGGCTTTTTTTCGGACAGGAATTGTGCTGTAATAAGTCATTTGTCTGAATAAGGCCGTCTGCTTCTCAGACTCCTAAGCTGCAAAAAAGGCGTACCTTCCTCCCTAGTAAGTTAATATACATCTATGAGGGCAGTATCCTTGGCAAATTGCTTTCCAAACCTTCCTTGACGTGTTGTGGCACGCCTTTCGATCTTGTCTTAGTCAGATATGTACTTAGCATGACAAAAACCACGTGTGCTGCCACTTGACTAACCTAATTTCACCTTCATTACATCTCTAGCCCACCAATTTATGCCTAACCGAGTTACTGTGTAGGAGATTTCAGAAAGAAAGAAAAGAAACGTATCCGTTCTTTAGGTCGCTCTTCCGTGTTTCTTTTTCTAAAAATACTATTCCGTGTCTGCCTGTACAAGACATAGCGTTAACATATGTGGTCATGACTTTGACACATTTGTTAACCAAAAAAAGGGATAGACTAACGTTCCAAGTTTTACGACACCTATTTATTTTTTCTTTTTAGGGAACTCACACCCAATAATATTTCCTCGTTTTATGAATATCCCTTTTTTGACTCTTCTACTTTATGTTAACAACCTTATGGGGTTTCGCCCATCATTATTTTTCCCTTTTTCTGTTTCTTTATCTCGGGCAGTTATACGCTCGCCATAATATATGCCATATAGCTTGGTAGGAAAAGCGGTTAAGTTCTATTCTAACACTTCCTGCTGAACAGATCAAAGTTCTGCTGCGTTCTATACTAGTGCGGTCCAATACCTATTGTCAGCCAGCATCTCTATGCTAAATTCCGTTAAAGCAAGAGAAGGGAAAAAAAGCTTCTCGAAGATGAACCAAAGTGATAATGCCAGCAGGAAAAAGCAGGCGGAGCCCACCCGCAGTTAGAGACTGAGTTACGAGAATGCAGCGCCAATGCCACCCTCTTTTTGCTTGCTTTATCCCTTACCCACCACCTTAGCCGACAATAGTGTCAATAAACATGGTGACCACAAACGCTTTAAAAGGTTAAAAAGAAACCAAATTCTTACCAAGAAGGGACTACAGATATGTCGCGAGCGAGAATCTTATACTAGACGCAGCCAAACCAAACCAAAAAAAGGCGTAGTTCCTGTTTCAGTCATTGCAGAAGAAATCTTGTAACACGAAAAGGCTATAGATCCAAGATAAAGATCCGCTGATGCTCCAAGTCTGGTTCAAGACTCTTCTATTACTAGCGCAGCTCTACGACACTGGAAACCTACGAACCTTAACGTTATCTTGACACTCGCCACGCATTCATATCACCCCACCCCCCCCCCCCCACCCCCAAAAAAAAAAAAAAAAAAAAATTAAAGAATTACAAGTAAGACAGCAAAAACAAATACAAAAAAGGACAAGAGAAAATCTAACATTAGCATGTTATCACCAATGCATTGTCATGTTCAGTTTTATACACCTCTTCTATCCTTTCATTCTTTTTTTTTTTTATCTAGGTTAAACTATTGGTAAGGGATACAACTCCATAAAGCAGGGGGATTCGGGGTAGGGGGGTTTTGCTGTGTGACGCTTTTGTGCTTTGTCACTCCGTATATATACATCCCTCCTTTTTGTTTTTCCCGAGTGAAAGACGTCTACCGATAGCTTATTTGCATATTCCATCCCGCGCGGCCTAAGCCTTTCAACTCTAAACCAGGATCACGCTTCAAAACCCGAGTTCTATTATAGCTGCGGCATGAACCAGCACACTGTAGCCAAACAACGTCTCGCACTCCTTTTCGCTCTCCGCCCAGCAAGTCCCGGTCGTCATCATCATCCCAAACAGATTTCATCACACAGACAAGGTCGCTTCCAACTGTTACAGCCCCCTATTGAATCCTCAAAATTGGCTGCTATTTTTCTCTCCTCTTTCTACATATTTGGGAAAAATTCCTCCCATCTTTCTATAGCTTCATCGAAGCCACTGCTCCCAAAAAGAGTCGCCAAAACGAGGTGCAGAAAAGCCTCTCCAAGACCAAAGAGATTCGTTCTCAAATTATGTTTCTATTTGATCTATTTCTATTTTTTCTTTTTTGCCCACCCACCCAACTCGGTTGTTCTATTACTTTTAACTATATGTCCTTATGGCTGGCTCTATTTTACGCAGCCCCTGCGTCATATATGTGGATGTTAGGTTATTCCGCAGCACGGAACCAGAGACCTCAATCAATATAAGGACGGATCCAGGCAAGGCCCCCCGAAAAACGTACAACACCTATATGGCACCTGCCATGAAAGGATGGCTCTCCGATACCCATACAGCACCGTAAAAGACTGTGCCAGGAGAAGAAAAAAAGAAACATGCTTCAGGTTAAAGGTGGTGCTGCTTCCGGGACGGACCATAAAAAGGCAAGACCAATACGAACGAAATAGTGCATAAAACCCACGTAACCCGGCTTATCCTCACTACAAACCACGAGGTTTTCTATTCGCTCCGGCATAAAACACATGTTTCGCATAAGCCGTCAGACGTGTGGTCTCCAGTCTGCAGTAAAAATAAGTATGTACCGACTATCAAACGCCGACGAATAAATATCGAAATACTTTTGCGACCTGATGGGAATCTACCATCGACTGCGAATTGCAACAACATTCCCAAGCAAGCCCTTTTCCTTTTAGAGTAGCTATGATAAATAGCAAGGATATCCGAGAATCGTGAAAGTGAGGCTTTCAGTATAAGGAA